>CM046037.1:19873810-20065442 GCA_025215565.1 Flaveria ramosissima | reverse complement strand
GGATTTGACCTAGATAAAAATAAATGGATGGGCTTGTTACATTTAACTTTTATGCATGATGTTTTCTTTGTTTGATACTTTTAATTGTAATAATACATTTGGAACTTATGAATAATATATTTGGGATTATTAATAGCGTTATGTGGCTGTGAACGATCTTAACCCTCACATCTCGACGTTTCCGCCGTCAAGGTTGGGGTGTGACAGACATCAAATTCATCTGTTTTTTGAGCTTTATCTGTTTGATTAGACATTAAACATATCACACATAAGTAATTATATGAAACTTTAAGACATAAACAAACATAAATGATCAATAATTACATTAATGTAATATATAATTCAAGTACAAAAGTTTTTAAATATAAAAATATCTAATCATTACTTTGTCTTGAATAGTGGGTTCTTCAGCTGGAGGAGCGGAGGATGAGGCTCCTTGATCTTGACTTTGTTTGGCCTCTCTTGAGCTCGTGGAGAGGCTATTGCAGCAGCATCACCTTCCTGGTCATCCTTGTCCTCTTTATCTTTATCGCCTGGAGGCTATACACTTCAGGATCACATGTGCCAGATACTTGAACTAAGGGCACATGTTGCTCTTGTTCAGTACGCCGGCATTTAAGTCACCGGCGTACTTGATCCTCATGAAGCATCCCCGGACAGTCAGGGGATGTAGCTTAGTTGGGTAGGCTCCATCCTCACCCAGATCTAATATCCGCCTCAGATCAGCCTCGGTAATCTCAAACTCTTGACCAAAAATGGAGCTCTGTATACGGTGCGGCTCAACGGACCGGTCAACCCTGGCGTTTTCCCAGAATGCCTGATGTATGGATCGGTAAGGAGTGCATGGTGTCGAAATAGCTTTGAAGATCCTCGATCTCCTAAGAAATGCGATAATCCCAGCAAACTCGGAAGCATTCCTAGAGGTGGCATCCAAGTGAGCACATATGTTGTGCTTTGGGGTCATGGTCCATCTATCACCCATGTTTTTGTAACACAATAAACATATACATTAGTGATGTGCATAACAGAAGACAATAGAAGCTTAAACTTTTTTGATCAAACTGGATCAGTCGTGCGACTGAACCATACGACTAAGTTCAGTCGTGCGATTGAGTTTGCGACTGAGTTCAGTCGTGCGATTGAGCCTGCGACTGAGTTCAGTCGTGCGATTGAGCCTGCGACTGAGTTCAGTCGTGCGATTGAGCCTGCGACTGAGTCAGTCGTGCGACTGAACCCATTCGCATGATTCATACGTGCGATTGAATCGTGCGTCTGGCTCAATCGTGCGACTGAGGTTCATTCGGAGTGTCCATTCGCAGAAGTCTCTGTGCAACACTCCGACCTTGAATCTTGGTCAAAACTTGATGTTAGACTTCGTGTTTAGACTTATTAGGTTCGCAGAGACTCTAAATAGCACTTAATGTCCTTTAAATCAACTATTTTGTTCATTTAAGTGGTCTATTTGAGTGGTTTTACTGATTTCTTGATTTTAACCAATAAGGTCATTTAGGGTGAGATTTCACCGGTCATTTTGATCTATTTCAGTCCCACAATACCTGTAGATGAACAACCATATCGGTTAGAAACACAATCGGCAAGAAATCAAGCTAGAACGAAATTTGGGCAAAGTGTCTCCGTATGAGCAGTTTTTTTGAACGGTTTGAGGGGTGGTGAGAAATGCGACCGACTCACCCCTCTTTTATACTGTCTTAATGTTCAGTCGTACGACTGGACCCATACGCATGTTCCAGTCGTGCGACTGAGCCCATACTCATGCTTCAGTTGTGCGACTGGGTTTCAATCGTGCGACTGGCTCATACTCCTTCATCCAATCGTACGAATGGTTCATTCTAGTGATCCATTCGTATGAATGTTCCATACTCATGGTCCAATCGTATGATTGCTCCATACTTATGGTCCAATCGTGCGATTGGCTCATACTTATGGTCCAATCATGCGATTGGCTCATACTTATGCGTTTGACCTCAGACACTTTCACACACTTAAAGTTTTACCTTTTGATATAATATTATGCACAATGATCATCTCAGACATGACCTTTTAATTTGACACACATTTGGTCACCTCAGATGTGATCCTTTTAATTTAAAGTCATTTGATCACCTCAGACGTGATCCTTTAGATTTGAGACCCTTTGATCACCTCAGACGTGATCCTTTTAATTTAAAAATGATTGGTCACCTCAGATGTGACCCCTTTTAGTGAGTGATCCTCAGAATTCATCTAGTTGTATAGTCCGACTTTTACCTAAAGAAAAAACTAGAAAAATAGAAAAACAACTTGAAATCAAAAACTGAACAAGACATATTTTTGGGTTTTGATAAGAGATGGATTGAAATCTTTTAGAAAACCGTCTAGCAGATTTTTCTTCCTGAACAACACAACTTCAAGTTAATTTGATCATCTCTGGAACGATTCATTATGGAATCATACAGGTATAACAGAATCATTTGGGACATTTTAATAAAACATATTGATGCTAGGTTCTTGTTTTGACCGAGAGTCAATAGCAATTTTAGGAAATCATACTAGAGCTATAAGATGCACACAATGATTTTGACTGTCAAGAATTGCAGCCACGATGATTGTTAGTATATTTGTCCTCTTAAATCCATACACAGATTTTTGACACACACTGGTGATGAGTTAGGTTATATTCTTTCAACAAGCATTAGTGGATCCCACAGTTATATAGTAATCAACATTCCTCAGGAGATTTTTTGAGCGGTCTACGGGTATTTGACAAGAAGAGACTATTCTAAGAGCTTTCAAAGAGATGCCAAGCCTCAGGTCAGTGCCATCGCACAACAGAGAGGCGCAAACAACAATGAATTCTAGAATATTTAGGTTATGTTTATCCCCAGGTCAGTGCCATCGCACAGCAGAGAGGCACACAACCTATCTTCTTGTGAGAGCATTTTTCTTTTCTTTTTGCACGTAATGCACCAACAACATTAGTCATTAGCTTGATTGCGCTTAACATTTTTTTTCATGTGCTTTGCTTAATTTTTATGGTCATCCGCACACATATGTGGCGTTTATTTTGCTCGTCACCCCTTATTGGAAATGCGTTGATTGTGTTAACCAGAGATAAGATGGGAACCCACAGCAGGTTGAACAATTTAGTTTGAATTTAAGTCACCAATGAGGTCTACTCATCTATTGTGTTGAATCTACCGACACATCATACACAGGACTAGCAACCTCTAGGTCTACTTTCTCTATGTTACATCAATAGCATACTAGTTTTACTATCATTTTTCCTTAATTTTGCTTAGACTTCTCAGATTTATAATTTGAATTTTGCATCTTAATCATTTAGGTGCTTTTGAGGTCCCAAACAATTTGTTCCCTGTGTACTATCATTTTCCATAAGCGTTGAATCAGAATCACAGATTTGATTTCATTTCTTTTAGCTAAGCTGCTCTCCTCCCTCGTTTTTTTAAGTAATTAAATACTGCACGAATTAAATACTAAACTAACCTATTCTCCCCCTAAACTTCTAAAACCGAAAATCTTTTTGTGTTTTTGGATTTTAATAGACAGAAAAATAAAATAAATAAAATAAAATAAAAAGAAACAAAAAAACTTGTCGGACTACGCACTTTCGTCCTCTAGAATCACTTCATTTTTCTTTTTCACGCCATTAACCTAAAAGATATAAAAACCTCGGTTTATCAAATGCTTTTGTGTAGAGGTCGGCGCGTTGAAAATCCGTATTAATTTTAACAACATCGATTAATTGTTTTTCAAAACAGTCACGTATAAAGTGATATTTAATACCGATGTGTTTAGTTTTAGGATGTTGGACTGGATTTTTTGTGACAGCAATAGCAGCAGAATTATCAACAAAAATAGGGGTGTTAGAAAATTGCAAACCGTAGTCGCGCATTTGCTGTTAAATCCAAATGATTTGAGAACAGCAGCTTGCAGCAGCAACATATTCAGCTTCACAAGTTGACAGTGCAACTGATGTCTGCTTCTTACACTGCCAGGTGACTAACCGTCTACCAAAGAACTGACATCCCGCAGATGTTGACTTGTAATTCATCTTGCAACCACCATAATCCGAGTCACTATACGCCGTAAGCTCAAAGTCATCATCATGAGGATACCACAACCCGAGTGTTGGAGTACCCTTCAGATAACGAAAAATCCTTTTTACTCCTATGAGATGGTTTACTTTTGGTTTCGCTTGATATCTGGAGCAAAGACACGTCGCGTACATGATATCCGGACGTGAGGCTGTGAGATACATGAGAGATCCGATCATTCCTCTGTACATAGTAGCATCAACCAGATCACCATTTTCGTCGGGTGCCACATCATGGTTAGTGGCAAGTGGAGTTCCAGCAATTGAAGCATTCTCCATGTCGAACCGACTGAGGATATTTGGTCTGATGCCGGAAGATTCCTTTGGGTGTCTGATCCACCTGTAATCCAAGAAAGAACTTCATCTCCCCCATAGCACTCATCTCAAACTCTGCTTTCATTACAGATTCAAATTCTTTACATAATTCTTCATTCTTGGAACCAAAGATTATGTCGTCAACATATATCTGTACCAGCAGTAAGTCGCCATCTTTTTCTTTGATGAACAATGTACAGTCAATCACTCCTCTGTGAAAACCATGTTTCACCAGATGAGTTGAGAGTTTCTCATACCAGGATCTAGGGGCTTGATGGAGCCCGTAGAGAGCCTTGTCCGGCTTGTAAACTCTGTCCCAATGATAAGGATCCTCGAATCCTTCGGGTTGGCTGACGTAGACGGTCTCACGTATTTCACCATGAAGGAAGGCACTTTTCACATCCAATTGATAAACTTTGATCTTCATGTAGGATGCATAGGCTAGAAAGATACGAATTGCTTCCATTCAAGCCACAGGTGCAAACACTTCATTGTAGTTAATGCCTTCGACTTGTCTGAATCCTTGAACTACAAGTCGAGCCTTATTCCGAATTATGACCCCTTGATCATCTTTCTTGCACTTCAAGACTCATTTCGTGCCAATCACCTTAGCACCTTTTGGTCTGTCCACAAGGGTCCATACTCCTAACTTCTTGAATTGTAGGAGTTCTTCTTGCATTGCACTAACCCATGCCTCATCGTTTAGGGCTTCACTCACATATTTTGGCTCAAATTGAGACACAAAACATCGATATGCACCATCGTGAAGATATCTTTTTTCCATAACTGAGGCATAATCAGCCGAGTATAGCTGATTTCTAGTTTGTACTCCTGATCGGACATCTCCAATGACATTGTCCAAAGGATTATAAACATTTATCCGAGATCCAGGAGTGGTGAGAACAGCTACCTCATTATCCAGATTGTGAACCACAGCTTCAGTATCTGAAGCTGTTGGAGTATGAGGTTCTGAAGTGTCAGAGGCATCAGGATTTGATGCTTGTGTACTTTCATTGGTGGGAACCTGTTCCTCCTGATTCACATTTTAAGTCTCAACTGCTTCATCTTCAGAAGAAGAATCACGTACTTCAAGCTCACCCCTGAAGGGCTAGAAGTATCATCTAGTGGAGCCGTTGATGTCAAGTCTGGTAGAGGAGTGTTCAGAACATCGTACATCATCCTCGCAGAAAGCTCATCATTAGTGGGAGAAGGCGGTAGATTGAAGGATTTGAAGAATCCATCATAGTCAAAGAAGAATGAGGGTCCTTTTCCAGCAGGGGGGTGGTGTATCTTTGAACATCAACATTACACCACACTTCTACCTGACCCATTGAGTTGTTATAAACTCTCTTGTCTGGTATGTTGTATTCGAGAAAATACCTTCTTGTGCCTTCTCACTAAACTTCCCAGTCTGAGTTTTATTCAGCAGCATGCACGGTGCGCCAAACGGTTCTAGATACTCCAAGTTTGGTTTACGTTGCTGGAGTAGTTCATAACATGTTTTCCCATGTCGTTTGACCACTAAGACTCGATTGAGCATGTAACAAGCATTAGCCAGTGCCTCATTCTAGAATCGAATAGGCAGTTTCGAGTCAGCTAGCATTGTCCTAGCAGTCTCTATCAGGCTCTGATTTTTCCTTTCAGCAACGCCATTCATCTGTGGAGTGTAGGCAGATGTAAATTGATGTACAATTCCTTTCTCTCTACAGAATGCCTCCATCCACTAATTCTTGAACTCTGTTCCGCTGTCTAATCGAATTTGCCTTACTTTCAGCTTGTAGAGTGATTCCAAAGTAGTAACTAGATGTTTGAATGATTCAAAAGTTTCTAATTTGGCTTTCAGAAACATCACCCAAGAAAATCTTGAGTAATCATCAGTTACTACAAAGCAATACAGATCTCCAGCAATGCTCTTTGTACTAACAGGGCCAAACAAATACATGTGTAGAAGCTCAAGAGGTAGTTCAATTGAATGAACTTTCTTTGACTTGTGAGACTTCTTGGTCTGTTTTCCTTTCTTACATGCTACACAAAAATCCAGAAGTTGGAAATTTTTGACAGTTACTCCGTTCACTAAATCATTTTGCACTAAATGATTCATCTTCCTTGGATTAATGTGTCCCATTCTCCTATGCCAGGAGATTGAATCCCTCTCAGTTGCCTTTGACAAGAAGCATTGAACTGTGTGATAAGTTGTGGAGGCTTTTGATAGATCCAAGACTACAAGTCGTTATATCTTGAAGCTGACATAAGAACTTTATCCTCCTCAATCACATAGTCCTTTTTTCAACATGTAGCACTTCTTGTTGTCAAATACAACCTTAAATCCCTTATCACAGATCTGGGAGACTGAAAGCAAGTTGTTCTGTAGTTGTTGAACGTAGTTGACCTTATCAAACTTCACTTTCTCGTTTCCCACTTCGCCTTGTGCTGTGATGTATCCTTCTTGGGCTTCACACATTCACATTTAAAATGCCCCTTTTCACCACAGTTGAAGCATGTGACCTTGGTTTTGTCGAAACCAAAAGTCGTATCTTTCGTGGCTACAAGATTCTGTCCCGTCTTCTTGACAAACTTTTTAGCTCCCTAACTACACTTGCTAGAGCCCACATGATATCCATTCTTTCCAGCTCGTTCTCGTCAACCTGCTCGTAGTCTTCATCATCAAGATGACAATTTCCGATCTTCCCAGCAACGAAACCATCATACGATTGGACCACTGCTGCTAGAAGATCCATATGCTCCTTTACAACTTCCATTGTGACATTACCGAGATTCTCGGTCCTCAACTTTGTTGGATTAGCTTCAGGCACTATGTAGTGGGTCCATGATGACCCTGACGTTTCTGGTCCTGAAGCAGTGGTTTGGGAAGGAGCCACGGAACTGGACACCAACGCTGTTTGAAGTGGTGCTCCTGAACCAGTTGGAGTGGGAACTGAATTATATAGTGAAGGATTCTAACGTAAGATCCTTTCTTTGACTTGTACTTCATCCTCAGTTCCTCCTCCCTGAACTTCAAGATGAAGTCATTTATGTCCAACGTAGTAAGTATATCGTTTTGTCTCAAGTTGTACACAAATGAATCCCATTTCTCAGGGAACCCATCTGCAAAGCTTGAAACTTTATCGTCCATAGACGTCGTTACACCATGAGTGTGTAGCTCACTCATATGATGGTAGAACCTATCGATAACATCATCTAAGCTCTCGTTTCCTATAGAAGAGAAGTTATCAAACTCCTTCTAGAGAGCCTTAGCCTTCAGTGCCTTTAACATAGCATTCCCTTCGTATCTCTTCTCCAATGCATCCCACAACTTTTTGGCCTGCTTGTTCTCAGAAAATTGGTGAAAGATGTCTTTCGGGATTGACTGAGTCAGCAGGGCATAAACTTTCTTCTCAGCATTGTAAAGAATCTTCTGAGCCAAGCTCATTCCACCCAAGGTTAAATTTACTCCATTTGTGTTGGTCCATGTGATCGATGAACAGTACAATTGATATGATAATTTGATCAATATCAAACACTCAAGCCAAACAACAACAATTGAGAATGTATAAGATGAATCAAGACATATTTGATACTCAAATGAACAATATCACTCAATAACAACAAGCACAATAGTATTTCAATGAAGAAACTGCTTAGAATTGGTAGCTTGCAACAGAAATCCACGATTAGGGTTTTGCAAGCTTACCACACAAAGTGAAATGACAATTGTATATATAGCAGTCATAGTTTCGCTGACAGTTTCGCTACAGGCGAAACTGTCATGTCGAAACTATAGTTTCGCCCGGCAGAACACAAGTTCACCGGGTAAACCAAAACAGCAAACTGTGAGCGAATGTATAGATTCGCTCACAGTTTCGTTGGACTGCCAAAACTGCTAATTACTAAGAAAATACAAAATGAAACTAACAAAAGTCCTATTACAATGTAAAGTAAACAACTATACTAAAGTGAGTCCAACCTAACATGATCTTCAATACTCCCCCTAGGTTGGACCTCACTATCTTCACTTCTCTTGATTTGACTCGTCGGCTCCGGTTTCCTCTGCTGTTGTTGATCTATCTTCATCACCTCCCGCAGCAACATCTTCAGAAGCTTCAGCCACTGATCCTCCAAGGTTCGTTCCTGCATCACTAGCTTCCTCAGAATGACCACTAGCCTTTGCAAACTGCCTGGTCATATCTTGAACATCCATGGCAAAATCATCTTGTGCTCTCACCTTTTCAGCTAAACTCTTAACCTCCGCCCGTACTCCTCTTATTTTGTTTGCCACATTCATAAACAGACTGGCCTCTTTTCTTGTTTCCTCTCCAGCCCCAGCCTTAATGTGATTTTCACAAAGAATCAAAAGATCTTCATCACTGAAGCTAAATAACTCCATCGGGTCAAACACCCTAAACTCTTTTCCATGTTTAGCTCTAATCACCGCCTCTCCAGTATTATTATCATAAAACCACTTTTCAAAGTCCTGTAACTGTTTGGGAAGAGGATCAGCCAATCTTACCCTATTTATAGTCTTTGGTGGTTTGACTCTCAATACAATCCTTCCTTTTCCTGTCTCCCAACCTTTATCTTTCTTTGACCTTTTTCTTTCAGCCTTCATGTATCCAAATGACTCAAAATTATCATTAAGTCCATTTTTGATTTCCTTCTCAAGAAATAATGCCCTTTCACTTAAATGAGCATTAATCAAAGGCAAAGTTGCCAACCGTCTCAAATCCCATTTGGGCATGGTCTTAAAAGCCTTCCTCTTAAGCATGTAGCTGATATTTCCTCCTCTTCTTTTGATCATAAACATCATTAAGCTAGGATTGTAGCACCAACTTATTATCTTCTTATCAGCTTCTTTCCTGTTTAAACCTTCTATATTTTGAAATAAAGGAGTAAGTTCTTCAGCCTCCTTTTCCTTCACCAACCAATCATTCTTGTCCATCTCAAACACATCAGCTTCATCTTCTCCCTTCTTAGCAACATAAACCAGTGGTCGCTCATCAATTTCATAAAATTCTGGTTTAGAATCATAATCTACCAATTGTTCATCCTTCTCATCTTCATCAACCAAACCTTTTCCTTTATCAGACACTCTCTCAGTGGTAGCTGTAACAACCACTTCTTCACCAACAATGTCCTTATCAAAATCAAACTGTAAGTTAACAAACCCAGCCTCAATAATATCATCATCCTCATTCCTTCCAGCATCCTCTCTTGGGATCTCCTGTTCCCCTTCTTCAGTATTAGCTGCTCCAGAAGTGTCCTCTCCTACCTTAGATGAAGTACCCACATTCAAGAATGAGTACTTAGATGTATCAGTCAAATCATCTAACTCAGATTGAGTCAGTTGACTAGGTAGGCCGGCTGCAGCTTTCATCTGGGTAATCTCCTCAAACAATCTCTTAATCAGTTTATTCTGGTCAACCAACATCCTTTGCATTCCTTCAATTACCTCATCCTTCTGTCTTTCTCTAATCTCCTGATTCGTCAGTTTATTCTTGATCATACTCAACTCATTTGCCAATGAAGTATTTAGATTACGAATCACATCCTCATCAAGACCCGCACTACCCTCTCTCCTGGCTGTAAATCCCTCATGTCGATGTTTTGTTCTCCGCTCAGGCTCAACAAAGTCAGTTTTCTTTTTAGATCTCTGTTCTTTCTCTACCCTGATCTCCTCTGCTTGTGCATCAATATCTTCTTCAAAATCATAATCTTTTTCTTTTGCATATCTCTTCCTCTTCTTAGTTGCATCAGCTTGTTGCACCCTTGTTTCTTCAGCCCTTTTGCTTTCAGATTCATCGACCCGTCTGATATAATTCCAGTGTTCTGGAGGATACATATTCTCCCAAAGATGGGTGATTTTACCACTGAAATCATAACGGATAGCACAACAATCAGCAAATATTCGAGGGTTCATCTGCACTAGTCTCTTGACTTCACCATGTTTAGGAACATCAGGAATAAGATCATCAAAAATCATCTGAAGAAAGCGAGGGTATAGCAACCATTTGTCTTTCTTCACAGCCATCACATTCTCTGTCATACATGCAAAGATCAGTCTAGCAATGTTTGCCTTCTCCCCTTTACAACATAACACCATAGCTTTGGCCCAATCAAGATTAAGTCCATCGGATCCACCCTTACGGTGATCTAAGCACATAATAAAAACATGAGCTATATATCTCCACTCCTTAGATAAGAAAGACTTTTTAATCTCTTTCCTTGAACCAAAAGCTGGTCCCTCATACCCCATTCGTCTGAAAGCTTGAAACACTTCAGACTCTGTCATATCCACTTCATCACTAGAATCATCATCAAGTCTAAGAATCCTACACACGCTCTCAGCAGTAATAGTCACATCATGATCAATCACTTTAGCTGTGATTCTCTGTACATCTCCTCTAGTGTCGTATTCTGCTGATCTCCAAAAATCTCTAATATGAAGATCATAAATAGTAGGTGAGTGAGAAATAGCATATGCAATAGGTGATCTCTGAAGCCATCTAATACAGTCACGAAATCCGGCTGCCTTCGGAAGAGTATCGTCTAAAATGGCAGTGATGTTATTCCTCTCATCAAATTTGAGATTTGCCATGATAACCTGAAAAGAAAAACAATTAAATTTGAATGAGAAATACTGAAAATAAGAAAATAAGACAAAAACATAAGAAACAATTAGTTTCGGCAAGCGAAACAATAGTTTCGCTCACTAAGACATGATAGTTTCGCTGAATCAAAGACAATTTCGACAAAGAAAACAAACAGTTTCGACAAGCGAAACTATAATTTCGCTCATTGAAACTTGTTATTTTCGCAGAACAAAAGGCAGTTTCGACAAGATTAGTATAAATTAAAGAAGTTTCGCAATTAGTTTCACCAAGTATTAATTTAGTTTCGCTATTACAAATTAGTTTCGCTGTCCTGAAGAAAACAAGAACAAGCGAAACTGTGCAAGTTAAAGACCAGACATTGCGAAATTAAAGAAAAATATAGCGAAACTGTTAAGTTCGCCCGAAAAGCATAACTTTACAGTTTCGCTGAAAAGAGGTGAACTTTCTTTCAATTTCGCAGAGGAATCAGTAGTTTCGCTGAACGAACAGCGAACCCACCGAAGAGTCACAATCCAGATTACTTAAGTGTAGATGATTTTAACCAGATTAAAGGGTGAATCAAGGTTCGAAACTCACATACGAAGCGAATATCACTAAAAATCAGTCCAAAACACTAACACAAATCAAAATCGCCAATAAAGTTACGGAGAAACCCTAAGAGTGAAACTGAGCGATTTTGCGAAATTATGAGAGAAATTTCGCAACCATGACTTATATAGCAAATAGTTTCGCAGGCAGCGAAACTATAAATTCGTCAGGCGAATTTACAGTTTCGTCCAGTGAAACTGTAATTTCGCTAGGAGATAATTGGTTAACAACTTATTAGCAAACCTAGCGAAATTGCAGTTTCGCTTTGCGAAACTATTAGCGAAAGAATAATTTCGCACCCCTTTTTTTATTATTTATTATTATTTTATTATTATTATTTTTTTATATTTTTTTATATTTTTTTATTTATATAATATTTTTTATTATTTTACTCAAAGGAAGCACATCACATAATGAGATCTAAAATAATCAGAGATCACATTCTCTAAATATTTTAGAACATAAAGATGATCAAAAATCATCTACCAGTCATGAGATCATACTGAATACAAGATCTGATCTCAATCTGCACAGAAACAACTGAAATTAGAACAAATCAATAACGATTGCTGATATAATTGTCCACTTAAACTCATGCCTTATCCTTTTTCAACCAACAGCTTATGATTCATTTAAGGTTCGATTAGATGTTTTAGAATGCTAAGACCCCACAATCATTTGGTAAAAACCTTCACCCAACCTCAGGATTTCTTGAATTATGAATCAAGCTTCATAGAACAAGGCTTGTGCATTAGTGTGCAAATGATTATAAACAGAATATTTCATTCTGAGGGAAATTCATCGATAAGATGATTTGACATAATTATATCAAAATGGTGAGAGCTCCAGATCTATACTCACGTATAACAGAGGAGATAACCATTTGAACATGTGCTGATGAGAGCTCCAGGTCAGTACTATCGTACAGCAGAGGAGATCATCACTCCAGGTCAGTACTCACGTACAACAGAGGAGATAAGCACAGACACAAGACATCTTAACACCAAGCATACCAGCAGAGGGTGATGACATAACAAAGCAAAATGAACGAAAGATTCATTCTCAATCCAATTTTTGTCAGGACTCAATTTTTGTGCAATCCAAAACGGTTGAGTAAATCCAGACATTCTTAAGCATGATGTTTAGTTTAATCATAAAGCTGCTGTCTACTTCATTCATCAGGCTGAGTCTATCAAGCATATCGTTAAAGAATCTGATCCATTTTCTTTTTTTTTTAAATGTGAAACAGAATCCAGTAACAGTTACTATCATTTCTAATAGAAGTACCGGTCATGTAAATAAAAATACTTAGAGAATATACAATCATTTCTCATCATGTTAAAAATACTTAGAGAATATTACTCCCCCATAGTAACAGTTACTATCATTTCTCATAGGAGGACTGCCAAAACTGCTAATTACTAAGAAAATACAAAATGAAACTAACAAAAGTCCTATTACAATGTAAAGTAAACAACTATACTAAAGTGAGTCCAACCTAACATGATCTTCAATACTCCCCCTAGGTTGGACCTCACTATCTTCACTTCTCTTGATTTGACTCGCCGGCTCCGGTTTCCTCTGCTGCTATTGATCTATCTTCATCACCTCCCGCAGCAACATCTTCAGAATCTTCAGCCACTGTTCCTCCAAGGTTCGTTCCTGCATCACTAGCTTCCTCAGAATGACCACTAGCCTTTGCAAACTGCCTGGTCATATCTTGAACATCCATGGCAAAATCATCTTGTGCTCTCACCTTTTCAGCTAAACTCTTAACCTCCGCCCGTACTCCTCTTATTTTGTTTGCCACATTCATAAACAGACTGGCCTCTTTTCTTGTTTCCTCTCCAGCCCCAGCCTTAATGTGATTGTCACAAAGAATCAAAAGATCTTCATCACTGAAGCTAAATAACTCCATCGGGTCAAACACCCTAAACTCTTTTCCGTGTTTAGCTCTAATCACCGCCTCTCCAGTATTATTATCATAAAACCACTTTTCAAAGTCTTGTAACTGTTTGGGAAGAGGATCAGCCAATCTTACCCTATTTACAGTCTTTGGTGGTTTGACTCTCAATACAATCCTTCCTTTTCCTGTCTCCCAATCTTTATCTTTCTTTGACCTTTTTCTTTCAGCCTTCATGTATCCAAATGACTCAAAATTATCATTAAGTCCATTTTTGATTTCCTTCTCAAGAAATAATGCCCTTTCACTTAAATGTAAAGTAAACAACTATACTAAAGTGAGTCCAACCTAACATGATCTTCAATACTCCCCCTAGGTTGGACCTCACTATCTTCACTTCTCTTGATTTGACTCGTCGGCTCCGGTTTCCTCTGCTGCTATTGATCTATCTTCATCACCTCCCGCAGCAACATCTTCAGAATCTTCAGCCACTGTTCCTCCAAGGTTCGTTCCTGCATCACTAGCTTCCTCAGAATGACCACTAGCCTTTGCAAACTGCCTGGTCATATCTTGAACATCCATGGCAAAATCATCTTGTGCTCTCACCTTTTCAGCTAAACTCTTAACCTCCGCCCGTACTCCTCTTATTTTGTTTGCCACATTCATAAACAGACTGGCCTCTTTTCTTGTTTCCTCTCCAGCCCCAGCCTTAATGTGATTGTCACAAAGAATCAAAAGATCTTCATCACTGAAGCTAAATAACTCCATCGGGTCAAACACCCTAAACTCTTTTCCGTGTTTAGCTCTAATCACCGCCTCTCCAGTATTATTATCATAAAACCACTTTTCAAAGTCTTGTAACTGTTTGGGAAGAGGATCAGCCAATCTTACCCTATTTACAGTCTTTGGTGGTTTGACTCTCAATACAATCCTTCCTTTTCCTGTCTCCCAATCTTTATCTTTCTTTGACCTTTTTCTTTCAGCCTTCATGTATCCAAATGACTCAAAATTATCATTAAGTCCATTTTTGATTTCCTTCTCAAGAAATAATGCCCTTTCACTTAAATGAGCATTAATCAAAGGCAAAGTTGCCAACCGTCTTATCCCATTTGGGCAAGGTCTTAAAAGCCTTCCTCTTAAGCATGTAGCTGATATTTCCTCCTCTTCTTTTGATCATAAACATCTTTAAGGTAGGATTGTAGCACCAACTTATTATCTTCTTATCTGCTTCTTTCCTGTTTAAACCTTCTATATTTTGAAATAAAGGAGTAAGTTCTTCAGCCTCCTTTTCCTTCACCAACCAATCATTCTTGTCCATCTCAAACACATCAGCTTCATCTTCTCCCTTCTTAGCAACATAAACCAGTGGTCGCTCATCAACTTCATAAAATTCTGGTTCAGAATCATAATCTACCAATTGTTCATCCTCCTTATCTTCATCAACCAAACCTTCTCCTTTATCAGACACTCCCTCAGTGGTAGCTGTAACAACCACTTCTTCACCAACAATGTCCTTATCAAAATCACAATGTAAGTTAACAAACCCAGCCTCAATAATATCATCATCCTCATTCCTTCCAGCATCCTCTCTTGGGATCTCCTGTTCCCCTTCTTCAGTATTAGCTGCTCCAGAAGCGCCCTCTCCTACCTTAGATGAAGTACCCACATTCAAGAATGAGTACTTAGATGTATCAGTCAAATCATCTAACTCAGAATGAGTCAGTTGACTAGGTAGGTCGGCTGCAGCTTTCATCTGGGTAATCTCTTGAAACAATCCCTTAATCAGTTTATTCTGGTCAACCAACATCCTTTGCATTCCTTCAATTACCTCATCCTTCTGTCTTTCTCTAATCTCCTGATTCGTCAGTTTAGTCTTGATCATACTCAACTCATTTGCCAATGAAGTATTTAGATTACGAATCACATCCTCATCAAGACCCGCACTACCCTCTCTCCTGGCTGTAAATCCCTCATGTCGATGTTCTGTTCTCCGCTCAGGCTCAACAAAGTCAGTTTTCCTTTTAGATCTCCGTTCTTTCTCTACCCTGATCTCCTCTGCTTGTGCATCAATATCTTCTTCAAAATCATAATCTTTTTCTTTTGCATATCTCTTCCTCTTCTTAGTTGCATCAGCTTGTTGCACCCTTGTTTCTTCAGCCCTTTTGCTTTCAGATTCATCAACCCGTCTGATATAATTCCAGCGTTCTGGAGGATACATATTCTCCCAAAGATGGGTGATTTTACCACTGAAATCATGACGGATAGCACAGCAATCAGCAAATATCCGAGGGTTCATCTGCACTAGTCTCTTGACTTCATCATGTTTAGGAACATCAGGAATAAGATCATCAAAAATCATCTGAAGAAAGCGAGGGTATAGCAACCATTTGTCTTTCTTCACAGCCATTACATTCTCTGCCATACATGCAAAGATCAGTCTAGCAATGTTTGCCTTCTCCCCTTTACAACATAACACCATAGCTTTGGCCCAATCAAGATTAAGTCCATCGGATCCACCCTTACGGTGATCTAAGCACATAATAAAAACATGAGCTATATATCTCCACTCCTTAGATAAGAAAGACTTTTTAATATCTTTCCTTGAACCAAAAGCTGGTCCCTCATACCCCATTCGTCTGAAAGCTTGAAACACTTCAGACTCTGTCATATCCACTTCATCACCAGAATCATCATCAAGTCTAAGAATCCTAGACACGCTCTCAGTAGTAATAGTCACATCATGATCAATCACTTTAGCTGTGATTCTCTGTACATCTCCTCTAGTGTCGTATTCTGCTGATCTCCAAAAATCTCTAATATGAAGATCATAAATAGTAGGTGAGTGAGAAATAGCATATGCAATAGGTGATCTCTGAAGCCATCTAATACAGTCACGAAATCCGGCTGCCTTCGGAAGAGTATCGTCTAAAATGGCAGTGATGTTATTCCTCTCATCAAATTTGAGATTTGCCATGATAACCTGAAAAGAAAAACAATTAAATTTGAATGAGAAATACTGAAAATAAGAAAATAAGACAAAAACATAAGAAACAATCAGTTTCGGCAAGCGAAACAATAGTTTCGCTCACTAAGACATGATAGTTTCGCTGAATCAAAGACAATTTCGACAAAGAAAACAAACAGTTTCGACAAGCGAAACTATAATTTCGCTCATTGAAACTTGTTATTTTCGCAGAACAAAAGGCAGTTTCGACAAGATTAGTATAAATTAAAGAAGTTTCGCAATTAGTTTCACCAAGTATTAATTTAGTTTCGCTATTACAAATTAGTTTCGCTGTCCTGAAGAAAACAAGAACAAGCGAAACTGTGCAAGTTAAAGACCAGACATTGCGAAATTAAAAGAAAATATAGCGAAACTGTTAAGTTCGCCCGGACAGCATAACTTTACAGTTTCGCTGAAAAGAGGTGAACTTTCGTTCAATTTCGCAGAGGAATCAGTAGTTTCGCTGAACGAACAGCGAACCCACCGAGAGTCACAATCCAGATTACTTAAGTGTAAATGATTTTAACCAGATTAAAGGGTGAATCAAGGTTCGAAACTCACATACGAAGCGAATATCACTAAAAATCAGTCCAAAACACTAACACAAATCAAAATCGCCAATAAAGTTACGGAGAAACCCTAAGAGTGAAACTGAGCGATTTTGCGAAATTATGAGAGAAATTTCGCAACCATGACTTATATAGCAAATAGTTTCGCAGACAGCGAAACTATAAATTCGTCAGGCGAATTTACAGTTTCGTCCAGTGAAACTGTAATTTCGCTAGGAGATAACTGGTTAACAACTTATTAGCAAACCTAGCGAAATTGCAGTTTCGCTTTGCGAAACTATTAGCGAAAGAATAATTTCGCACCCCTTTTTTTATTATTTATTATTATTTTATTATTATTATTTTTTTATATATTTTTTTATATTTTTTTTATTTATATAATATTTTTTATTATTTTACTCAAAGGAAGCACATCACATAATGAGATCTAAAATAATCAGAGATCACATTCTCTAAATATTTTAGAACATAAAGATGATCAAAAATCATCTACCAGTCATGAGATCATACTGAATACAAGATCTGATCACAATCTGCACAGAAACAACTGAAATTAGAACAAATCAATAACGATTGCTGATATAATTGTCCACTTAAACTCATGCCTTATCCTTTTTCAACCAACAGCTTATGATTCATTTAAGGTTCGATTAGATGCTTTAGAATGCTAAGACCCCACAATCATTTGGTAAAAACCCTCACCCAACCTCAGGATTTCTTGAATTATGAATCAATCTTCATAGAACAAGGCTTGTGCATTAGTGTGCAAATGATTATAAACAGAATATTTCATTCTGAGGGAAATTCATCGATAAGATGATTTGACATAATTATATCAAAATGGTGAGAGCTCCAGATCTATACTCACGTATAACAGAGGAGATAACCATTTGAACATGTGCTGATGAGAGCTCCAGGTCAGTACTATCGTACAGCAGAGGAGATCATCACTCCAGGTCAGTACTCACGTACAGCAGAGGAGATAAGCACAGACACAAGACATCTTAACACTAAACATACCAGCAGAGGGTGATGACATAACAAAGCAAAATGAACGAAAGATTCATTCTCAATCCAATTTTTTCAGGACTCAGTTTTTGTGCAATCCAAAACGATTGAGTAAATCCAGACATTCTTAAGCATGATGTTTAATTTAATCATAAAGCTGCTGTCTACTTCATTCATCAGGCTGAGTCTATCAAGCATATCGTTAAAGAATCTGATCCATTTTCTTTTTTTTTTTAAAATGTGAAACAGAATCCAGTAACAGTTACTATCATTTCTCATAGAAGTACCGGTCATGTAAATAAAAATACTTAGAGAATATACAATCATTTCTCATCATGTTAAATTCCGATCTCAGAATAATGATATTACTCCCCCAAATTTTTATTTTCATATTTCTATTATTATAAGTTAATTTTATTTTTTTTTTTAAATATCAAAGAAATAGAAAATGAAAATTTAAAAAGATATTAACCCAAGCATAGAAATCAATTCATAAAAACGAGGTTTATCAAATGTTTTTGTGAAAAGATCAGCTTTTTGATTTTTTGTATCGATGGGTATAATATTAATGAAACCCTTCTCTTGAGCATCACGAATCGCATGAATTCGTGTTTCAATATGCTTTGTGCGGGAATGATGAATGGGATTTTTAGCAATTCCAATGGCAGCCTCATTGTCACAGAATAAAGGTGTATGAAGAAAATTAATTCCATAATCAATCATTTGGTGTTGGATCCAGAGAACTTGAGAGCAGCAGCTGGATGCAGCAATATATTCAGCTTCCCCTGTAGAAAGAGAAACAGTAGTTTGTTTCTTGCTCTGCCAGGATACCAGACAATTTCCCAAATATTGACAACCGCCAGACACAGATTTTCTGTTTAACCTGCAACCATTGGAATCACTATCAGAGTAAGCATGTAAATCAAAATTTCCACCATATGGATACCACAATCCTAGACGAGACGATCCTTTGAGATAACGAAATATTCGTTTGACAGCTTTCTCATGAGATTCCTTTGGAGCCGACTGATATCTAGCACAGTAACCAACAGCGAAAGTGATATCAGGACGACTTGCAGTAAGATACATGAGAGAGCCAATCATAGACCTAAAAAGATGAGGATCAACTGGTTTTCCATTTTCATCCGGAGTTAGACAGGTCTGAGCCGTAAAAGGAGTCATCTCAGTAGAAGCATCATCCATCTTAAATTTCTTCAGAATATCTTTAATATACTTCTCTTGATGAATAAGAATTCCTTCTTGCTGTTGTTCAACTTGCAATCCAAGAAAAAAACACATTTCACCCATCATACTCATTTCAAACCTTTGGCTCATCACTTCTTCGAACTCTCTACACAATTGAGAGTTTGTAGATCCAAAAATAATATCATCTACATACACTTGAACAAAGATCATTTCACCATTCACCTCTCTTTTAAATAAGGTCATATCAATGGTACCACGAGAGTAACCATTGCTTAGAAGATATTGCGTAAGAGTCTCATACCAGATTCTGGGTGCTTGATGAAGACCATACAAAGATTTATCAAGCTTATACACTTTATCAGGAAAATCAGGATCTTCAAAGCCTGGTGGTTGACACACATATATCTCCTCATCAATGTCTCCGTAGAGAAAAGCACACTTCACATCCATCTGGTAAACTTTGAATTGTTTATGAGCGCATGAGCAAGAAATAAGGATTGCTTCAAGACGAACAATTGGAGCAAAGACTTCTGTATAATCAATTCCTTCTTCTTGAGCAAGCCTTGCACTACAAGTCTAGATTTGTTACGCACCACCACTCCCCGATCATCTGGTTTGTTCTTAAATACCCATTTTGTACCAATTGGATATTGTTGGGAGGTAAATCAACTAAGGTCCAAACCTTAAGCTTTCTGAACTGTTGAAGTTCCAATTGCATAGACTCTACCCAACAAGGATCTTGTAGAGCAGCATGAACTTTTTTGGAACAATTTGAGAAATGAAGCATGAGAAAAGACAAACATTAATCAGACCAGATTGACTTCGCGTGCGAACACCATCAGAAACAGATCCAATCACATTATCAAGTGGATGATCTTTCAGAGTTTTGTAATCACTTGAAGAAGGAAAGAATTGAAGAAGTATCACCCATAGCTGGAGAAAGAGTAGATGAAGGTGAATCAATGATAGGTGTTGGATCAGGTAAATTAGGAGATGTAGGAGATAAAGAATCAGATAATGGAGCTTGATCAGGCATTGGAGACGAAGAGCTGACATCAGTTGAAACAGCATCATTTACTAGCGAGGTGGATGGAACACGAAGGAGATGGTGAAATAATTTGTTTGAGTACTTGGAATTGATGTATCATCATCGAAAACTGGCAAATTAAATGAATTGAACACCGTATCGGAGTCAAAGAACCATGCAGGTTCAGATTTCACTTCAGAAGGATTGGATTCCTGCCAATCAACATAGAATGACTCTTGAACAATACGTGTTCTCTTGTATAAACCCGGTACGCCTTTTGTGAAGAAGAGTATCCAACAAAATAACACTCGTCAGAAACAGCACCAAATTTTGTCTTTTGAGATTGAGTATTCAAAAGAGTACAAGAACAGCCAAATGGTCGAAAGAAATCAATTAGTGGCTTCCTCTTATGAAAAAGTTCATAAGGAGTCTTCACTTTATCTTTCACAATTAGCACCCTGTTTAGAACATAAGATGCACAATTAACAGCTTCAGCCAGAAAATAATTGGTAATGAGGATTCTATCAGCATTGTACGAGCAGCTTCCACAAGAGTGCGATTCTTTCTTTCTGCAATACCATTCTGCTGGGGTGTTCTTGCAGCACTAAATTGTCTCACAATCCCTTTTTGAGCACAAAATGAATCAAGAATCTGATTTTTAAATTCAGTGCCGTTGTCACTTCTTAATCCCATAACTCTTCTCTTACTGATTGATTCGATAGAAAGAATTAATTTCTGCAATTCCTCTGCAACTTCGCTTTTGTGTGCAAGAAACCTCACCCATGAATATCGTGAGAAATCATCTGTAACAACAAGACAAAAAGATTTTTTAGCAATTGATTTAACACTAATTGGCCCAAAAAAATCAGTATGTAACAACTCAAGAGGACTTGATATGCTATTTAAAAGTTTGGGCTTATGAGGTTTCTTATGTTGTTTCCCTTTGGCACATGCCATGCATTTTTCAGTAACAGAAAAATCTTTTAAAGGAAGTCCTCTAACAAGATTGTTCTTTACTAATTTATTAATTATTTTAAATTGACATGGCCTAAGCGACGATGCCACAAGAGTGACTCAGAGGTTGATGCTTTTGAGAGAAGACAAGTTGCAGTAGCCTTTGACTCATTTGAATTCATATCAAGAAGATATGTATCATGTTTCCTTGGAGCACGCATGAGAATTAAATCCTACGGAATGGCAATCTCTGATTTTAAAAATAAACATTCGTCAGATTTAAATAGAACAGGAATGTCTTTATCGCAAATTTGAGAAACACTCAGAAGATTAAAAGCCAATTCAGGAACATGGTTGACTTTTTCTAGAGTAAGAGAACCATTGGTAACTTCTCCTTGTCCAATCATTTTTCCCCCCTTCTTATTTCCAGCAAACGCCACATATCCTCCATCTATAATCCGATAATTGGTCAACAAATCCTTAATCTCGTCATATGCTTGGAACATCCGCTATCAACATGCCACAAACTATGTACAATCTTTGAAGAGGATTCCTGAAATGAATTAACAAATCATTTAGCCAGGAGCAATAGGGACCCAAGATTGAACAACTTTAGTTTTTAAAGAAGCTGATTTTTTACAAAAGAAATTATTAACCAATTTTGTCAATTTATTCCCAAAACAATTCCTATTAGAGGATCTTTGAATCAAAGGACAATTTTTGACAAGATGATCCTCTTGACCACACCTGAAACAATGAGGTTTGAATCTAGGTCTATGATGTGATGAGGTAAAAATAGGATCAATAATAATCTCCTCATCACATTCAGACAAACTAGAATCAACATCACTGAATGTCTCATACAACTCATGATGTTTTTGTTATTTGAATCAGAATTCTTCTTTACAAAATCAGAACATGATTCTTCTGACAAATCAGTAAAACTTGTACCATTGGTACTAGTGTCAGATGAAGACGAACTGCATTTTTCTGATGATGTCATATTTAATGGTATGAAAGATGGAATAGGTTGAGAAAAGAACTTTTCGAAAGAATTAATTTTAAGTTGCTCAGTTGTTTTTGGAGAAACATCAGATTCATTACATTCATTACGAGAACAAAAATCATCACTATCATGATTTGAAGTACAAGATGAAATAAAACTATCAAGAGAACATGAGACATTCAAGTCTGTTACATTTGAACTAGAAACAAAACTGAATTTAAACTAGACTTATTATCTAAAACAGACTGCTGATTTTCAGGTGTACTAGAACTAGTGCATCCAAGCCCACTAGTTGGTCCATAGTCTTAGTCTTCACGAATGTACTTAGAGTTATTCCCGACTAAACCTGCAGACATACTGTCAGTATCTGATTTGATTAAATCATTAGAAGGATGAGGAACAGGCATAGGAGAATAACAGTATGTACTAGGAGGAGGATAAACCTGTACATTTTCATAACCCAAACCTGTTTTAATTCTTGCTCCCCGTTAGATTTACAAAGATCATCATGTTTCATTCCAGAAATAGTCCATTTATCTAACTTTGACTGAAGTTTGCTTGCTTCAATTCAGCAAGAGCAACCCGTTCAGTCAAAGTATTAATCTCTACATTTCTTTCCAAAACAATTCTTTTTAAATGATCAGTTTCTTTTAAAGCCTCATTTAATTTCACAATATTTTGATTCATTCATTTTAAGTTCATCATTATTTCGTTTTAAATCCTTTTCATTATCAATTAACAAACGATTAGCCTTATAAATCCCAAAAAGTCTAATTTTGCAAGCAGATGAGCACATATCCTGTATTACCTCATAAGGAAGTCCCATTACCATCCTTTCAGCAGCTAAAGCTTTATCGCACATGCATACTGGAGTACTTGATTTCCTTTCCTCAACAGTAGCGGCCACATCATCCTTCTCTTTTCCTATCTCATCTTTGAATTCTTTCTTCATCTTAACCTGTAGTTTCCTCTTTCTCCTCTCCATCTGCCTTCTCTTCTTTCTCCTTTACTGAAGACTCGTTTTCTCTTTTGAATTCCTTGAACAGCACAAATCCATCTTTACCAACTTCCATTTCATCACCTTCCACAACCTCAGCAACTAACGCGTGATTTATCTCAGATCTTGTTTCTTCCACCTCTGCACTCCAATCAAGATTTGAGATCAAGGCTGACTCCTTTTTTTAATTTCCTTCTTCCTTTTCTTTCTCTGCTGTCAATCTTGGTACTCCAGTGTTACTAGGATCTGTGACAATTGGTAATGGACATTCACGTTTAAAATGTCCCAATTGTTTACAATTAAAGCACCTCAATTTTGACTTATCAAATCCTAGTTTTGAGGTAGATGATTGACCACCAAAGTTCTTTCTTCCTGTTCTTTCCATGAATCTCCGGGCTCTTAAAGTTAACATCGCCATTTGCCATTGAATGTCAGTTTCTTCTAAATCATCAGGATCAACCTGATACATATCCTCCATAGTCATTCCTTTACCTTTCAATTCTCCAGCAACAAGAGCTTCATAGCTCTGAACAAACATTCCAAAAAGAGCCATTGTTTCAGATGGAATTGAAGTTTCAGCATTGACCTTAGAATTTCCCAATTCTTTTCCAACATGACTATTACCACTCGAGAAATTACTTGTATTGCTCCCTCCTTGAATTGGATTTTGAATGTGAGAGTTTGCAGCGGATGACAACAAAGCAGCATTTTGAGAAAAACCAGATGTGGGCATCATAGTCTGGTTAAATTCTCTTCTTTTCATATCCAACTCAAAAGATTTCAACTTGTTAATGATATCCATCAGCTTATAATCTGTAAAACCTCTTTCTTGTTTGAGCATTCTCACTTGAAGACTCCACTGTGGTGGAAGAGAATCGAGAAGCCTATTAACTTGTTCACTGTTGGAGAGTCTTTCATCATACTTCTTCAGAGTGCTTGAGACGGTTAAGAAACGATTTGTAAGATCTGTCAAACTTTTATTCTTGTATCCTACAAACGAATTGAACTCCTTTTCAGCCTGAATACTCTTGTCTTTTACCAGATCTGCATTCCCATCATAGAACTCACAGAGAGCATCATAAAGGGATTTAGCATTTTTATGCTCTGCAAAACGGTTGTAGATGTCTGGAGCCAAGCATAGAGTTAGAGCACCAAAAGCTTTTTGATCACGATCAATCAATTTCAGATCTCTTTCAGTATAAGAAGATGGGTCTTTGTTCTGAGAAACGACATCACCAACAGTAACCGTAGGTATGTGAGGACCTGAAATAATCGATTCCCATTGATTATGATCTGTGTAGAAAAAGAAAGCTTTGAGACATCTCTTCCAATCTTCAAAATTATCTCCATTAATGAGTCTTGGAGGTCTATTAGGAGCAACACTTTCAAGATCCGCAAGTGTAAGAGTAGTTAATTTCGACATGATAGTTTCGGCAGAAATGTTGATAATTTCGCTGACAAATTCGCAGAAAAAGGTGACTTGGATAACAGTTTCGCTGAAGCAATACTATCGCAGACACTTTCGCAGAAACAGACACTTTCGCTAGCAATTTCAGCAGCACTTTCGCTTGAACAGAGACAACAATTGCTTAGTTTCGCTGCTAACTTCGCAGGAAACAAGCTTGAACTTTCGTTCAGAAATAAATTCGGCAGCAATTTCGCTTGTTGACTGATCACAAACACTAATGAACTTTCGTTCAAGGGAGTACTTTCGCAGAAACTCTAGAAAACAACTTCTGATCCAAGATAACTCATAATTTCGTTGAATGATGATCACAGTTTCGCTGTAAGAACAGTAGTTTCGCTGATTGATCTCAAAACCCTTTTTCACCTCAAAATCAATCTGAAATCATCCAAAACTCAATGAATTTGAGATCTGATGATTGTAGAATCTTCCTCAATCAAGAACAAGCATAATTCAATCAATTTCCATGCCAAAAACAGCTGATAATCCAATGAAAATTGATTGAAACTAGATATTGACCAAAACCACAAAAACTCAACAAATCAAGAGCACTAAGGCTCTGATACCATATTGTTGGTCCATATGATCGATGAACAGTACAATTGATATGATAATTTGATCAATATCAAACACTCAAGCCAAACAACAACAATTGAGAATGTATAAGATGAATCAAGACATATTTGATACTCAAATGAATAATATCACTCAATAACAACAAGCACAATAGTATTTCAATGAAGAAACTGCTTAGAATTGGTAGCTTGCAACAGAAATCCACGATTAGGGTTTTGCAAGCTTACCATACAAAGTGAAATGACAATTGTATATATAGCAGTCATAGTTTCGCTGACAGTTTCGCTACAGGCGAAACTATCATGCCGAAACTATAGTTTCGCCCGGCAGAACACAAGTTCGCCGGGTAAACCAAAACAGCAAACTGTGAGCGAATGTATAGATTCGCTCACAGTTTCGCTGGACTGCCAAAACTGCTAATTACTAAGAAAATACAAAATGAAATCAACAAAAGTCCTATTACAATGTAAAGTAAACAACTATACTAAAGTGAGTCCAACCTAACATGATCTTCAATTTGCACTTACTGGTACCGTGTAACCAGTCTCTATAGAAGTCCAGAGATTTGGGTCCACTCCATTTAGGTAAATCTCGAACCGCTGTTTCCATTGTGGATAGTCATCCAACGTTATAAGCTTCGGCGGTTTATTGTGATTTCCAACCTCATTCTCCAGAAGCAGAAGGTTCTGGATGCGTGAGTCCTTCACAGTAGTAAACGCTGAAAACTGATCTTCCATTTGTATTAACTTTGAACTTTGAGAACAAGACAACTTCAATCGTGTGAATGAACAATGCGTATGGATCACTCGTGCGAATGAAGAGTGCGAATGAATTCAATCGTGCGATTGGATTCAGTCGTGCGTATGGACAAGGCGAATGGACTCAAACGACTGAAGTGGTTCAGTCGTGCGAATGAAGGATGCGACTGGGGTTCAGTCGTGCGGATGGAGTGTGCGAATAGGTTCAATCGTACGAATGAGCTATTCATGCGACTGAAGGCTGCTGTGTTTGGAAAAATCGAATTTTTGACACTTAGATACGAATTATGATTTACCCAGAAACCCTAATCTGCCGTATGACGAAAAACTTCAACTTTAATGCCTGGAAACGACGAAAAAACACCTGTGGACTCAAAAAGATGACTCTTTTGAATTAAAACGTGAGTTTTGACACAATTCTAATTGAATCAAACGCAAAATCAAGAGCCAAGGCTCTGATACCACTTGTTAGGACCGTGTACGTACGGAGTACTAACTGATTCTGCGTTTATACTGGATCAAATAGTGTAGAATCCTATTTGATTGGCGATCCAATCAGTGAGAACAATTACCCGATCGATGTTTGATTGAAACTAAATGTTATGAACGAATAGAGATCGATCAGGAATGATCTATGAACTTGGACAAGTTGTTTGGGACGTTCTGGACGGCTAGGGTTCTTGTGTTTTTCAATTGTTATATTTGTTCCACGAATTAAATGGTATTTATAGGTTAGGGGTTTTTAATCGTACGACTGAACCTTTAGCATGGTTCAGTCGTGCGACTGAATCATGCGATTGATCCATACGCACGACTGAAGGTTCAGTCGTGCGACTGAGTCAATCTTATGTCTCAATCGTACGACTGATCCAGTCTCCTGGTTCAGTCGTGCGACTGGTCCATAAGCATGATGTATTCATGCGTATGGTCCATAAGTATGGTCCATTCGCATGAAGACTCATCCGACTAGGTTGAAAACATTTCTCAATCATTATTGACTAAGAACTGTGCACAACAACCTCAGACCTATATAATATAGTCATACATATACATTACACTTCAACACAATAATAATGTGAAATAAATAAACATGAATAAACATCAATCACATATTATATTTCATTGAACCGTTTCATTACATATGTGTAAGACATGAAAGACTTTTACATTTAAGCTCATAAACTAGGAACATATGCATCTACATTATGCAAACTGCAATCAGGGCTGCCCTAGGCCAAACACTTAGCAAGATGAGTTAAGGGCAGTCAGATTGAATTATTTGGGGTCTAGGAACTAAAACATTGATAAAATCATCTCTCTTCCCTTAGAGCAATTAAATGAACTGGTTGACACTAAAGTGTCAAAAGAGAGGAAGGAGGCTAAGGCTGTAGAGTTGCTCCTTTTGATTAAGGAAAAAAGGGTCAATTTTTGATTCCTGATAAAATGCACTTTTAAGTATTTTTGCAGACACGTCTTTTACTATAAAGAAAAGAATTTACAAAACTCCTATCCTCTCTCCAGTTCAAGAAACCCCTGAAGTAGAGGTTGTGGCTGTTGAATAAGAAACTCATTTAGGTAAGGAACAAGATAGACAAAACATTATAACCTACCTGAGTGTCACATGCCTCTATTAGATAGTAGACCTACTTCCCTTGTCATATGAGTACATTGAGTTTGAGTACCTCAAGAAGCTTGAGCAAAAAGTGTTAAAAGAAAAAAAACTACTAAAAGGAAGATGAGGGAAAAGGCTCTAAGTCAAGAGCCACCATCCAATTTAATCAGAAGAAGTTGGCTGACAGACTAAAGATAGTGAGTTTCTTGACGCTGTATGGGTTCTCCGGAAGGAGACTTGGTCCAATGTCTCTATCCACTATGGAAGAGCACATTAGAGCGATGAAGCAGAAGATTAAAAATGGTGAGCTGGTAGACTTACATTCTCTACCAAGTCAGGCTGCACCAGAAGCTGAGGTGAAAGATGAACCCCGAAGAGATAGCACAACCTGGACCTAGTGCTGCATCTCAACCAGCTTCATCTTCTAACCCATTGCAGGGTCTTGAACCTTTTCCTTCTTAACCAAAGTGAAGGAAAGTGACCTAACTGAGAAGGATAAAGAAGGAACATCTGGTACTCAAGACCAACCTTCTCAGTTAAAGTATAGAAAAAGGAAGAGGATGGCCATAAGTAGGGACAAGAAGAAGAAGAATAAGAAGAAGAAGTCAAAGCCATCCACCTCTACACCTCAGGATGGGTCAGAATATCCTGAGGGTGATCAAGAAGAGGATACACAACCACCTCTACACTTCAAGTAGAGCCTCTTGCTGCTAAGAGAGCTATCTTGTCTTGGGCCTTTACTACTAACCTAGACAGATCGTATGCCGCTAGAGATCAAGGGGTCAAGATGTATACTTTTGGACCTTCCTTTACATGATCTCTTTGACATGAGAAGATACTTTGAGTGTCTGAGTAATCCTGACCAACTAATAAAGAAGGGAATGATCTTGATTTTGATGAGGACTGTCAAAAGATGAAGATCAAAGCTCAAAGTGATTCTCAAGTTTTGGTAGCATCAGCCTATGGGGAGTTTGTAAGAGTTAACTTAGACGTTGTCGCAACCAAAGAGCTCTCACCATGCACAATGAAGTATAAGGAAAACTCTTCGGAAGATTTGACAAAACATAGAGAAATTCACTAAGTGTCAATCTTTCAAAGCCAAAAAACCATTTCTTCCGAAGGCAAAAATAAAGTCTTTCAAAGCTTCAAGACAAAGTCTTTCGAAGCCAAGAGACTGATTTCTTTCAAAGATAGAAAAGCCATGCTTTCTCTGACATGCTTTGATAAAAGCTGAACAACTTTCTGCTGCCATCTCTAAACACTCACCATACTATTATCAACTGTAGATTAAGGTACTAGAGTCTGTAACTTTCTATTTTATACTTTTATCCTTTTTGTAATAGATAAGGATATGAGATATGGCTTGTTATAGTCACTAGTCAAAAGACAATAAGGTAATCTGCCCTTTGACTTTACATTGATCTTGCTATCTAGATTAGTGTTTTAGCTGGCTTAAAGTATGGCATGTCATATGATGTAGTATAAAGTATCTCAGAAACTAGTCGTTATGACTAAGCCTTGTAACATTTGTAAAACATTTGAGAGCAATATACGTTATTCTTGAAAACCATATACTTGTGTTCTGCTTGTGTTCTTTACATTTGTTCTTTGTTTCATTTAGTTGGTTACCTATTTGATCTGTTAAGTGTTCAAGTCTCTCCAACCTTGTAAAACTGTTACATTGCTTCCTAGCACCAGTCTTGCAAGATGGGACTAGCAAGATCAAATGAGTAATAGAAAACAATTGTCAACATGACCAAGGAGTTAAACAAGAGAAAATAAATATAAGCTAAACGGGTCAAGAATTACAGTAGACCAAATACGGGTCTCAATGGCAATTCAAAGGCAAACTCAAAATTAAACGGGAGTGATGTGCTCTAAATCATACATATAAAACATACCAAATACAAATTAATTTTCCTAAAACTCTTACTTCAAATGATGAATTAAACTTAAAAGTGTTAAATTGTGTTTTTTGGATTTCAAAAGACTAAGTTGGACAAATGGAGTGTAATTAAGAAGAAATTGAAGAAAACCAAGCTTCGGAGTCCAAGCATGTGGTCGTGTCTCATTAGGCACACCCTTATGTCCAACCTAAAACCCACCCTTGTGTTCATTAATCTAATATGACAAAAGTACCGTTCCTCGAAAAAGACAGCACAAGGGCATGCCCTATTGAGGATGAGGGCATTCTCACCACTAACATAGGTCGTGCTCCATTCCACACGAGGCCGTGCCTGACCACCTTTGCACATACGAGCTGGTCAACTTTCATGTACGTTGTACTAGCACGGGGCCGTGCTTAACACTCCAGAATAACAGCTCATTTGCAATATTTGAGTGACCTTTTGGAGGGCGAAACTCTACTAAATTCTCTCGGGACTCCAGACTTGAAGGCTCGTGGGAGGCTCAGGAGGTGCATTCAACGCTTAGAAGAAACTTAGGATTGGCTAATCATCACCCATGATAGATCATCAGTTTGGTCCCTCCATTTCATAAATGATTTCATACTTATCTTATATATTAGTTATTGTTATGTTCAAGCTCATTATGAGTTAAACTCTTATTATCAACCTAATTGAATGAAACTTATGTAATTTGTGATAAACACCTGGTGTTTTATGTTATGGTATACTTGGGTAAACTTTTGATGGGTAGGATCTACATTTGAACTGAAGGTTATAAACTTATGGTTTGTAATTGTGAATGCCATACAAGGTTGAAAAACGTATAAACTAACTTTATTTGCGAAACCGATATTCATAATAAATTCATGGCCAATAAACTAGAAATGGTTATTAGAAATCATATCACCTTAACTTTATGATTATTTACATGTTTTTTTATTAGTCTGAGAAATCTACAGTAATTGTTATAGTTTTAAAATTTATGGTATGTTAAAAATAAATTTGATCAACTATTTTTCTAACACTATGTTATGTTTTCAGATATTGTATGTTAAAAGTGTGCACAAATATTATCTACATCACTATGGGCTCGGTGATTGTATCATAAGTTACTCGTTGCAACTTTCTTTGTTACTACAGAGCCAATTTACGATAAATCCACGCTGGCTCATGTTTATAAACATTAACATAACTGTTTAAACCTATATCTTTAACCACAACATGCAATTTATCACAGTTACATAAGAGTAATCTCAATTAGGATGATAGCCTTAATTTTCTGTTTTATCCCCAAAAGTCTCAACTTTATTGTTCTTTTTTTACTTCAATTATTGTTTTAAAATCTTTAAAGTTTTGGTTACCTTAATGCAATCAATCGTTTTCTTAAATCAAAACTCATTCCGTTATTCAATCACTAGGATTGTTAAGTAGGCTCCGTGTGTCTACGGATTGATACTCAGTTCTTATCAACATTAAATTAACGCACGACAAGTGTGCTTGCCTTTCGTATGTGTAGTTTAGTATAAGTACAAACTAATAAAAACTGAATTTGTATGAAAAATCTTTATTAAAATAGATATATATACCATTTGTACACACTAGGGAGAATGAAAGATTTAATTTTGATTAGATAAATGTGATATTTATTAATATTAGTATAATAAATGTTTGATTGAATTAGTAGTAAACTAGGATTGAGTTTTCATTTAATTATTTGATTATCTAATAGTGTTTGAAGATTAGTATAGTACATATGTTTAATATAAGAGTAAATTACACAGACGGTCCCCTAATTTCGTTAAAATTTTGGATTTAGTCATTAAAATATTAAAATTACAAATATAGTCCCCGGTGTTATATTTATTTTTCATCAACGGTCCCTGCTTTGTTACTTCACTTATTGATGTTGAATTTGTCAAAATGACTATTTTAACCACATGGATCATCAATGTAATTTATATTTTATTTTAATTTATATTTTTTTTCATTGTTAATATGCTTATTATATAATACACAAATAAAAAAAGTTTTTAAAAATGTATTTTTTCCCAAAATGTTGGGTTTTTAAATGTTCATTTAACTTTTCACTTTTAAACATTTATCTTAAAACTTCTAAACATCTTTCTTAAAACTTTTTGCTTGAGGTATTTTCTAAAAGCATTGTCCTATTTCCTAAAACTTTTCAGTTTCTCAAGTGTAATTTTTAAAGTTATTCATTTTTTAAATATTTTTTCTAAAACCTTTTGTTTATTATGTTTTTAGAAAATTATAAAAGAAGTTTAAGAAAAAATTGTTTTAAAAAAGTTTTCAAAACATGAATGGTTTTATAAAAAAACTTTAGAAAACCAAATAGTTTTAATAAAATTTAAAAATATCAAACGGTTTAAGAATGACATTTAGAAAACGAATGATTTAAAAACATTAAAAAGCGAACAATTTTATAAATAAGTTTTTAGAAACTTTTTTATGTGTATTTAAAACATAGTTTATTAAATAATAAAAATACTAATAACGATATAATAAAAATAATATAAAAATAAAAAAAACTTTGAAAATGATAATATAATCCTTTCTTTAATAAAAAAATAGTGTAGTTTAAAATGTATTTAAAAGAATGGTCAATGTAGGTAAAATGTTATTTTTATAATTTTTAATATCACTAACCATTAACAAACTGATCTAGAGACTATAGGTGAAAGAGAAATAAATGTTATAAACTGTGGTTAGAATTCTTAAACCTTAAGAAGCAAATTTAAATTTTAACATAAACACATGGACCATCTGTGTAATTTACTATTAATATAAAGATACTCCTTGACATGGGATACCCAGGTAGCCCCTCTTTCAGAATTGATAAACGTATACTCACTTTTAATTGGCACATTCTCACATGTCTTATAACAATGTATTTCTATACAAATAGGTGATATGTTCATTCAATGATCCTATACAAATAGGTGAAAGTATTTCCAGCTATAAAAATGGACGGATAAAATTTCAGAATTTTTTATTCCATGTGAATTCTCTCAAAGCCTGGATAGACATATTCAGTACAACAAACTTCAAGCTGATATCATTGAAGTTGAAAACAATCAATTTGAAGTTTATTTTTTAATTACCGGAATCTAGAAGACTTAGAACATTGGAGTCTATGGTCTAAACCGATAAGAGTGGTTACTACAAAAGCCACTCCCAACCGTCTTCTATAATTAACAAACCTTGTCATTATTGGTTGCACAGATATGTCTCGTTCTGATATTCCTCTTTACACTTGTTTTTTCTATAATGCTACCAAGAGAAGGGAGAATACATTTGACATGATGATTACTAAGGCTATCATAATTACAACCAAAGTAAAAACATGTTTGCTGATTATCTACCATTTCAAGGATTTCTAGAATTTTCATAGTTTTTAGAGCCTACAAGTGCTACAAATAGGGTTATTGGATGGTATGTTGATTAACAATTTCATAATTCTAAAATCTAAAAGAAAGAGGAAGTTCGGAAGTGTTAAATCTAAGAACTCTATCTTTTGAAGAACGTCAAGCTCTTTTAATGTATGATGTATTCTCTGCAAACAATTATGAAATGATTGTTGTTGCTCATGCTCATTTTACGTAGAAAATAAAACTACATGAGATATAGTAGCACAAAAGACTAAAAGAGGATCGAGAGAGAGTGTTAAAAGAAGTCACTTAATAATCTTCTTGGAGGAAGAGAAACAAACCAAACTATAATGGTTAAGCGTACACATATGCACTTTCTTTTAAACTAAATCAACATAGTAAAGGAGAAAGTTAATTTGTTAAAGAAAGAAAAAGGAACAAGCATAAAGCATGAAAGAAAGTATAGGGGTATAAATTTTAGTTGAACAACATGCAAAAATAACTTCTGTTACTATTGTTTTAGAATTCGTTACAATGGTAACCACCTCAGTTGATAAACTGTAGCTGAAATTATTTCGGTATAAATCCAACCAGTAAAAAAATTGTTTGTTGTAAATATTTCCAAATTTGTCGAGGAGCTACTTTTGACATAACACAAAAAAGAAGGATTATTCTTGGTACTCATGAAATAACCCATATTTTTTCTAATTTAAATGCTTAAAATTGAATAAAAATCTTGTTTACAAAATTAATTACGATTATCCACCCATGTTTATAATAAACATAAACTATGCATTTGGTGGACGATTATCAAATTGTCTCATTCGAACATATGGTGTTGCAACTTTTCACCCATTTGTTGTGCATCGCCTCTTCATTTGACGTTGCATATCTTCCTTTACTATTTGTTAATATTTCGGGTCCAGTGTGCATTTTACTTTCCACAATTTGCCACACTTTGACTTAGAATTGTACATCCCAAACGTAAAGATTGTGAAAGTATACAAAATAAAAAAATAACCTAATAATATATAATCTGTGCACATGCTTTTTTAGCAAAAAAACAATATATCAAGTTCATCGATATACATATACAAATACACATACTTCAAAATACATACACACCTACAAAAACAACACACAAAAATGCATATGCATACACACCCAAATACATACACACATCCACATACACATATAGACACATGCATATAAAACTGCATACAGGTACACATACACCTACAAACATGTATATACATACCCATACACATACACACACATAAACGGAGACACAAACTTCATTACTGAGCAAAAACTTTATTAAATACATAGATATAAACAAAGATAGATGTATAGACATACATACATTAATAACATATAAAAATAATAATTAATAAATATTTATCTATATCTATACTATTATATAATACATACTAGAAGGATAAGATAGTAATTTCATTCAAAGTGTAAGGCACCTATACATTTAAGCATTAAGTACAAGTTCTTTATGCAATATCTCTACTTTTACCCCCGTTTAATTAACTTCTTCTAATTATTATATTATTTAATACACATTATTAATACATTATTTAAAATATGATATTATTTAATTCACTTCATTAAATTTTATTTTTATTTATAATAATAAAATTGCTATTTAAATTATATTTACTAATTATATTTTGATAACTAAATACTATTTCAATTATGTATTATTTTATTTAAATATTTAAGTATATAACTTATATATACCTTCATATTAATAATAACTATAATACTAATATTTTTCTAAGGGCGTATTATGAGTTTAATAATTTTAATATTTATTTATATCTTTTGTAAGGCCCCGTTCCCGGGACGCTTACAGTTGGTCATTCATCGCACATAAAACATATAATTACATTACATTAAGAAATCATTGCAACGGAAACATTCAAAAATGACATCAAGTTTCATTATAATTACTTTTGCCAAATAATACATCATTATCCGGTTACAAAATTCATGTTTGCATTACATCACAAAAGCTATATAATTGGATGCCATCCCAAAAGAGTCGAGTAGCCCCGCCGTGCCATCCTCAGCAATCATTTACCTGCCAACTGGAAAATGTAATAAAAGTCAGCGTTGCTGAGTGAGTTCTAGTTTAATAATAAAACATACTTTACTTTCATTAAAAACTATTCCTTTTATCATGCGATCATTCAACATACGTATACATAGATAATGTCATTATTATCATTCATTTCATTCATTATCTTCCATTCTTTTCGTTCATTCTTTCTTCCGAGTCTTTTGCGACAGCATGGTCGCTCACCTCAATGGCAATCTCAATGATTGCTCGCTATCCGAGTCTTTTGCACCCCTAGGGTTGCTCACCCCAATTGCCCATCACGATAGCAAGCTATCCGAGTCTTTTGCAACAACAAGGTTGCTCACCCCAAGGCAACATCACGGTAGCACTTTACTCGAGTCTTTTGCAACGACAAGGTTGCTCACCTCATAGGCAATCTAAATGATTGCACTTCATCCGAGTCTTTTGCAACACAAAGTCGCTCACCCCAATATATATGCTTGCAAGCCTTTCTTTCGTTCATTCATCTTTCATTAATGCATGCATTCTTACTTCATGTTCCTCTTTCATTATCTTTCGCTTTACATTACATAATACTTCATTCATTCATTCATTCATTCATTAGCATGACATGTAAAGCCACAAGAAAGATAAGCATACATCATAATAAGGAACATTCATACACATTCATCATCATCATACAGGGCAACATCATACATTCATAATATGCATAAACATGCAACATCATCATCATCATGCCCTACATGCTCTCTAAGGCCATAACCATCCTCTTACATGTTCTTACGGGTTACTTTACGTCAGAACTTACATCTGCACCTTTCCCCGAAGGCCAGAAGTCAAACTACACATTCCTTCGAGTGCAACAGCCCTATTCGGGCGTATGGACACCCTTCAGTCGCATGGCCTTCATGCGACTGAACATCATGCGACTGGACTCATGCGGATGGTCATCTATGTGAATGAACATTCAATCGTGCGTATGGACCTCGTACGAATGGGATTACTGCGAATGGGAACCTATGCGACTAACCTCATGCGAATGGACTCATGCGACTAAGCATCTATGCGACTGAACCATCAGTCGTACAACCCTCATGCGACTAGACTCCCAGTCGTGCGACTGAAACCCTAGTCGTGCGATTGAACCTTCAATCGTGCGAATGAATCCCAATCGTGCGAATGAATCCCAATCGTGCGAATGACCTTCAATCGTCCTCATTCGGCCGTATGGCCTTCATTCGGTCGCCTAGCCCTAGCTGATGCAGAATGGAGTTCATCCCAAACCCAATCTGCCATTTTCGGCCTCCAAGCTCATCCAAACCCATTCTAAGCCTAAATCAACCCTCCTGGACCTTAGGAATGCATACCATAACACCATACAAGCACACACAAGCCCGAAATCATACTCTAAACGCATTATACACATCATACCCAAATGGGTCAAACACACACACTTGTAAAAACGGGTTTTGAACATCTTCCAGCCCCAAAATCAGTTGAAAACAAGTAAAAGTGGGGTCCTAGAACTCACACAATCGAGCACAAAGACAAGAGCTTCGATTTGGCTTGCTACTCGACGGATTTGGACACTCGAATCCCCCGAAACACCACTTTTCTCCCTTTTTCTCTTCTTTCTCTCTTCTCTTCCTCTCAAATCTGAAAATATGTGAAGTGTGGGGAGAGTGGGCTGCCCTCTCCCTACACATATCACCACCTTACCCAACTTTTCCTCGTTGGCGAGTTTGGTCCCTCGACTTTGAACTTTATTTCTTTTCTTTTTCGTCGGCTTCAAATAATAAATTTTCGGGTGTTACAAGTCCACCCCCTTAAATAGGTTTCGTCCCCGAAACCTGTTATTCCTCGAACAAACGTGGGTAATGCTGTCTCATTTCTTCTTCAGTCTCCCACGTTGACTCGGATCCCTTCCTGTGCTTCCACTGTACACGCACAAGAGGAACCACTTTATTCCTTAGCCTTTTCTCTTTTCGGTCGATGATTGCCACTGGTTGCTCCACATAATTGAGCCGTTCATCCACTTCGATATCTTCCAATGGGACAATCATATCTTCATCTGCTAAGCACTTCCTTAGATGAGATACATGGAATATCGGGTGAATTCCACTTAACTCATCTGGCAACTCCAGTCTATAGGCCACCTCTCCTACTCGAGCAATGATTCGGAAAGGGCCTATATACCTTGGGCTCAACTTGCCCCGCTTTCGGAAGCGAATGATGCCCTTCAAGGTGAGACCTTCAACATAACCCGGTCACCCGCCTGGAACTCAATCGGCCTGCGTCGTTTATCAGCATACGACTTCTGTCTATCTTTGGCTGCCTTCATGAAGGCTTTGATCTTCTCAAGCTTCTCAGTCGTAGCCTCGATTACCTCGACGCTCCCCAATTCCTTCTGACCAATATCACCCCAACAAACGGGCGTTCTGCATCTCCTACCGTATAGCATCTCATATGGGGGCATACCAATGCTGGCATGATAACTGTTGTTGTATGAGAATTCGGCTAACGGTAGGTGGTCGTCCCAACTTCCACCAAAATCAATCACACATGCCCGAAGCATGTCTTCCAGCGTCTGAATGGTCCTTTCTGAGTGACCATCAGTTTGGGGATGATAAGCCGTGCTAATATGTAACTTCGTCCCCATAGCGTCGTGGAATTTCTTCCAAAATTTAGATGTAAACCGGGTGTCGCGATCCGACACAATAGACACCGGCACACCATGACGAGTCACAATCTCCTTGATGAATAGATCAGCCAACCTCTCAGATGAATATGTCTCGCGGATCGGTAGGAAGTGAGCACTCTTCGTCAAACGATCAACTATCACCCATATGGCATCGTACCCTTTCGGGGTACGCGGCAGCTTTGTAATGAAATCCATGGTGATGTGCTCCCACTTCCATTCTGGTATATCCAACGGTTGTATCTTCCCATACGGCTTTTGGTGCTCGGCCTTCACCTGTAAGCAAGTAAGGCACTTACTCACGTACTCCACCACATCGCGCTTCATACCCGGCCACCAATAATCTTTCTTCATATCATGGTACATCTTCGTGGCACCAGGATGAATGGAGTACCGAGTCTTGTGAGCTTCATCCATTATCTTCCCCCGTAGATCCCCAAAACGAGAAATCCACACACGATCGAATCGGGTTCTAACACCGAACGTGTTTTCACCGAATTCTCCAACCAGACCTCTCATTCTTTCAGAGTTAAGATGATCTTCCTTCAATGCCTCATCTTGAAACTCTTTAACCTGTGTCATCACATCGGAGGTCATGATCAACTGATAGGCTTTCACCCGAATCGGCTCGGGCCTCTCTTTCGGCTAAGGGCATCAGCCACCACATTGGCCTTGCCCGGATGGTAGTGGATCTCACAATCATAATCCTTTATAAGTTCCAACCACCGCCTCTGCCTCATGTTCAAATCCTTCTGCTCAAAGAAGTACTTCAGACTCTTGTGGTCAGTAAATATGGTGCACTTCGTCCCGTAGAGGTAGTGCCTCCAAATTTTTAATGCAAAGACCACGGCTGCCTGCTCCAAGTCATGAGTAGGGTAATTGACCTCATGAACCTTCAACTGTCGGGATGCATATGCTATAACCTTTCCTTTCTGCATTAACACACACCCTAACCCCGAGTAAGAAGCATCGGAGTAAACCACCATATCTTCGCTTCCATCGGGTAACGACAGAACAGGAGCTTGAGTCAATCTCGCCTTCAATTCTTCAAACGCCTTCTCTTGAGCTTGACCCCATACAAACTTCACATCTTTTCGGGTCAACTTGGTTAGTAGAGAAGCAATCTTGGAGAAGTCTTGGATGAACCTTCTATAGTAACCCGCCAAACCCAAGAAGCTACGAATCTCGGATGGCGTCTTTGGCGACTTCCATTGCATAACCGCCTCCACTTTTGCCGGGTCCACCATAATCCCATCGGGATTCACCACGTGACCCAAGAACTGAACTTCGCGCAACCAGAACGCGCACTTGGAGAATTTAGCATACAACTTCTCCCTTCTTAACGTCTCTAGAACTTCCCGAATGTGACCGGCATGCTCTGCTTCGCTCCTCGAGTAAATCAGGATATATCAATAAACACAATCACTGATTTATCCAACATAGGCCGACACACACGGTTCATCAAATCCATAAAAGCAGCTGGCGCGTTGGTCAAGCCAAAAGACATGACAAGAAACTCGTAGTGACCATAGCGCATACGGAAAGCTGTTTTAGGAATATCTTGCTCCTTCACCTTCAACTGATGGTAACCAGATCGAAGATCTATTCTCGAAAATCAACTGGCACCCTGAAGCTGATCGAACAAATCATCTATCCTCGGTAAGGGGTATCGGTTCTTCACTGTCAACTTGTTCAGCTCGCGGTAGTCGATGCACATCCTCATACTACCGTCTCTTTTTTCTTTACAAACAGGATCGGAGCACCCAAGGGGAGAGATACTCGGTCTAATGAACCCCTTATCTAGAGCTCTTGCAACTGCTCCATCAACTCTTCCATCTCGGTCGGAGCCAACCGATACGGTGCCTTGGCAACAGGTTGGGCACCCGGTATCAGATCAATCTGATGAAACTCGATCTCTCTATCAGGTGGCACTCCTGGTAAGTCTTCCGGAAACACGTCTGAAAAGTCACACACAAACTGGCTACATCGGCTAGTTGTGGTGTGGCGTATCCACATCCTTTACATAGGCCAAGTAGGCACTACATCCACGCCTCATATACTTTCCCGCCACCGCCATCGAGATCACCTTCGGAATCGTAGTAACCCGATCACCATAAACCGTCACTGAACTACCGTCAGGCGCCGACAACCGAATCATCTTCTTGCGACACACAATGTTCGCCTCGAAGTCCGCTAACCAATCCATCCCAAGAACCAAGTCAAAACCACCTAAGGTCATCACAAACGGTCTAACAGGAAACTTATGACCCTCGAGTTCCACATCACAGTTCTCTATCATCTCAGAAATCCTGGTAGACTTACCTATGGCAGTTTCTAATCGAAGGGCGCATCAACACATCTACTACTAACAGGCAGATTAGCACAGAAAGCAGCAGAAATAAAACCTTACTCGCACCAGAAATCAAATACACAGAAGCTAAAGTTTGGTTCACCAAAAACGTACCCGGACACGACGTCAGGGTCCGTTCTAGCTTCCTCCTGTGTCATAGTGAATGCCCTGGCGCTTGCCCTCGGTCCATCACCTCCCGTCCTCTTTGCCCCTGAACTCTCAGCCCTCGGCTTCTTACAATCTTTGAGCACGTGACCTCTTCACCACAGTTAAAGCATCGGGACCGCACGACAGTCCTTTGCCATGTGCCCGCCTTTCCACACCTGAAGCACAAGTTCGACCCAAACCTGCACTCCCCGCTATGCTCCCCGTCCACATTTACCACACCTTCTCGATCCCGCACCTGACATAACCACACGGCGATCATCCACCCGCGCCTTCTTATTACCCATCGAGGCATTGCCCCGACCAAATCTCTTCCCCTGCCAGCCTCGTTCACCACCGCTCTTTCTGCCACCATCAGTCACCACCACCGTTCTTTCATCATACAATCTTCCCGCCAATCCACCGCCGACCTAAACGTGCTCGGCCGGGCGGCGATCATGTGCCTGCGAATATCCGCCGGCAAACCCTGTATATACCTCTTGATCTTTCGGGACAGAGGCGTCACTTGATCCGGCACCAGACGCGCCATCTCGTTGAACTTCGTGGTGTACTGTGGTGTGTCATGGTTCCAGCCTCTAGTTGCAGAAACTCCCTTCAACCTTATCCTTTCCCGATGAGGACAAAACTCCTCGATCACCATCTTCTTCAATTCGGGCCACCTCATTCTCCCGATTGCCCTGTTACCCTCCGCTTGGACAACGTTGTCCCACCAGCATAGTGCCGAGAGTCCACAAAGGAGTGGGTGGCAAACTTTACTTTCTGATCTTCTCGGCACTCGCTAATGTCGAGAACAGCCTCCATTTCTCTCACCCATCGGTGAGCCAGCGGCAGCAGCATTGCCAGTACCGTCAAAAGTAGGGGGCTTGCATTCATAAACACCCCGTAGTTACAGCCTCGTGCCACCTCCCGCACAGGCTCCTCTTCCTCTTCCTCCTCATTATCGGAGAAAATCGTTTCAGGCTCCGGTTGCTCCCCGAGGCCCGGTTTCTCTCCTTCCTTTCCCCTTCCTTCACAGCTTGATGACTTCGGTCACCACAGACGGTAAGATTGTCTGCATGACCTGATGTACTTCCTCCACAACAGCCTCCTTTACCGAGGCCCTTAAGTTCGCACTCTCATCCCCAGCTTCTGGATGAGGAGTCTCAGGTTCTGCAGGAACCTCTTTCTCAGCTCTAGGCCTTCCTCGTTTAGGGCGTGGTTCAGCAACAGGGCCATCACGGCCTCCACCCCTAGAAGCTCTAGAAGATCTACCACCAGCCATTCTCTAACACACTGAAAGATTCAAACACCAACACGGTCATTCAAGGAAAACAACTCAGTTTATGTCAAGTATAGTAAGTCCTAATTACAGTGGCCAGTTGTGATTAGCCACTTACTTTACTCTTCATACACCAAGCATTACCTATCCTGACTACATCAGTATTCAAATCTACATACAACACATAACATATACCATGCGCACATAAAACCGGTTAACTTAAGAAAATACCTGATGGCACGCAGCTACTCAGTTTGGCATCCCATTCCCCATTCGTCCCATTCTCAGTTTAAGTTAAGGTTTATTTTGAAAATTGACCCATTCACTTAAACTTTGGCTCTGATACCAACTTGTAAGGCCCCGTTCCGGGACGCTTACAGTTGGTCATTCATCGCACAAAAACATATAATTACATTACATTAAGAAATCATTGCAGCGAAAACATTCCAAAATGACATCAAGTTCATTATAATTACTTTTGCCAAATAATACATCATTATCCGGTTACAAAATTCATGTTTGCATTATATCCAAAAGCTATATAATGGATGCCATCCCAAAAGAGTCGAGTAGCCCCGCCGTGCCATCCTCAGCAATCATTTACCTGCCAACTGGAAAATGTAATAAAAGTCAGCGTTGCTGAGTGAGTTCTAGTTTTAATAATAAAAACATACTTTACTTTCATTAAAAACTATTCCTTTTATCATGCGATCATTCAACATACGTATACATAGATAATGTCATTATTATAATTCATCTCATTCATTATCTTCCATTCTTTTCGTTCATTTTCTCTTCCGAGTCTTTTGCGACAGCATGGTCGCTCACCTCAATGGCAATCTCAATGATTGCTCGCTATCCGAGTCTTTTGCACCCCTAGGGTTGCTCACCCCAATTGCCCATCACGATAGCAAGCTATCCGAGTCTTTTGCAACAACAAGGTTGCTCACCCCAAGGCAACATCACGGTAGCACTTTACTCGAGTCTTTTGCAACGACAAGGTTGCTCACCTCATAGGCAATCTAAATGATTGCACTTCATCCGAGTCTTTTGCAACACAAAGTCGCTCACCCCAATATATATGCTTGCAAGCCTTTCTTTCGTTCATTCATCTTTCATTAATGCATGCATTCTACTTCATGTTCCTCTTCATTATCTTCGCTTTAATTACATAATACTTCATTCATTCATCATTCATTCATAGCATGACATGTAAAGCCACAAGAAAGATAAGCATACATCAAAATAAGGAACATTCATACACATTCATCATCATCATACAGGGGCAACATCATACATTCATAATATGCATAAACATGCAACATCATCATCATCATGCCCTACATGCTCTCTAAGGCCATAACCATCCTCTTACATGTTCTTACGGGTTACTTTACATCAGAACTTACATCTGCACCTTTCCCCGAAGGCCAGAAGTCAAACTACACATTCCTTCGAGTGCAACAGCCCTATTCGGGCGTATGGACACCCTTCAGTCGTGGCCTTCATGCGACTGAACACATGCGACTGGACTCATGCGGATGGTCATCTATGCGAATGAAACATTCAATCGTGCGTATGGACCTCGTACGAATGGGATTACTGCGAATGGGCACCTATGCAACTAACCTCATGCGAATGGACTCATGCGACTAAGCATCTATGCGACTGAACCCTCAGTCGTACAACCCTCATGCGACTGGACTCCCAGTCGTGCGACTAAAACCCTAGTCGTGCGATTGAACTTTCAATCGTGCGAATGAATCCCAATCGTGCGAATGACCTTCAATCGCCCTCATTCGGCCGTATGGCCTTCATTCGGTCGCCTAGCCCTAGCTGATGCAGAATGGAGTTCTCCCGAACCCAATCTGCCATTTCGGCCTCCAAGCTCATCCAAACCTATTCTAAGCCTAAATCAACCCTCCTGGACCTTAGGAATGCATACCATAACACCATACAAGCACACCACAAGCCCGAAATCATACTCTAAACGCATTATACACATCACACCCAAATGGGTCAAACACACCACTTGTTAAAAACAGGTTTTGAACATCTTCTAGCCCCAAAATCAGTTGAAAACAAGTAAAGTGGGGTCCTAGAACTCACACAATCGAGCACAAGACAAGAGCTTCGATTTGGCTTGCTACTCGACGGATTTGGACACTCGAATCCCCCGAAACACCACTTTTCTCCCTTTTCTCTTCTTTCTCTCTTCTCTTCCTCTCAAATCTGAAAATTATGTGAAGTGTGGGGAGAGTGGGCTGCCCTCTCCCTACACATATCACCACCTTACCCAACTTTTCCTCGTTGGCGAGTTTGGTCCCTCGACTTTGAACTTATTTCTTTTCTTTTTTCGTCGGCTTCAAAATAATAAATTTCGGGTGTTACACTTTTTATACTAAAAGTGAAAGGAGAATAATATGATAATTTTACATATTGATTAAGATACCCTTATGAAAAGTCATGCTTAAATTTTAAAAAATTAACCATTTTATTTCATTTATGCCCTTAGAATGAAGTATAACATATGATGCTTATAATATAAATGCTAAAGTATATACACATGTCCAAACAATATCACCATTTGCTTTCAATATTGTTCATTAATTGCGATCGGCATTAATACCTCTTCCATTTTTCTTTGCCGGTTGTTAACAGCCCAATAACAATCAAAATGATAATTTTTAATGACAGTTTCTCTATTAATTTTCTCCGGTCTATTCAAATCACTACCAAAAGCTACATCCGATGATCATAAAACTCTAACTTACATTCATAAAACGAATCCCCACCTAAAATCTAGGTAATAAGTGATTTTCGACTACACCCATCATTTCACTAATATTGTTAGGATAATATACTTGTCTTAAAGACTTTTGTAATATACATAATTGTTTTCTTTTATTCAATTTTTTCAATAATTATATTTTAATTTTATAATTTACATCATAACGCACCGAGCCGATACCGACTAAAATCGAATTCCCAAAATTGCGTAACAGGCGTACCGGCACAACGCGTGAGCATTTTTACTAGTACATATACAAAGACATACACATATTCATATAATACATATACAGAGACATAGGCAGAGACAGAGACAGAGACAGGACAGAGACAGAGACAGAGACAGAGACAGAGACAGAGACAGACACAGAGAGAGAGACAGACACACACAAGAGAGAGACAGAGAGAGAGAGAGACAGACAGAGAGAGAGAGAGAGACAGACAGAGAGAGAGAGAGACAGACACAGAGAGAGAACAGAGAGAGAGAGAGACAGACAAACAGAGAGAGAGAGAAGACACACACAGAGAGAAGAGAGAGAGAGAGAGAGAGAGAGAGAGAGAGAGAGAGAGGAGAGAGGAGAGGAGACAGACAGAGAGATAGAGAGACAGACAGAGAGAGAGAGAGAGAGAGAAGAGAGAGAGAGACAAGAGAGAGAGAGGTAGAGAGATAGAGAGAGGAGAGAGAGAGGAGATAGAGAGAGAGCGAGAGGACAGAGATAGATAGAGCGAGATCAGAGAGATAGAGAGCGAGAGAGAGATAGAGAGAGAGAGAGAGAGAGAGATAGAGAGACAGACAGAAAGAGAGAGAGAGAGAGACAGAGATACAGAGAGAGGAATGAGAGACATATTAGATAGAGAGATAGATATAGATATATACTAGATATATATAGAGATGTATATATATATATAGTATATATATAGATATATCTATACATATATAGAGTATATATATATAATATATATCTATATATATATCTACCATATATCTTATACATATCCATGCATATACACTCATATACATACATGCATGCATACATACATACATACATACATACATACATACATACATACATACATATATACATACATACATACACATGCATACATACATATATACATATATGCATACACAGATACATATTATTTATACATACATACACATACACATATACACACATGCACATACAAATACATACGCATATACATACATATATAAATGAATATACAGATATAACGCACACACATATATACATACATGTGTACACATACATATACGTGTATACATAAATATACAAAAACACGTACATGTACACATGCATAGATACACATATACAAACACACATAGATACACATATACATACACATAATAACATTTTAAAATATAATTTTCTTTGTTTAAAATTATTAATACTATCATGTTTATTTCTTATTATCATTATTTATATCATATATTTTATATTTTTATAATTAATATTATTATCTGTATTACTTTTTATATTTATATTTATATTCGTTATTTTTATTACTTACTGATTAATAACCATATAATAATATATTAATATTAATAATATAGTAATATAATAAATTAAATCAATGGGATACAAATTCTTTATAACTTTTTTGAAAATATTCCAATAAAATATGATTACTAAAATAAAAAATATGGGTCGGCATTATCGATCAGACGTATTTGCGAAGACATGTAAAATAACTATACTTCAAAGGTTCTCATTTTTGTTGGAATACAATTTGTTTGTAGAAAGACTTTTTGGGTGCTAAGATCCAAAATCGAGAGGGATATTGCTAAAATTTGGTTTTTTTTTCAAGGTAGAATTTTAGTTGAAAATTTCCATTAGAAATCGCCCCTTTTCTATCCCCTTTTGTATCCGTGACTACTTTCCCTACTTTGTGCTATTTCGTATGTTTCGCATTAAATTTTTACTTTGTATTAGATCTATTTGTGTCTCTGTGTGTGTTTGTATTCTATAGAAAGATATCATGGGTTCATTTAAATCATAATAGCAAGAGATATATAATCATATCAATGGGGATTATATAATCTTTCGTTCGTATTTACGTCGTATCTTTCACTACAACTCATCTTTCCTTTTATTTTTGAAAAAACCTCAATATAAACATGTGTATATTTTTTACCAATAAAAACAATGTATTTAATAACTTTAAAATAAACTTATCCGGTATCAACTAATTACAATTTATCAAACAAGCAAAGCGGGATAAGGGGGTTTGACCTAAACCAACAAGAAAAAGGGAAAAAGTCCTAGGGCCAAGAAAAGAACGAATAGCAATTTGTCACACTCGCAAGCTGTCTCCACCAGAACTGGCACATGGTCTTCTAGCATCCCTTTAGTTTCCTACCATGTAATCAAACTCATAAGCCTCTAGCGAGTGAGACACCTAACCTGACCTACTATAGCCAACGACTACGCCAAGTTGAAAAACAACTTTTCTAGTCGACTCCTCTATCACTCGGCTATACATTAGCTAACCTTACACTCATGTATTATAAATAAAAATAATAATAATAAGTATTATTAAATTCATAATTTATCTACCGGCCTTAAGTGCTATATTTTAAGTGTTGAAATTAGTTTATCTATTTTCTTGAATAATTCGTTTTAAAGCTTAGAAATGCTGGACATGGACATATGCCGGTCCTTAAGAGGTGAAAATGTCTTTCGACAAGGACAAAGCCTCAATGTCATTACTTATTTTATGTGTTTTAGTCTATTTTAATTAATAAATAAATAAGAACTAGATATTTAATTAATTGGGAGTTTTAGTTTTTTTGTTTACATCGTTGAGGTGTGGATGGTCATTTGTCACACGACTATCGTGAAACCGCTAAGGACATATGTCACCTTTTTCTTGTCTCTCACATTGGATCCGCATGTTTTACGTCTCTAGTCTTGGCACGCTCTTTCGTATCCTTCAGCCCACTTGGATGGTTCGAGGGCTTTTAAATGGTTGATAGTGTCACATCCCGGCGGAAGCATGAAATGCTTAGGGTGTGACCTGTTGCTCAGAACTCATTGATATACAACTTCTACCAAGTATCACATAAACATATCATATATCATGATAAGGCAAAATAAATATATAATAACACATAACATAACAAGATTACTAATATAGAAGTTAGGATTACATCAACTCATGATAGTCAAATTGAACTAATTAACAACAATTAACATTAACCCTATTACATTAACATCCTAACAGCAACACTTCAGAGTCGATGGAAGTGTGCATCCACCGAAACACTGAGATCATATAAGTTCACTGTCAGGTTAACACAACTTTCCCCACAACCTCTCCCCAGCCATTATAAAACATCAAAGGAGAACATTAAGCTGTTAGTCATGGTGAATTCCTCCTGAAAAAGCATACACAAAACAGTCAACATAAAGTTGGTGAGCTTCACATGTTTATCAAACATGTAATATTGATGCATTATATACAACCCAACCTTACATAGCAATCAGATCATTCATATCTGTCATAACACATTTCATAAATCAGATAATATAGCATCACAATACTCATCCCATTGGTGCAGGAAATATTTTCCTAAGTAGCGCTACCAATATTATCTAACGGTTCCACATCCGAATTAATGGTTGTAACTTAAATTTCAGAAAATAATGCATCAATTAGTATGCTTTTTCCCCAAAACTTTATAAAACAAAATGGGCCATGAAACTCACCTTTACTCCAATGGTAACCTATAAACAAGAAAGATATTATAGTTTAGAAAATGTATTTTCGTTAACATTTTTAGTACCTCAGATTGAAGAATTTATTTCAAGTTAGGTTTTTGTATAAATTCCGAAATTTCACAGTGGATGTATCTTAGTGTTAGATAAAATATACTAAAATTTCATATTTAAATTATTTTCAGGCTAATTCTTATTATTTTACATTATTCAAATAATTCTTTAGAAATACCTTCGGGCCTTTAAAATTAGTCAAATTTTGTCAGATTAATAATTATAATTCGTATGATTTCTCAAAATTTTCTCATGTTTTAAATCATAGCAGAGTCATTTTTTATAATTTTCTCATGATTATCATCTCATCTGTCAAGCTTCCTGATAAACTTACAGTATCTTGAAAAGTCTTGGGCCTAGCCGATTTTACCAATCCCCTTATTTATGGTACTAGTCTCCAAATATATCTTCCTATTCTCTTCGATTCTGGGGCTGGGGCCACTAGATGTGGTACTAACCTTGAGAGTTCATTGTACCTGTCGGTGTATTCCCGATGTGCTGCTCCTTTCATTTCTAAAGCTAAAAATTCAGTTCTAATTTTCTATTTCATTATATGGGCAGTATTTCTCTATAACTAATCCTCTGAATTCCTCCCAACTTAACTCATTCATAATGTGCCTACCTTTAGTGGTCATCTCCATCTTCCACCAAGATTGTGCTTCCCCTTTTTAATGAGTGTGAGGCAAACAAGGTTCTGTTGTTATTGGCACATTTGCTGATCTCCAGAGTTGATTCCATTTCATCTAACCAGCGTAGAGCTTGTACTGCTCCGCCTCTACCATCAAATTCTCGGGGTCTACATGACATAAAGGCTTTGTAGGAACATCCTTTCTCTGTTATAATCTCCTCTGCTGGTTGTTCTCTTATGGCATCATCAGTTGGTATTTCGTTGCCGGGGGTTGTGGTACGAAGGTAAGGTTCAGGTTTTGTTGAAGTTGAGTTTACTAGTATGGGTATGGCAGCTTCCAATTGCTGTGACACTATCCGGGAGATCCTTTCATCTTCATTGGCTGTCGAGTTAACAGGTGTTTCTTCCCCAAGTCTAGTTCTAGGTCGTCCCACTCGCGCAGTCCTCCTTATGGGTTGCGTATTTCTTCTAGCGGCATGTTTTCTATAGTTAATTATAGTAAATATTAAAAAGAATTTTAGACTCTTAACAATATTCTAGTTAACACACAAGCAAGTAATAGTTCAAACACAAAAGATGTTTTTCATTAAGTTCTTATTAAAGATTTCACATTAAAAGTTAGCTCCTAATTTCCCTGCACCCATTTCCATATTCTGAGAAGATGTTTCCCTTGGGTGCTTTTAGTTCCTTAACATCCTTCTGAATATTCCTGATCCCTTGTTGAATTTTCTTGAGCTGTTTAAGGGTTTGTTGAGTGGCTGCGTTTGGTCTTCATCCATCCTTTGTCTTTAGCTTTTCTTTCTTCGTTTTTGAGGGAGTCAGTTTCTTGTATCTCTTGCCTTCGTCTTGCTTGGTCTTGAATTGTTTCCGGGTCGTACCCTTTTCCTAGGAAGTTTAAGGTATATTCCTCCTACCATTAAGGTGCACGACGGACATAAAATTAGGTTATGGTTATCTTCAATCTTTGGTTGGGGAAAGGTTCTAGAATTGCTGAGGTTCAGGTTTTAGGCGCAAGTTTCTTTGTGATTGTTCTAATCCGAGGTATTCGGATGAGCCAGTCCACAGAAAGAAATTGTTACAGGTTACTCATGGCTGAAAACCAATCTTTTTCATTGATTTTGAACCCAACAGTTATGTCACACCCTCAAAATCCACGTGCGGGGTTTTACCGCGAGGCGTGTGAACAAACCAGGATCACAGTCAGTAGTTACATAGAACGACTCTATATGCCACAAGTAAATAAAACAACCAAAGATTTAGTTTGAAACAGTGCGGAAGCGTTTTGAAAACAACCAAACAACTAAAAGTATAATATGGCAAAACATGTGCCAACCCAAAATAGTAAACCATAATCATTAAAATGCTAATGTCTTGAAAACCGAGTCTTAGTATGCAAGTGAACCGTGGAGTGCTCCTAGAGGCAAGCAGCTTAATGACCTGAGAAAAGCATACTAAAATGTCAACACATAGGTTGGTGAGTTCAAGAGTTTGAGTTCAGTAAACATATAAACAGTTGTGATATATATAAGCAGTGTATTGCAATAGATAGCTAGTCTATTAACAGCAAATATTAATACATAGTGATTTCGCAATTGAAGCTGACTGTGATAGTTGTTGCCTCCTGTCACGACTTACCATGTCGTGACAATGTTCAATAGGACAAATTGCACCCGGTTGACCTCGAGTCACACAGGTGGGGCTCGTCAGACCCAGTAGTACTACCCAAGTTTCCCCGCTATTTAATATTAACAATTCGAAAGTGTGAGGACTTTTCCCATGATAAATAGCACTATATCAATATTATACACAACTTAAATATTAAAAGCGTTCGTAAAATACCAGTATGCTATCTCCCCAAAAGAGATTAAATAAAGCGTGGGGCATGAACTCACCTGATGTATGCAAAGAGTACTTAGGGTTTATTTGAGAAACGAGTGGATAGCCAACCTTCAAAGGTTACCTAGATCATGCGAGTACATAAGTACGTGTAAATGAAAGACATGTGAAACCCTAATCATACCAAAACCAAAGACTCAAGCTTCCAGACAAATAGACACGTTTGACCTAGTTGACCCGTTTGACCCGTTGGTGACATTATGAGTTACAATTCAAATAAAGCCAATGAGAACATATAACATACATGATTAACATTCAAATAGTATCATACACATGCTACATTATCCATACATAACCCTTAAATCATAGCCATGCCCATAGCATTCAACATACACCATAATCATTACTCACCAAACCCAAACATGATATCCTAGCAACTAATCAACACCAACTTCATACATGATCACCAAAATCCAAATATCATCCATGATTATCCAAAACATCCCATACAACTAATTCAACATGATTCATCACCTTAGAATTCATCCATGATCATACTAACATGCTCCTAATATCCCAAACATGTTCATATCATCATACATCAAACTTTACACAAATAAAGTTTCCCTTTTGGGAAAGAACATCCCAAAATCTATCAAACATCCAAAGCATACATGAATTCAACATAATTATACCATCTCAAGCTCCATACAATATCTAGACATGATTAACATCACCTAAACACCATAATCTAACCATCTTCATAAACAAAAGTTTCTACTTTTGGCAAGCTATGAACCAACAACATGCATTCAAAGATTTCTAGCATTCATAACAACAATCTAGTATCTAATCATCATCATGAACACATCCATAACATCAATCCATCACTAGATCATCATTACATGCAAAATAAAGTTACTATTATTAGTAACCTATGAACATCAACACCAAATCATCAATTTCTTGCAAGATCCATGATTCCTAACATTCATACACTCACTAATCATCACACATTCATCAAACAATGATCATCCACAAAATCATACAAAAATTCGAACTAGGGTTTGACAAGAATCAAAATCCATGATTAACCACTAAGAACATGTAATTCATACATAATCCACGTTAACTAACATGTAATCAACCTAACTAACATATAAACATCAACATTAGACATCAAATTCGACCCCATGAAGGCCAATTCGAATTAATTAGGTTCGGCCAATATGAAAAACATCACAAAACATGAGAAAAATCTAACCTTTAACGTGTTATAGCTTGCAATTGATGATTCCTATGTTTATATGCCTTGTAATCGAACCAAAACCACACGAAATTGCTTGTTCTTGGCTGATTTTCGAAGAGGAGAGGGTTTAGAGAGGTGTTGCGGCCGAATGGGTGGGGGATTAGGGTTGGGTTTGTTGTTTTGTTTTAGTTAAACTTTGCAAAATGACAACTTAACCCTTGTGTTTTGTATTTTATATAAAAAGGCACTTTAAACACTTTTAAATGATTTTTAACTACAATAATAAACATAAACTCATGGTAACAAATTATATGTTTTATCTTTACAAAAACACAACATACGAATTAAATACACAGTTTCCACGTTACGCGATTAATTCACAATTAACATATAAAAACATGCAAACACATAAACATAATACAATAATCACATAATCAATTAGATTATCAATAATTTGACATTTTAATATTATTAGGTCACCAACGTTAAACGACAACTAGTGTGTGCTCACGACACGTGTATGCAAGACTTAACGAAACTAACGGAGTTTGGTAACGGAAATTTACCGGATGTCACATTATCCCCATGTTGAAAGAATTTTCGTCCCGAAAATTGCGTTACATGGTGAGAGTGTTCCATCACTGGTCTACTGCATTGGCACACAGAAATCGAAATCGAGTGAGTTTTGGATGAGTTGTCACATCATCCCCATGTTGAAAGAAATTTCGTCCCGAAATTTAAATCAATACCTTCGTCTGCAGACATCGTCTTCTCGAATAGATGAGGATACTTAAGCTTCATTTGATCTTCCCGTTCCCATGTGAATTCCGGTCCACGTCGCGAATTCCAACGGATTTTGACAATAGGTATCTTGCTCTGCTTAAGTGTTTTCACCTCACGGTCCATCACTCAACTGGTTCTTCAATAAAACGTAGTTGCTCATCCACTTGAACCTCCTCCAGTGGTACGACCATCGTTTCATCAGTTATGCATTTCTTCAAGTTTGATACATGAAATACATCATGGATTCCACTTAGCGAATCAGGTAGGGCTAGACGATAGGCCACTGGACCTATTCTTTCCACTATTTCAAATGGTCCAACGTACCTCGGGTTTAGCTTCCCTCGCTTGCCAAACCGAACTACGCCTTTCCATGGTGAAACTTTCAACAAAACCTTGTCACCAACCTGAAACTCTAAAGGTTTCCGTCTCTTATCAGCATAACTCTTTTGTCGGTCTCGCGCTGCTGCCATACGGTTCCGTATCTGTACGATCTTCTCAGTTGTTTCATGAATCAACTCGGGACCAGTCAGTTGACTATCGCCAATTTCCGCCCAACAAACAGGTGATCTACATTTTCTCCCATACAAAGCCTCGAAAGGTGCTGCTTGTATGCTAGTGTGATAACTGTTGTTATAAGAAAATTCCACCAATGGCAGGTGAACTTCCCAGTTATTCCCGAAATCAATTACACAAGCACGTAGCATATCTTCCAACGTCTGTATGGTACGCTCACTCTGGCCATCCGTTTGCGGGTGATAAGCAGTACTCATATCTAATCGTGTTCCCAAAGATTTCTGCAATGATTGCCAGAAGTGTGACGTGAAACGAGCGTCACGATCAGAGATAATGGAGATCGGTACACCGTGTCTGGAAACGATCTCCTTGAGGTACAGGCGGGTTAACTTCTCCATCTTGTCAGTTTCCTTTATAGCAAGAAAATGAGCAGATTTTGTCAATCGATCCACAATAACCCATATTGTATCACAACCAGTACTAGTCCTGGGCAGCTTGGTAATAAAATCCATGGAGATTTGTTCCCATTTCCACATCGGTATCTCGGGTTGCTGCAATAGTCCGGATGGTTTTTGATATTCCACCTTTACCTTCGAGCAGGTCAAGCACTTGCTCACATATGTAGCCACATCCGCTTTCATATTAGGCCACCAATAGTGCGCCTTCAGATCATGATACATTTTATCAGATCCAGGATGTATAGAATACTTAGATTTGTGTGCCTCACTCATAACCAGGTCTCTCAAATTTCCATAGGCAGGCACCCAAAGTCTATCCATGAAATACCGAATTCCATCTTCCTTCATCACCAGCTGTTTATCCATTCCTCTCAACGACTCAGAACCAATATTTCTGCTTTCAAAGCTTCTACCTGTGCCTCCTTAACTTGTTCAGGCAGTTGAGTACTGATAGTGAGCTGTAAGGCTCGCACCCGTCTGGGTTTAGCTGTTTCCTTCCGGCTTAAGGCATCAGCAACCACATTCGCCTTTCCCGGATGGTATTTAATAGCGCAATCATAGTCGTTTAGCAGCTCCACCCAACGTCGTTGCCTCATATTCAATTCCTTTTGCTCAAAGATATGTTGAAGACTCTTGTGATCGGTGTAGATAGTGCACTTGGTACCGTACAAGTAATGTCTCCAAATCTTTAAGGCAAAGACTACTGCACCCAACTCTAAGTCATGAGTAGTATAGTTCTTCTCATGAACTTTTAATTGTCTCGAGGCGTAGGCTATCACTTTGTCTCGCTGCATTAAGACACAACCCAAGCCTTGAATGGATGCATCACAATACACCACGAAGTCATCCGTCCCCTCTGGCAGTGCTAGTATCGGCGCGGTACATAGCTTCTGCTTTAACGATTGAAAAGCCGATTCTTGGCTTTCACCCCATTTGTATGTAGTCCCTTTGTGAGTCAAAGCTGTGAGAGGTTGTGCGATCTTAGAGAATCCCTCTATGAATCGCCGATAGTAACCTGCTAATCCCAAGAATTGTCTTATTTCACTCGGCGTTTTAGGTGTGGTCCAATTCTTGATCGCCTCAATTTTGGCAGGATCAACATGTATCCCTTTCTCATTAACAATATGACCTAAGAATTGTACTTCTCGTATCCAAAAGTCACACTTAGAGAATTTGGCGTACAGCTGTTCCCTTTTCAGCAGCTCTAAAATCATTCGCAAATGCTCCTCATGGTCTTCCTTGGTCCTGGAATATATCAGTATATCATCGATAAACACAATGACAAACTGATCGAGGTAGGGTTTGCACACACGGTTCATGAGGTCCATGAACACAGCAGGTGCATTTGTCAACCCAAAAGGCATGACCAAGAACTCATAATGACCGTAGCGGGTACGAAACGCGGTTTTGGAAATGTCTTCTTCGCGTACTCTGAGTTGATGATAGCCAGATCTCAAGTCAATCTTCGAATAGTAACTTGATCCCTGGAGTTGGTCAAACAAGTCATCGATACGGGGTAGAGGGTATCGGTTCTTGACTGTTACTTTATTTAGCTCCCTATAGTCAATACACATCCGAAACGTGCCATCCTTCTTCTTAACAAACAGGACAGGGGCTCCCCAGGGTGATGTACTAGGGCGAATAAAACCCTTATCTAATAGCTCCTGGAGTTGTGACGACAACTCCTGTAGTTCGTTCGGTGCTAATCGATAAGGTGCTCTAGCAATCGGGGCTGCGCGGGAGTTAGCTCAATTTGGAATTCCACTTGACGATGAGGTGGTAATCCAGGAAGATCCTCTGGAAACACCTCTGGAAAGTCGCGCACTATGGGAATATCCTCCATTCTCCTTTCCTTCGCCTGCTTATCAGTTACAAGTGCTAGAATAGCCACACGACCCTTTCGTAGTAACTTTTGGGCTTTCATGAACGAGATGATGCCTATCACAGCACCACTTCTATCACCTCGGACTGTCAGAATTGTGTCATCAACAGGAATTCGTATGATCTTTTCATGACATATAACTTCTGCTTGCTTGCTAGAAAGCCAATCCATGCCTATCACAACATCAAAACTCCCCAGAGTAACAGGCATAAGATCTATAACGAAAGTATGACCAGCAAGCTCTATCTTACAGTCTTTAAGGATATGAGTTACGTGAATCTGTTTACCGTCAGCCAACTCTACGGTGTATTTAGATTCTAGGGCGGAGGGTATATCACTTAAAAGACTACAGAATTTTAAGGACACGAAACTCCTATCAGCTCCAGTATCGAATAGTACCGTAGCAAAGCAACCATTAACAGAGAATCTACCAGTAACAGTTGTAGGATCATTTAGAGCCTCACCTGAGCCAATGACGAAGGCTCTCCCTTTTGCTCCATCCTTATTACCGCCATTACCGTTGCCATTCCACCGTTGTTGTTACCATTGTTGTTGTTGTTATTGTTGTTGTTGTTGTGTCCATTTCCATTGTTGCCATTTCCATTTCTCCTTAGTTGTGGGCAATTTCGCTTGTAGTGCCCCTCTTTTCCACATTCAAAACAACCCTTAGGAGTTTCCTGGGGTTGTTGTGTCCTCCTAACCAGCTCGCCACGGCAATCCTTCGCAGCGTGTCCAATTTTACCACATCGCTGACATTTGAAGCTATCACATCGTCCCACGTGATGATAGTTGCACCGGTTGCACTTCGGGTGTCTTCCACCATAACCACTGGGTCCTTGATTAGTTGCAGTCGTTTGGTTGAAGTTACGATTGTTGTCGAACCTCCGTTGTTGTTGGACCGGTTGTTGTTGCTGCTGAGGGTGAGGTTGACCGCCAGAAGATGATGATGACTTGGTTTGTGTTCTACTACATCCACTTTCTTTTGTTATCTTTATGCACGGCGCCCCGCTTGGGTAGACGACCCTGTTCCACTGCTTGGTCAGTTAGCTTATGGGCTAACTGAATGGCTTGCTGTATGGTGGTGGGATTAGAAGCAGTTACCATACTCTGTATTTCGGGTACAAGTCCCCGTATGTAGTGCTCGATCCTCTTGTGCATCTCATTTACCATTCCCGGGCATAATGTTGCTAGCTCGTGAGTTCTAGTGGTGTAAGCCTCGATTTCTGAGCCCTGCATTTTCAGTTGCCAGAACTCTATCTCCAACTTTTGCACCTCATTGCGAGGACAGTACTCCTCGGTCATCATGGTTTTGAACTCGGCCCACGGCAGTCCATTAGCCAATGCTTGCCCCAACATCTGAACTTGGGCATTCCACCAGGATAAGGCGGCACCCTCCAGGGTCCCGGTGGCATATTTCACCTGATCAGCAGGTGGACAGTTGCACTTGGAGAATACGGACTCCGTCTTCTCGAACCAGCGTACTAGTCCCACAGCGCCTTCAGTACCGCTGTAGGTATGGGGCTTACAGTCCATGAAGGACTTATAAGTACATGCTGGTGGTCCTGCTTTAACACAACAATTATTGATCAGACAACCTATACGGTTATGCAAGATATTCGGTTTAATTTTTCAATCATTGTTTACCTGCTGGCTGTCCCGCTTGGGCAGCAGCCACCGCTGCCTGGATCAGGGCAGTTAACTCAGCAGGGGTCATATTAACGGCACCAGCGCCATGATCTCCGGCGCCATGGTCTCCGGCGCCACGTCCACGACCGCGCCCACGACCACGTCCACGACCACGTCCACGTGCGTCCATTGTTCACTTTACATCCACAAATACAATAATGAGTAACATCAAACACATTTATCTCATTGAAGTACAGTAAACAATAAAGGAATAATAAATCATCACAACCACAACATTCATAACAAAAATAATAACCAAAGTAAATAAATTGCAAATAAGTCACAATGTATTCATCAATGTCAAAATTTAAGTTTGTCGTTCGTGTGGGAAACAACCCTTCCCACATAGGTTTCAAAGAAAACACTAGGTAGTCCAAGTCATGTAAGAAAATCAATCGACAATATCAGATCCATCACTCTCATCCTCCTCCTCTTCAGGTTCCTCCTCCTCAGGTTCCTCCTCCTCCTCAGGTTCTTCCTCCTCAGGTTCCTCTGCAGGAGCAGGAGCCATAGCAATCTGGAGTGCTGCTAGCTGTGCCTCCAAAGCAGCAATCCTATCATCAACCACAGCATCCCTCTGCTCGCGAGTAGCCACGCGTCCACTGAGGGCTACAATCCCGTCCCTCATTTGGTAGCACCCGTCTAGGGTCTCTCCATGACGCCCATCAAGCTCATCCATCTTATGCCTTAGGTTGTACACCTCGGTCTGTAGTGTACAAACGTCGCTAATGAGTCGCCTGACTCGATGCTGTTCTGTATCTAATGCTGCCACCAATGCAGCAATCAACTGCTCGTTGGACTGCACCGTCCGGGGTAGTGAAGGCACTGCTGATCAGAGCTACCTCTCGTTCTGGGTCTCGGCTCGGGCACGCGTTCCCTATACATGAGGTGGTTGACAAACCTAGGATAAAAGCTCCAGTCCCTTGGGGGGTCACGCTTCATCAACGCGAAAGGTTGATCCCAGTCAAACTCCCCTCGAGGATAATCAAAACGAGGCCAGTCGAGTCCATCATCAGGTACAGGTGCAGGAGGTGGGGACTCGGATCGCGCAGGTGATGCAGGTCGTTTTCCAGAAGCTCTTGATGACGATGCCATGCTGCAGATAGTGTGACGTGTATGCCAATGAGTATACAGTAGATGAAAATAAAGTACAGGTAACTAACTAACTGTGTGCGGTTATAGTCTAGTGTGTATGCAACCTAGTTCCCTATAACCAATGGCTCTGATACCAATCTGTCACACCCTCAAAATCCACGTGCGGGGTTTTACCGCGAGGCGTGTGAACAAACCAGGATCACAGTCAGTAGTTACATAGAACGACTCTATATGCCACAAGTAAATAAAACAACCAAAGATTTAGTTTGAAACAGTGCGGAAGCGTTTTGAAAACAACCCAAACAACTAAAAGTATAAATATGGCAAAACATGTGCCAACCCAAAATAGTAAACCATAATCATTAAAATGCTAATGTCTTGAAAACGAGTCTTAGTATGCAAGTGAACCGTGGAGTGCTCCTAGAGGCAAGCAGCTTAATGACCTGAGAAAAGCATACTAAAATGTCAACACATAGGTTGGTGAGTTCAAGAGTTTGAGTTCAGTAAACATATAAACAGTTGTGTGATATATATAAGCAGTGTATTGCAATAGATAGCTAGTCTATTAACAGCAAATATTAATACATAGTGATTTCGCAATTGAAGCTGACTGTGATAGTTGTTGCCTCCTGTCACGACTTACCATGTCGTGACAATGTTCAATAGGACAAATTGCACCCGGTTGACCTCGAGTCACACAGGTGGGGCTCGTCAGACCCAGTAGTACTACCCAAGTTTCCCCGCTATTTAATATTAACAATTCGAAAGTGTGAGGACTTTCCCATGATAAATAGCACTATATCAATATTATACACAACTTAAATATTAAAAGCGTTCGTAAAATACCAGTATGCTATCTCCCCCAAAAGAGATTAAATAAAGCGTGGGGCATGAACTCACCTGATGTATGCAAAGAGTACTTAGGGTTTATTTGAGAAACGAGTGGATAGCCAACCTTCAAAGGTTACCTAGATCATGCGAGTACATAAGTACGTGTAAATGAAAGACATGTGAAACCCTAATCATACCAAAACCAAAGACTCAAGCTTCCAGACAAATAGACACGTTTGACCTAGTTGACCCGTTTGACCCGTTGGTGACATTATGAGTTACAATTCAAATAAAGCCAATGAGAACATATAACATACATGATTAACATTCAAACAGTATCATACACATGCTACATTATCCATACATAACCCTTAAGTCATAGCCATGCCCATAGCATTCAACATACACCATAATCATTACTCACCAAACCCAAACATGATATCCTAGCAACTAATCAACACCAACTTCATACATGATCACCAAAATCCAAATATCATCCATGATTATCCAAAACATCCATACAACTAATTCAACATGATTCATCACCTTAGAATTCATCCATGATCATACTAACATGCTCCTAATATCCCAAACATGTTCATATCATCATACATCAAACTTTACACAATAAAGTTTCCCTTTTGGGAAAGAACATCCCAAAATCTATCAAACATCCAAAGCATACATGAATTCAACATAATTATACCATCTCAAGCTCCATACAATATCTAGACATGATTAACATCACCTAAACACCATAATCTAACCATCTTCATAAACAAAAGTTTCTACTTTTGGCAAGCTATGAACCAACAACATGCATTCAAAGATTTCTAGCATTCATAACAACAATCTAGTATCTAATCATCATCATGAACACATCCATAACATCAATCATCACTAGAATCATTACATGCAAAATAAAGTTACTATTATAGTAAGTTATGAACATCAACACCAAATCATCAATTTCTTGCAAGATTCATGATTCCTAACATTCATACACTTACTAATCATCACACATTCATCAAACAATGATCATCCACACAAAATCATACAAAATTCGAATTCGAACTAGGGTTTGACAAGAATCAAAATCCATGATTAAACCACTAAGAAACATGTAATTCATACATAATCCACGTTAACTAACATGTATGTAATCAACCTAACTAACATATAAACATCAACATAGACATCAAATTCGACCCCATGAAGGCCAATTTCGAATTAGGTTCGGCCAATATGAAGAACATCACAAAAACATGAGAAAAATCTAACTTTAACGTGTTATAGCTTGCAATTGATGATTCCTATGTGTTATATATCTTGTAATCGAACAAAACCACACGAAATTGCTTGTTCTTGGCTGATTTTCGAAGATGGAGAGGGAGAGGGTGGGAGAGATTCGAAGATGTTGGGGGGATGGGGGATTAGGGTTGGTTGTTTTGTTAGTTTAACTTTGCATAATGACAACTTAAACCCTTGTGTTTTGTATTTTATAAAAAGGACACTCTTTTAAACACTTTTAAATTTTTTAACTACAATAATAAAACTATAACTCATGGTAACAAATTATATGTTTATCTTTACAAAACACAAACATACGGATAATACACACTTTCCACGTTACGCGATTAATTCTCAATTAACATATAAAAACATGCAAACACATAAACATAATACAATAATCACATAATCAATTAGATTCATCAATAATTTGACATTATTTAATATTATTAGGTCACCAACGTTAAACGACAACTAGTGTGTGCTCACGACACGTGTATGCAAGACTTAACGAAACTAACGGAGTTTGGTAACGGAAATTTACCGGATGTCACAAGTTAGTTACCTACTTCTGTATATATTATAAATTCTTTACAAAGAAAATGCTATAATATTCATGAAATCATATCACGCAAATTCATATATACACACAATTATACAGATATGAGCTTATGATTATAGTCTAGGTATTTTATGGTACCTAATTCTCTATAACCAATGGCTCTGATACCAACCTGTCACATCCCGGCGGAAACGTGAAATGCTTAGGGTGTGACCTGTTTGCTCAGAACTCATTGATATACAACTTCTACCAAGTATCACATAAACATATCATATCATGATAAGGCAAAATAAATATATAATAACACATAACATAACAAGATTACTAATATAGAAGTTAGGATTACATCAATTCATGATAGTCAAAATTTGAACTAACATAACCCTATTACATTAACATCCTAACAGCAACATCTTCAGAGACGATGGAAGTGTGCATCCACCAAAACACTGAGATCATATAAGTTCACTGTCAGGTTAACACAAACTTTCCCTACAACCTCTCCCCAGCCATTATAAACATCAAAGGAGAACATTAAACTGTTAGTCATGGTGAATTCCTGAAAAAGCATACCCAAAACAGTCAACATAAAGTTGGTGAGCTTCACAGGTTTATCAAACATGTAATATTGATGCATTATATACAACCAAACCTTACATAGCAATCAGATCATTCATATCTGTCATAACACATTTCATAAATCAGATAATATAGCATCACAATACTCATCCCATTGGTGCAGGAAATATTTTCCTAAGTAGCGCTACCAATATTATCTAACGGTTCCACATCCGAATTAATGGTTGTAACATAAATTTCAGAAAATAATGCATCAATTAGTATCCTTTTTCCCCAAACTTTATAAAACAAAATGGGCCATGAAACTCACCTTTACTTCAAATGGTAACCTATAAACAAGAAAATATTTATAGTTTAGAAAATGTATTTTTCTTTAACATTTTTAGTACCTCAGATTGAAGAATTTATTTCATAAGTTAGGTTTTTGTATAAATTCCGAAATTTTCACAGTGGATGTATCTTAGTGTTAGAAAAAATATAATAAAATTGCATATTTAAATTATTTTCAGGCTAATTCTTATTATTTTATATTATTCAAATAATTCTTTAGAAATACCTTTGGGCCTCTAAAATTAGTCAAATTTTGTCAGATTAATAATTATAATTCGTATGGTTTCTCAAAATTTTCTCATGTTTTAAATCATAGCAGAGTCATTTTTTATAATTTTTCCTATTTTACTCTTATTTGCTAAAAATATCAGAACATGCTCACAAATTATACTTTTTACACAGACTGTTCTATTTCTATTCTTATGTTTTTTTATAAATTTCCCATAATTTATTTCATAATTTAAGTATTTTTCCCGATTTTTAGTTGACAGAATAGTTAAAAATTAATATTTCAGATAATATTTTGAGTTAGGTCACGAGATTTTTCCAGTGGATTCTATAATTTTTAATAGTCAGTATATAATTTTTCTATACATTTACTAGGGTCGGTTCTTCTGATATAATTTTTCTCTTTATATCCTTAAATATTGCATATAAATTAACTAACTTATAGGAATGGTACCAAATTTTGCAGAGTTCTATTTCCTAATATTCTAAATATATTTTAATATTTGTTCCCACAATCACAGTTATTTAATATGCAGAATTAATTTAACAAACTATGACTAGATTTTTAACCCTTTTGTTGATAATTTCTTGCTAAAACTTTGATTTTTAAGATTTGTTTTATTTTTCCAGATTCTTAAAACCTTTCTTTTTGTTCTGAAAAATAGGTTTGATTTTGTATATGTTTCTATAAGAACTTTGTTTTAACCAAAAGGGTTAATCACATGTGCTTTATTTAACACATGTTTAGTTTCCATAATCTTAATCAAGCAAGGTTTTAGGAGTTAGAACCTTGATTTTGACAGAAGGAGAGTGTGAGAAGAAGGTGAGGATGGTCTAAGCTTGCTTGGTTTTGGTGTTCTTGATAGTCTTTTGGGAGATGATGCTTCCACGAGGCTTGGATGTTGCTGCCGTGTGTCCGAGAGTGTATGACCGAGTGAAGTTGATGATGGTATTTGATTGGAGAGGTGGTGACCGAGAGGATTGAGGGAGTGGTTTATGGCTTACGGTGGTGGTGTTCGGGAGTTGTGCGATTAAAAGGTGTCCGAATGAAGGTGGTATACGGTTGTGGTTAGAATAGCCGAGAGTTTTGGTGTGTTCTAATGGTTCCTTCGGCCGCTCCTTCAAGTAGTGGAGCTAGTCATTATTAAGCCTACTTCCTAGAGTTATGTGGTGTAACTAGGAATGCTTAGTTTGATCTTTAGAGTGAGAGGTGGCGGTTTGTGGATACTCTTGGTGTCCCGATGGGCTAGGTGTCGAATGGAGGAATGCATGAGTCACTAAACAATCATTACAAGATGGTTCTAGATATTTGGTTGGCTAATTCGGTGCTTAAGGGTATTAACCGAGTGTTCAAGGGGTGTTAACCGAGTTGGTTCTTGATCTTAAATGGTACTTTGGTTTGGGTTTAGGTGTAGGGGATTTGTTTAGGTTTGTTTTGATGTCAAGTTTCTTTTGATGTTAACTTATGTTTATGATGTTGGGTTGGGTTGGGTTGTATTTGGTTGTTTATTATTGTATTGTTGATGTATTGTAGTTTTGTATCAAGGAATTATGTTTATGAATTCATGCATACGTAACCTCTTGTATTTGCATGCAAGCATGCAATGAACAATACTTATATTCATGTGATGTGCATATGTTTCTTAGCAAAAGATGGTACATGCACACGTAAAAGGGTGTGTATGCATGCGGCCATGCATACATATACATATATATATAAGTAAACAACATACTTGTGTAAGCAAAATGAAAGCATGTATACGTGTATGTATGTATAAAAATATATATATTAACCTAGGTGTAGCTTAGAATATTTGAATGAACTTAGTGTATAAAATTTCTAAATCTAGGGTTGTCACATTCTCCCCCCGTAAAAATAATTTCGTCCCGAAATTTATTTGGATAGTAATGAACTTATCTGACCATTGACTTAAAATAGATGGGGGTATCTTCTTCTGATTCCATCTTCTCTTTCCCATGTATATTCTGGTCCTCTCCTAGCGTTCCACTTAACTTTCACTATGGGGATCTTGCTCCTTCTCAGCTTTTTAACTTCTTTATCTAATATGGCTATTGGTTCCTCTGTAAAATGAAGCCTCTCGTCTATCTTTATTTCTTGAACTGGAACTTTTAATGTTTCATCTGTTAAACATTTCTTCAGATTGGACACATGGAACGTGTTGTGTACTTTACTTAATTCTTCGGGTAAATCTAGCTTATACGCAACAGGACCAATTTTGTCAATAACTTCAAATGGTCCAACATATCTTGGGTTCAACTTATTTCTCTTTCCAAATCGAAAGATTCCTTTGGTGGGTGATATTCTTAGATAGACCTTATCTCCAATTTGAAATTCTAATGGCTTTCTTCTTTTATCCGCGTAACTTTTCTGCCGATCCCGTGCTGTCTTTAATCTATTTTTGATTTCTTTGATCTTGTCAGATGTTTCTTGAATTAAATCAGGGCCTATAAGTTGTCTATCTCCTATTTCATTCCAACATAATGGCGATCTGCATTTTCTTCCATACAAGGCTTCAAACGGGGCGGTTTTAATGCTGGAATGATAGCTATTATTATAAGAAAATTCTATCAAAGGTAGATGCATATCCCAGTTGCCACCAAAGTCTAATGCACAAGCACGTAACATATCTTCTAGTGTTTGTATTGTCCTTTCACTTTGTCCATCTGTTTGTGGGTGGAAGGCTGTGCTAAGATTTATTTGGGTTCCTAAAGCTTTTTGTAGGGTTTGCCAAAACCTTGATATGAATCTATTGTCTCTATCAGATATAATGGAGATTGGTATTCCATGTCTGGATACGAATTCTCGTATGTAGATTCTTGCTAATTTCTCTATTTTGTAATCTTCCCTGATTGGCAGGAAGTGTGCTGATTTGGTTAACCTATCTACTATAACCCAGATTGTGTCATAACCACTTGAGGTCCTTGGTAACTTGGTTACAAAATCCATAGTAATTTGATCCCATTTCCATTCTGGAATTTCAGGTTGTTGTAGATATCCTGAAGGTTTCTGATGTTCTGCTTTAACTCTTGAACACGTATTGCATTTCTCTACAAACTCTCCAACTGATCTCTTCATGCCAGGCCACCAGTAATGATTTTTCAAATCCTTATACATTTTGTTATTTCCTGGATGTACTGAGTATTTTGACTTATGTGCTTCTTGTAATATAATCTTTCTAAGTATAGCATCATCAGGTATCCAGGTCCTTCCTTTAAATCTTAGAATTCCATTTGTATCTTCCTGTAAATCCTTTTCCTGTCCTTTTATTTCTATTTTACTTTTCTGTTGGGCTCCCCATATTTGTCTTAACAGGTCTGATTGTAGTTCCATTCTCATGGCTCGTACTCGTAATGGTTTAACCCTATCTTTTCTACTTAAAGCATCTGCAACTACATTTGCCTTACCTGGATGATATTTGATTTCACAATCATAATCACTCAGTAATTCTATCCATCTCCTTTGTCTCATGTTCAGCATTTTCTGCTCAAATATATGCTGTAAACTCTTGTGATCCGTATATATTGTACATTTTGTCCCATACAGGTAATGTCTCCAGATCTTAAGTGCAAAGATTACTGCTCCTAATTCCAAATCATGAGTAGTGTAGTTTTTCTCACTTCCCCTAAGTTGTCTAGAGGCATATGCAATGACTCTACTTCGTTGCATTAATACACATCCAAATCCTTGACGAGACGCATCACAATATACTACAAAATCGTCAGTCCCTTCTGGTAATGACAAAATAGGTGCACTACATAACTTACTTTTCAAGAGTTCGAATGCACTCTTTTGTTTTTCTCCCCAGACATATGGCCTGTCTTTTTGAGTTAGTTCAGTCAAGGGCTGAGCTATCCTTGAGAAATTTTCTATGAACCTTCTATAATATCCTGCTAATCCTAAAAATTGGCGTACTTCTGTTGGTGTCTTGGGATCCTCCCATTTCTTAACAGCTTCTATTTTTGCTGGATCTACCTGTATTCCTTCTTGATTGACTATGTGCCCAAGGAATTGCACTTCTCTTTTCCAAAATTCACATTTTGAGAATTTTGCGTATAGTTTTTCTTTTCTTAACAACTCCAAGGTCAATCTTAGGTGTTGCTCATGATCCTCCTTATTCTTAGAATAGATTAAAATGTCATCTATAAAGACTATGACAAACTTATCTAAATAGGGTTTACATATCCTATTCATCAGATCCATGAATATGGCGGGAGCATTGGTTAATCCAAATGGCATTACCAGGAATTCATAATGCCCATACCTTGTTCTGAATGCTGTCTTAGGTATATCTTCATCCTGTATTCTTAGCTGATGATACCCTGATCTCAAGTCTATTTTTGAAAAGTAACTAGATCCCTGTAATTGATCAAATAGATCGTCTATTCTAGGTAAGGGATACCTATTCTTCACAGTTACCTTATTGAGTTCCCTATAGTCTATGCACATTCTAAATGTTCCATCCTTTTTCTTAACAAATAAAACTGGTGCTCCCCAGGGTGATACACTAGGCCGTATAAATCCTTTATCCAAAAGTTCCTGAAGTTGGCTCATTAATTCCTTCATTTCAGTAGGTGCTAAACGGTAGGGTGCCTTAGCAATAGGGGTTGTTCCTGGTATTAATTCAATTTTGAATTCTACTTGACGAGGGGGTGGTAACCCAGGTAATTCATCAGGAATACATCAGAATATTCATTGACAATTGGAACATCTTTCAGGTTTACTTTGTCTATCTTAGTGTCAACAATGTGAGTCAGATAAGCCAAACATTTCTTCCTTAGACATTTTTGTGCATTTTTACAAGAAATTATCTTTATGGTGCCCCTAGGTTTTTCACCATATATGCACAGTGTTCTATTCTCATTAACCAAAGGGATTTTGATCATCTTCTTACCACATACTATTTCAGCTTGATTTTTACTTAACCAATCCATTCCTACAACAATGTCAAATCCTCCTAAATCAATAGGAATCAAATCTATATTGAAATAGTTTTCATCTAAATTCATTGTGCAATTAGGAATGATTTCATAAGCTTCGATTATCTTACCATCAGCTAATTCTATCATATATTTTTGATTTAGCTTTTCTGTGGTTAAGTTAAGTAGTGGCCTAAATGTATTTGAAACAAAACTACGGGTTGCTCCAGTATCGAATAGTACAGTAGCATACTGATCGTTTATAGGGAACGTACCCGTGACAACTTCTGGTTCGTGTCGAGCTTCTTCTGCCTGCATTATGAATGCTCTCCCCCGAGGGTTGTTCTGATTAGCCGGTGCCTTTCCTTTTAGCTGTGGACATTCGTTTCGGCGATGGTTTTCATTCCCACATTGATAGCAGACTGATTTTGGATTTGCAGGGTTTTTGCAGTCTCGGGATATATGCCCCTTTTTCTTGCAGTTGTAACAGATTACCATCGCACAGTTGCCTTGATGGTATCTTTGGCAAGTGTTGCACCATGGCTGGTTTTCTGTCTGGGGTTTCTTTTCCCGTGTCATTCCTAGGTAGTTTCGAGGGGGCTGTCTAACTATTCGTTTCTGAGGGGTTCCCTTAAATCTTCCCCCTGGGCTATCATCACTCCACTTTCTCTTTTCTCCAGATCTAGGGTTGCCTAGTGATCCATTTCTTATCATCTCATCTGTCAAGCTTCCTGATAAACTTACAGTATCTTGAAAAGTCTTGGGCCTAGCCGATTTTACTAATCCCCTTATTTGTGGCACTAGTCCCCAAATATATCTTCCTATTCTCTTCGATTCTGGGGCCACTAGATGTGGTACTAACCTCGAAAGTTCATTGTACCTGTCGGTGTATTCCCGATGTGCTGCTCCTTTCATTTCTAATGCTAAAAATTCAGTTTCTAATTTTTCTATTTCATTATATGGGCAGTATTTCTATAACTAATCCTCTGAATTCCTCCCAACTTAACTCATTCATAATGTGCCTACCTTTAGTGGTCATCTCCATCTTCCACCAGATTGTGCTTCCCCTTTTATGAGTGTGAGGCAAACAAGGTTCTGTTGTTATTGGCACATTTGCTGATCTCCAGAGTTGATTCCATTTCATCTAACCAGCGTAGAGCTTGTACTGCTCCGCCTCTACCATCAAATTCTCAGGGTCTACATGACATAAAGGCTTTGTAGGAACATCCTTTCTCTGTTATAATCTCCTCTGCTGGTTGTTCTCTTATGGCATCATCAGTTGGTATTTCGTTGCCGGGGGTTGTGGTACCGAGGTTCAGGTTTTGTTGAAGTTGAGTTACTAGTATGGGTATGGCAGCTTCCAATTGCTGTGACACTATCCGGGAGATCCTTTCATCTTCATTGGCTGTCGAGTTAACAGGTGTTTCTTCCCCAAGTCTAGTTCTAGGTCGTCCCACTCGCGCAGTCCTCCTTATGGGTTGCGTATTTCTTCTTGGCGGCATGTTTTTCTATAGTTAATTATAGTAAATATTAAAAAGAATTTTAGACTCTTAACAATATTCTAGTTAACACACAAGCAAGTAATAGTTCAAACACAAAAGATGTTTTTCATTTAAGTTCTTATTTAAAGATTTCACATTAAAAGTTAGCTCCTAATTTCCCTGCACCCATTTCCATATTCTTGAGAAGATGTTTCCCTTGTGTGCTTTTAGTTCCTTAACATCCTTCTGAATATTCCTGATCCCTTGTTGAATTTTCTTGAGCTGTTTAAGGGTTTGTTGAGTGGCTGCGTTTTGGTCTTCATCCATCCTTTGTCTTTTAGCTTTTCTTTCTTCGTTTTTGAGGGAGTTAGTTTCTTGTATCTCCTTGTCTTCGTCTTGCTTGGTCTTGAATTTGTTTCCGGGTCGTACCCTTTTCCTAGGAGTTTTAATGGTATATCCTCCTACCATTACAGGTGCACGACGGACATAAAATTTAGGCTTATGATTATCTTCATCTTTGGTTGGAAAAGGTTCTAGAATTTGCTGAGGTTCAGGTTCAGGCGTAAGTTCTTTGTGATTGTTATAATCCGAGTATTCGGATGAGTCAGTCTCACAGAAATTGTTATCAGTACTCATGGCTGCAAAACAAATCTTTTCATGATTTTGAACCCAACAGTTAGTTACCTACTTCTGTATATATTATAAATTCTTTACAAAGAAAATGCTATAATATTCATGAAATCATATCACGCAAATTCATATATACACACAATTATACAGATATGAGCTTATGGTTATAGTCTAGGTATTTTATGGTACCTAATTCTCTATAACCAATGGCTCTGATACCAACCTGTCACATCCCGGCGGAAGCGTGAAATGCTTAGGGTGTGACCTGTTTGCTCAGAACTCATTGATATACAACTTCTACCAAGTATCACATAAACATATCATATTTCATGATAAGGCATAATAAATATATAATAACACATAACATAACAAGATTACTAATATAGAAGTTAGGATTACATCAATTCATGATAGTCAAAATTTGAACTAACATAACCCTATTACATTAACATCCTAACAGCAACATCTTCAGAGACGATGGAAGTGTGCATCCACCGAAACACTGAGATCATAAAAGTTCACTGTCAGGTTAACACAAACTTTCCTCACACCCTCTCCCCAACCATTATAAACATCAAAGGAGAACATTAAGCTGTTAGTCATGGTGAATTCCTGAAAAAGCATACCCAAAACAGTCAACATAAAGTTGGTGAGCTTCACAGGTTTATCAAATATGTAATATTGATGCATTATATACAACCAAACCTTACATAGCAATCAGATCATTCATATCTGTCATAACACATTTCATAAATCAGATAATATAGCATCACAATACTCATCCCACTGGTGCAGGAAATATTTTTCTAAGTAGCGCTACCAATATTATCTAACGGTTCCACATCCGAATTAATGGTTGTAACTTAAATTTCAGAAAATAATACATCAATTAGTATGTTTTTTTCCCAAAACTTTATAAAACAAAATGGGCCATGAAACTCACCTTTACTCCAAATGGTAACCTATAAACAAGAAAGATATTTATAGTTTAGAAAATATATTTTTCTTTAACATTTTTAGTACCTCAGATTGAAGAATTTATTTCATAAGTTAGGTTTTTGTATAAATTCCGAAATTTTCACAGTGGATGTATCTTAGTGTTAGATAAAATATACTAAAATTTCATATTTAAATTATTTTCAGGCTAATTCTTATTATTTTTACATTATTCTAATAATTCTTTAGAAATATCTTCGGGCCTCTAAAATTAGTCAAATTTTGTCAGATTAATAATTTTAATTCGTATGGTTTCTCAAAATTTTTTCATGTTTTAAATCATAGCAGAGTCATTTTTTATAATTTTTCCTATTTTACTCTTATTTGTTAAAAATATCAAAACATGCTCAAAAATTCTAATTTTGACACAGACTGTTCTATTTTATTCTTATGATTTCTATAAATTTCCTATAATTTATTTCGTAATTTAAGTATTTTCCCCGATTTTTAGTTGACAGAATAGTTAAAAATTATTATTTCAGATAATATTTTGAGTTCGGTCACGAGATTTTTCCAGTGGATTCTATAATTTTTAATAGTCAGTATATAATATTTCCATACATTTACTAGGTCGGTTCTTTTGATATAATTTTTCTCTTTATATCCTTAAATATTGCATATAAATTAACTAACTTATAGGAATGGTACCAAATTTTGCAGAGTTCTATTTCCTAATATTCTAAATATATTTTTAATATTTGTTCCCACAATCACAGTTATTTAATATGCAAAATTAATTTAACAAACTATGACTAGATTTTAACCCTTTTGTTGATAATTTCTTGCTAAAACTTTGATTTTTAAGATTTGTTTTATTTTTTCAGATTCTTAAAACCTTTCTTTTTGTTCTGAAAATAGGTTTGATTTTGTATATGTTTCTATAAGAACTTTGTTTTAACCAAAAGGGTTAATCACATGTGCTTTATTTATCACATGTTTAGTTTCAATAATCTTAATCAAGCAAGGTTTTAGGAGTTAGAACCTTGATTTTGACAGAAGGAGAGTGTGAGAAGAAGGTGAGGATGGTCTAAGCTTGCTTGGTTTTGGTGTTCTTGATAGTCTTTTGGGAGATGATGCTTCCACGAGGCTTGGATGTTGCTGCCGTGTGTCCGAGAGTGTATGACCGAGTGAAATTGATGATGGTATTTGATTGGAGAGGTGGTGACCGAGAGGATTGAGGGAGTGGTTTATGGCTTACGGTGGTGGTGTTCGGGAGTTGTGCGATTAAAAGGTGTCCGAATGAAGGTGGTATACGGTTGTGGTTAGAATAGCCGAGAGTTTTGGTGTGTTCTAATGGTTCCTTCGGCCGCTCCTTCAAGTAGTGGAGCTAGTCATTATTAAGCCTACTTCCTAGAGTTATGTGGTGTAACTAGGAATGCTTAGTTTGATCTTTAGAGTGAGAGGTGGCGGTTTGTGGATACTCTTGGTGTCCCGATGGGCTAGGTGTCGAATGGAGGAATGCATGAGTCACTAAACAATCATTACAAGATGGTTCTAGATATTTGGTTGGCTAATTCGGTGCTTAAGGGTATTAACCGAGTGTTCAAGGGGTGTTAACCGAGTTGGTTCTTGATCTAAATGGTACTTTGGTTTGGGTTTTAGGTGTAGGGGATTTGTTTAGGTTTGTTTTGATGTCAAGTTTCTTTTGATGTTAACTTATGTTATGATGTTGGGTTGGGTTGGGTTGTATTTGGTTTGTTTATTATTGTATTGTTGATGTATTGTAGTTTTGTATCAAGGAATTATGTTTATGAATTCATGCATACGTAACCTCTTGTATTTGCATGCAAGCATGCAATGAACAATACTTATATTCATGTGATGTGCATATGTTTCTTAGCAAAAGATGGTACATGCACACGTAAAAGGGTGTGTATGCATGCGGCCATGCATACGTATACATATATATATATAAGTAAACAACATACTTGTGTAAGCAAAATGAAAGCATGTATACGTGTATGTATGTATAAAAATATATATATTAACCTAGGTGTAGCTTAGAATATTTGAATGAACTTAGTGTATAAAATTTCTAAATCTAGGGTTGTCACAAATAGTGTATAAAAATTATTTTGAAAATAATTAAAGGTTATATTAGTAAAAAAGACAGTCAACATGTGATATTCCTTCTCCTCTTCACTTCTAATACTTCATAACAAAACCATTACATCCATCACTTCCCTTGTTAACCAAGCAAAGCAACTCTCGGTTTATGACTTCTATGCATCATAAATAATCTGTCTTCTTCCTCCTTATATTCTTCTTGGTGTCTTTCTATATGTGAGATTTTCTTTGTTTCTTTTTTTAGTTAGCGTTGTTTTGCAAATGGTGATAGTAGTTTTGTATGATATTGAAAAAACATTGGTGTATGGGTGTTCTGCTAATTTGACTAGTATGGAAGTCGTGTACATGACAGATGGTTTCTAATGCCACCTCAACACCCCTTCATGCCATCTATCACATACGCGACTTTCGCTAGTCAAACTAACAGAATACTCGTAAACCAAAACTCCTTTGTATTCGCATCAGAAACTATCATCCTTCACAAAGCAATAATACATTGATAAAATTTCTATATCTCACCACTTTTATTCTCAGTGGCAGATGCAGTAATTTATTTTAATGGAGTCATTATTTTTAAATGCTCTAATTATATGAAAGTGAATATTAAAATTGCCGAGTCGGTTTGGGTTAGGTCAGGTTAGTTATATAATTAAAATAAGATACAATAATAAGAAACATCATCATTAGAATGTAAAAATCACATAATATAAAAATGATGGTTTTGGCGAATTGAAATGAAACATCCTATAATTATTCCCTACGAGCTTTCATTCTTGAATTGGAAATCTTGCGTTTAATCTTTAACATAAGCTTATTGATAGAACTCTTGTTCAATATAACAAATGCAAAAATAATTCATGTATCAATCACCAGATTACGCAACTCCGTGTTCACATGCTTAATTGAAGAAAAACTTCTTCAAAAAACTGACCAATTGATTATCGACAATCTCTTGAGTAATAAGTCTTTACTATTGTCTTCCGATCGACAAATCGTCCTTTCTACCTTTTGAGTTTTGAATGCAATTTGCATGTCCAATTTGTTAGGTTTTTTTTTGGGAGTGGGCTGATCTAATTTATTATTCATGAGCTTTATGGGTATCTAGTGGAAGTGATCAGCTTATTTATTTATTTAACTAATTAACTCATAGGCTTTTTTCTTCAATTAAGTTTGGGTATTTTTTATGATAATGGAGTCACCGTTAAAAAACATAATGGTGTTACTTGAAAAACTAGTATATCCATCTTTACACACGCACGATATTCCTGTGACTCCGTCCATTCAACCTAAGTCCGCCCATGGTTATTCTAATTATGAATACATACATATAGATACTACCAAACCAAGCTTCTTTCGCGACCTCAATTTTACGTGGTAACTTGTTATTCCATGGTTATGCATGCATGCATCAGTTTCACATAAATGTAGAATGTTAATATGAGATCTAAGGCATTGACATTCATACCATTGAATAACAAACTCTAGATGTATTCAGCAACACCAATGCCATCATGTATACATTTTATACTTCTGTGTTGTATGTTACAAAAACGAACAAACGTACATTAAGCTTACGGTGTTTGTATAGAATGGCATAAATTTTGTTAGTGAGAAACAAAGAGCTACCTGCATGGAGCTATACTTATTTCAGCTTCAAACACGACTCTTTCATATGACCAACACCAATCTAACCAATTTAAATTACACTTGCTGATTACCGGTTGGAACATACATATGTGTCTGCATATGTATATTTGTATATATATTTAAAACGGTTAACTCACACACTCTTTACCTACTATTAAATTTATTTCTATCTTCATCATGGGACCAGAACCCTCAACCGATTAACATTTTTACTACGTGCACACCATGATATCATTACACTACGAGCCATTTGTTGTATGTATATATGTATGTAGAGTCTAGAGAGAGAGTGGAGAGGAGAGAGGAGAGAGGAGAAACTCCGTGGGTTGAAAGTTTCTAGATTAGAAAAGGAAGTGGGGAAATGAATGCTATTTGAACGTTAGACAAAGAGACAATAACAGCAGGCTCCATTCAAAAACAGCATGAGAGGGAGACGGAACCTTGATCTATCTTTTACTCATCTGTCCGGCCTCCTTGATTCCATAAAAAAACATAATGTTCTTCCTTTTATACCAACACTCTCTCTGTCTCTTTCATTCTTTTTACCTAAACGCGTGCTGCATCAGTATCGATCACTTCGTATGGTCCAACATAACGATCCCCAGTAAGTTTTCGGGATACTTATTGGTAAAAAGCATACTAGACTGGTTATTGAACTGGTCGTCTTATTTGTTCACTGGTGGACAATCGGGTAGGTGGAAGAGGTAAAAACCGGATTAATTGAAAAGTATATTATAAAATACATGAAAGTTTGAAATTTCAATTAAAAATACAGAAGGGCCTTTGTTGGAGAAACATGTGCTCTTGAAGCATCATTTTCACCATTCACCCAACACAAGACACCATGATTACTGGATACAAGAGGCTTAGGTCTAAAGTTTAAAAAAGGAAAAAAAAAAGGAAAAAGAAAAACCTTTCATCCCTTGGTTTTCATCAAGCAAAATAAGTTTTGATTAAATTATTTACTTTTCTTTTCATCATTTTGTTTCAATATATTTTCTTTTAACCTCAACCTATTGTATGTTAACATTTTGTGTTTTGCTTTCCACATTACCATGTTACTAACAGGAAACATGTGACAAAATAGTACTTTTAATGGTTGTACTTTATATTGTTCTCTTATCTTATGTATATGAGACAATCACAATTATTTTTTTTTAATTTTCCAATATAGAATAAAGGGTTAATTCGGATAGTACTATCCAAATTCTTAAGCGTTTCACTAAAATATTTCTTTTATTCTTTTAAAATCACTTAACTTTTTAGGTGTTCTGATCTTGTGAATTTATATGTTATTAGATTTTTTTTTAAAATTGAGTGACATGAATTTAGTTACTATTTAGTAATTATTTCTTAAAATTAACTTTAAATAAAAGGTAACAGTGTAATAAATTAATTTATTGATCAATGATATCTTGGTTTTATAATTATTAATATAAATAGTAACTAAAATTCCTATATGTTCCACTAAACTTTACAAAGTTGGAATATTCAAGAAAAGTTTTCTTAAGATTGGAACATGTACCTGGTAAAAGTTGAGTAATTAACTTTAAATAAATAACACTCATTTGTTTAAATAAAATAAATATATATCTTATGTTTTACGTACTCATAGCTAAATTTTATGGTAGATTATAGAACCAACCAAATGATATTGTATGTACGATTGACGCTTTTAAACCACTTATCGCATTCCTAAGCTCTTCCCGAACGTAATCGACCACGTAACGTCACGCGACCATCAAATTCATGTTTTTCTTAAACATTCCAACTAGGAGTTTTGCGGGTTAAATATTCGGGTTTCGGGTTATCCGGTCAGGTTATTCGGTTTTTTACTTTGAATGTTTACTCGAAACCCGGCCCTAATAACAATCAATGTAATGGTTACCGGTTGTTCGGGTCAGGTTTCGGGTATTAAACATTTGTCTTAAATTAGTGAACTTTAATTCGTTTTCTTTTGAAGTCTTGTAAAACTAATGGATTTAAAGTTTAATATATAATTGTATATAAATTATTTGCTCTATTTTAACCATCTAAACAATTGTATACAAACAATTTGATTTATTATAATGGGTGTTCATCAGGTTATTTGGTTTCGGGTTAATTGGTTAAGGTATTTGAGGTTTTACAAGTTTATCCGAAACCCGACCCGAAGACGAATCGGTTTAATAAGTTTTCGGGTATTCGGGTAACAAGTTACTTCAGGTCAGGTTTAGTCGGATACAGGTGGGAGCGGGTCGGGCGGGTTAGTCAAGTACGAGTAAAACCGACAGGCCTAATTCCAACCATGTTTAAAAACACCAAGGACAACTAATTCTTGCGGTTCTGGTCCCTAAGCGATGTAGATTTCTGTTGGGTGTTTTGTTCTTATTATTTGTATTTTTATAAAGGAACATGTAACTATTTAGCGTTAAATGGTAATGTTTAATTTATTTGTAAAAATACTGTCAACTGGCTGGTTAGGTAATTAAAGTTTTTAACAAATTTGAAAAGGTATGATTTTCAAAACTCTTAATTAGGGTGATCATAACATAAATTATGTGACACTGATTAATAAAATTGGGATCATAAATGAAAGTTTTTTTTTTATTTTGGACAACAATATTATTAACCCCAGAAAATTACAACCACCGATTAGCAAGTGGCTAAGCAGCACGGAAAGAAAGATTACAATGTTTAAAAAAAGAAATTAACCTAGTTTTCCCAATTAAAGTTATGAAGGTTGGCTCTAGCTAGATTTGATCCAAAGATATCCCAAGACTTTGATTTCTTCCATAATATTGGTTACCAAAGCTTCCTTATTTGAAAAGATTTTCTCGTTCATTGCCTTTCAAATATATGTGGGATCGTTCGTGTTAATTCATTCTCATTTATAGTCTTATAATTGTGGCAAAACTGTTCACTTGGCAATAGGTATATGAATTAAACTTCATATATAAGTTTATATATATTCATTCACCTTAGCAATAGTATTTCCATTGTGTGGACTTGCTCATTTGTCTTTCTGTAGAAGAATGAGTACTGTTTGAGCTATGAGTGTAGCTCACCACCAAATGAGTTGATGATTGTTTCCATTAACACTTGTCACTTTTTAATTTGTATGGTTCATGATTATCTTTTTCTTCTTTGTTTTCCCTTTTTAGCCTTTCTTCTTCTCTTTTATGCTACCTCATGCTTGCATCTCAACCCAAACATTATCCTGTTGCTCTCTCTCTCTCTCTCTCTCTCTCTCTCTCTCTCTCTCTCTCTCTAATTGCTTATGATTATTCAAGGATCATAATATACAAGTAAAGCAAAGTTGGTGATGAATTTGATGCAGAATTGAAGAAGTACAATATAATACAGTACCTGTTGATTTGTTTTTATTATGGACACCATGGATCAGTCATCAAGTGTTCCTCCTGGATTTAGATTTCATCCAACCGATGAAGAACTCGTTGGCTACTATCTAAGGAAGAAAGTTGCATCCCAGAAGATCGATCTAGATGTCATTAGAGATATCGATCTCTACAGGATCGAACCATGGGATCTCATAGGTAACACTTACTTCCTATATGTTGCTACAAGATCCAACGATGATTGAACATATTCTTTGATTATATTTTCATTCTTTATAATTAGGGTTTAGGTTTTTACTTCTCATTTCTATCTTTCTATATACTACTTTCACAAAAGCTCCACCACCTCTCACTAATACACCATGTTGTTGAACATGTTACTATACTCGTCATATGGTCACTGATCTTGCATCATCTTTTTTGTTCAGAGAGATGTCGAATCGGATACGAAGAGCAAACTGAATGGTATTTCTTCAGTCACAAGGATAAAAAATATCCCACTGGAACAAGAACAAATAGAGCAACAATTGCAGGCTTTTGGAAGGCTACTGGAAGAGACAAGGCAGTGTATGAAAAACTAAGGCTCATAGGAATGAGGAAAACTCTTGTGTTTTATAAAGGAAGGGCACCAAATGGACAGAAAACGGATTGGATCATGCATGAATACAGACTCGAATCCGAAGAAAATGGTCCTCCTCAGGCAAGAAACTTGATCCCATCTTTGAAAATTGGTTCTTGATTACCACATATACAAGTTCTCTTCATCTTTTTCCAATTTTTTTTTATTTTTGGTGTGAAATATTCTCATTCTTTCTCTGAAAAAATATGGTTTTTGATTCATATATGCAAACCATTTTGATTCCTGGAATTCTTCTCCGTCTGTCACCAATCCTTATTTTGATCCTCAAAAAGTTTCTAATTTGTGTCACCAAACAAATTATCAACTTATCAAAGTATCTTGTATTTCATAAGAAAGTATTCTTGGTTTACAAGAATTTTTCTTTTCTAGAAAAATTTCATATGCTATGATGATTTACACCAACTACAAAAACTCATAAGTATATCTAAAACTCATCAAATAATTAGATCTCTGGTTAATTTAAAATACCGAATTCAAGTTTTACTTAACCTCTACTTTTTATGTTTTATAGAATAATCAAAACCATATCAACTATTTATAAGAATACAATTAATAGACATAGTTGTAAAATAACCTTTCATATTTGCTATCAGTAATGAGGATTACTAGGGTAAGGATCATTTGAAATAATCTCACATATATATTTAAAACTCAGACAACTAATATCACTAATTCATATTTTTTTAAAACATATAAAACAATCAAAGTAATTTGAAAAACCATTTAAAGTAATGTTTTCATATGTTTTAAATTTTTAATCGTTTAGATACATATGCATAAATAATATAACATATATACAACTTACACATAAGTTGATTATATATATAATAAAATTCATTCTTTTTATTTTTTCAAAGTCAAGAGAGACCAATAATATTATATTTTAATGATTCACTTGAAAAATAAAAACAAGTTTGTGTGTTAATAAAAGTTATTATAGTTCTAAAGATATCTTGAGTTCTCTTAACTAATATATATATATATATATATATATATATATATATATATATATATATATATATATATATATATATATATATATATATATATATATATATATATATATATATATATATATATATATATATATATATATATATATATTTATATGTTTCAAGATGAATGCTAAATTGTGTGTGTACGGAATAAAGCATCTTTTTCATGCATGCTCTTGGCACTATCTTGCAATCTTTGTGTTTTGCATACCTTTTTTCTTTTTGATATTAAATTACCTTGAGTTTGTGTGTGTTTGTCTGGTGAGGCAAATTTATGACTTTCACAACCATCACTAATGGATTAGATAAACAAATGCATCATGCAGATGATTTCAAGTCAAACGAGTACTTGTCTTTTTGGTCGGGACTTTTCACTTTCTTAAAAGAAGCATGCCACTATATATGCTTCTACACAATCTTCTTAGCAAATTCCACTATCCAATCATTTTTCTTTCGTTTAACAACTCTTAATTTAGATCCTTCGGTTTCGGACAAACCTTTGAAGTGTTGAATTCGAAGTTTTACTTTAATTAACTTAATTACGGTAAAAATAGCAACTTGTATATGCTTTTGGGCAAGGTTTTACACTTGGAAAAGATTTGTGTAGTATAAAACACATTGTTTCACACTTTTGTGGAGAAGTGTGGAATTATGAACTTTCAATGTTTTTACATAGTATAGGAATTAATTAAATAAGAAATATTTTTTAATCAAGGGGAAATTATATATATATTCACGTTTAACTTGTAAATTTATATTTTTTTCTAAAACATAAGTTTTCAATATATCCGGAGCAATGATATTTAAAAATAATTTTAAAACATATATGTAATTTTACAAAAGGATAATATTAATGGAGGATACTTAATATGATTAGTCACCCTCATAAATGTATTTTTGTTTTCATTTATGAATGAAATAAGTTATTAAAAATACTTACATGTAAAACCTCTTATTATTTGTAGTGTTACTTAAGATTGGTGCTCATCTTGCAGGAAGAAGGATGGGTTGTGTGTCGTGCATTCAAGAAGCGATCAACGGCACAAACGAAACATAAACACAATGAAGGATGGGAATCAAACTTCTTCTACGATGATTCAAGCCGCGTTAGCCCAGCCATGGATCCAGTTGATTATATCACAAGTCAGCCATCAAATTTTATCATCTCACAAAGCTTCAGGTGCAAGCAAGAATTTGAAGCAACCGAGAATTTAAACTTTGTGACCTTTGATCAATTCGTGCAACTTCCACAATTAGAGAGCCCATCTCTCCCATCATTAATAAAGAGGCCTAGCTCTATATCATTGTTGTCTTCATCAGATCAAGAAGATGATCTACCAAGGGAGAGAAACATAAGTAATGATAATAGTAATAATAATAATAATAATAATAATAATAATAAAGATATCGCTAAAGTGACTGATTGGAGAGCTCTTGATAAGTTTGTCGCTTCTCAATTGATGAGCCACGAGGATCAATATGCAACCGGGGAGGGCCTGTCTTCGAGCTTTGATGGGAAAGAAAGCTCGGATTTGTCTTACATGTTCATAGAAAGTGGCAGGGAAGATGAGAGTAGTGGAAAGGGGAAGATGAATGGATTCTTAAGTTCAACAAATCAAGAACATTGTGATATTGGGATGTGCATATTTGATAAGTGATGAATATGAAGGAGTATAAGGAGTGATCGATCACCATATATAGTAGTTTGGTATGTATAAGAGTTTGCATAATCTTGAGACATATATAATATACATGTAAAGCTCCTTCTTTATATATTGTTGGTGAAGGATCCATAAGAATATTAATAAGAGTCTCATTCCATATATAGATCATGAATGATTCGTAGAAAAGTTAAACAGTCTTCAAGTTTCACCACTAATTTGGTGTTAGTTCTTCATATGCAACTCTATTTTACCATAAATAATAATGTTGCTGAAAATATCTACTTTTTGATGTGGTTTCACGTCGGATTTATTTTTACAAAGGTAGCTTTATAACAATAAATTTCAACATTAAAATTCATATGTTATTCAGATTATAAGAAACAAAAAAAAATTATGCTTAGGGGTTTCTATAACACCCCTCCAGTTATTTAGATAAACAATACATAATTGATACAGACTTACACCAAAAGTAAACAAAACTTTTTATTTATAACTTCAAAAAAACATTGTTATCTACACAAATCCCTTTTTTTGTTACAAAACTTGAGAGCTTCTTGGTCCTAATACTATCATCAAGTGACGCTTACAAGCATTCCTCATGGATTACCTGCAATAAGTATGCTTAAAGGAGCGTTAGTTAAGTCTGACAAGCCCGTGTTACAATTCACTCATATCGGTAGTTTATGTATACGGAAAATGGGTTGTGATATTTGATTTTATAGGCAAATGTCTTTCCTGGTTTAATCACATCTACCGCCTATGGGCATTCCAATCACTCTAACTGTCCAATATATGGACATGTCATAGATACAAGTAGGTACCCCTACCTAATTTTAGTTATAGGAACTTTAGAATTATTTTAACATATGCCATTAAATATAAAATGATCTGGTATACACCCACCGATCAATACATATTGAAACATTCGCGATATTAACAGTATGTACATGACAAGTATGCCATCACATTTTAAAGGGCAATTTTGATAAATGGCGTGAATTTCTATAATGTTATGACTGAGCGGTTTTATTGATCCTATTAGAAGTAACACTGACTTTTAGATGATGACTATGAAGTTTACAAGGTGCTAGCTAGTCATTACTTTAGGCGGCTTTATATAACATTTGTTGGTTTAAGCATTGGTGATTAGTCTATGCCTAAACTAGGGCTAAGGCCACTTATTTTTACCCCACTTATGACCCTAAATTCCATGTCTAAAGCAAATATTCATCATAATTTAAATTCCGAGACAAAAGAGCATACAAGAAGTTGCCTAGCACTACGAAATGACATATAGCTCGAAAAACACCTCGATGGAAGCTTATAATCGAGATGGCATGGGGGAATTTATGTAAATTGGCTAGAACTCGACCTTTCTATTAAAATGCTAGATTGACTTACATTACGGGCCGTAACACTAAGGATGCCCCATAATCCCTATTAGAGATTTCATATTGATTGCCTCAACCTTACCAACCATAAAGACCAGGGTTATAGTCCATAATCCAATCCTTATCATACTTCCACATGTTGACACTTGGGTCTCATCACCTAATGTGTCGTCAGATTAGGCAACCCTTAAGTAACAACAGATAAAGGACCAATATGATGACGTGTTATATTTTGTTTGCTTGATCCTAGTAGGCGGCTATGACCCTTAGACCGCACTTGGGATTTCCGTCCCTTAGGCCCTACTACTAGGAATGATGTATGTTGGCTCACGAGGTTGAAATTTAGAAAGGGACAGGACCCAGGCAAACATTTATTAAAAAAAGACATACAAGAGAAGAAAGTGAAGAGAATATGAAATTTTAGGTTAAAGGTATTAAGGTCTCAAACTATAGACACAATTATGTGTGACAACCCTAAAAATTAAAGATTTAACAAGTTATATATAAGTAAAATTCTCATATATGATACTCCTTGTTTGATTAACCCTTTTAGGAATTATATATTTCTAGTATATATATATGTGTGATACATATGCATGTTTGCATGCATGCATAAATTTTACGTGTGCATGTATTCATATGTATAAGTTCTTGATGCCAAGCATTATATGATCAAGTATCTCAACATTATGGCATCCAACATACACCAAATGAATCAAGATACAACCCAACTAATCACCATAATACAAAGGTAACATCAAAAGAACTTGACATCAAAATGAAACTAAGTAAACCTTAGACACGTGAACACTAACCCAAACTTATATCTCGGAACATCAAGAGGATAAGCCACCCGAATTAAACACTAAGCTTGGTGGTTAAACACGTTAATCGGCCGAGACACATAAGCCACACCCCACAACCGCCACCTAGCCATTGTGACACCAAGATGACTCCTTACTTGACACCTAAGGCACCTATGTTTAGCCCACTCACCAAGGCTAGGGATAGCCTCATGATTATGCCTATGAAGGCAACCGGTCGACCCCCATTAAAACACAATCCGGTCACCACCACTTCACCACAACCGAATACCACCACCTTCACATCTTCAAACCGCACACCATCACTCTCTCTACTCTCGGTCACCACTACAAACCATCACCACTCCCTCACCTCTCGGCTCACACACCACACCCTCTACTCTCTCTCGGTTCTCCCTATCAAACACATACCCATCCGTGACTAAAAAATGCTCAACATCTCTTACACGGTTTGCAAGAAGATCAAGATCTTGGAGCTCAAAACAACCACTCAAGTCGGTTCATCAAGGAAAGAAGCTACCATCAGCTACCCCTCATCCTCTCCCATTATCAAAATCAAGGTTTTAACTCTTAACTAACTAAGATTATAAGTTATATGTGTTTAAACAAACATATATCAACCCTTTTGATTAGAACTTTAAAGTTTTCACTAAACTTTATAAACCACTTCATCTTTATTCAAAAATCAATAAGGAAGGTTTGAGAATCTGAAAAATATGATAAACTATAAAGTTAAACAAAAAGATTGCAAATAAAGGGTTGAAATTATGTGAAATCTTGGTAAATTTGATATACTACTTAAATGACTGTGATTGTAACACCCCGAAAAGTCGAAACGAGTCATTAAGGATAATGGGCTTAATTAATGTGTATTTAATAAAAGAGGGAAATGGGTTATGGGCCAAATTAGGTTTATGGGCAAGAGCCTAAGTGATTAAGGCCCATAATCAGCCCTTAACCTACCCAAATCAGCCTCCATCTCCATCATTTCAACACTAGCTCCCTAAATTCATAGAGAGAGAAAGTAGAGAGAGAAAGTGAAGAAAACTCAAGATTTGAAGCTTCCAAGGTTAAGAGATTGAAGATCTGGGTGTTGGAGCATCAAGACCTAAGAAAGAAGCAACAAATCTAGGTAAGAATCGACCTCTAAACCCTTCTGTAGATCAAACCCGGATTCTAGGGTTTTGGGTTTTGAAAAGTTGCAAAGAATCGCATAAAGGTCACATTTTTACGTATGAAAACATCTATAAAGCTTAGATTTAGCCTCATGGATGATAAACTAAGAGATTGGACGTAAAAAGTTATGATTTTGGGTTAAAAACGGTCTGGTTCGTAATTTTTATGCGATCTGCGAAACTGCATATGCATCCACCGATATTGCATATTCAAACAGCGAAACTATGAGGACTTTCTGCGAAACTATAGTTTCACAGGTAGTTTCACAGACATGGTTTTCCAACAAAATTTGGGCGAAACTGGCAGTGAAACTGCCAGCGAAACAGCCAGCGAAGTTGCCAGCGAAACTAGCAGCGAAACTAGCAGCGAAACTAGCAGCGAAACTAGTAGCGAAACTGTAGGCGAATCTAGCTGCAAAATTGCTGATCTTGCAGCAAAATTAGCAGCGAATTTAGGCAGAAATTAACCCCTTTAAGTGTTAGCTATTCTGCAGGCTGTGTAGAGTGATCCTAGCCTTATAAGCTTAGCATAGAAGTTATTCGTGGCATCCAGGTGAGTTCTAGATCTCCTATTTATAAGTTTTCCATGTTTTAGGGCTATTATGCATACTAAATTTACGTTTTTAAATGACCAAGATTTTAAGGATTAACAGGAAGAACGATTTTTCTATAAGTAAATGTGCTATTTAAATGTGTTTAATAGCCAGGGGCGTTGCCCCTTGGACCCCACTAGGGGCTGCTGCCCCTAGGACCCCGCTGTCAGGGGCTGCCGCCCCCGAACCCCTGCTGTCCCGCGGAGGGTCGGTTATGTTTTACGATGATTAGTACTTGGCATGTTGTGTACTTAATAAATTAAGTATTATATATTAAAGTGAAAGATGATATTAATGAAAAGTGAAACTTAATGAATGTTACCCCCGGGCCCGTTTGATGATGAAAAGTCTTGCAAGCACTATGATAGACTTCACTTATGTGAGTCTGATGTATGATGATTGATCTGTATACATGAGCGGGCTATGTGCCTTGCAGTGTGGATCAACTGTCGGGGGTTAGCTACTGTAGTTATGTGTACCGACAGGGATTGCCATTTGTTGTCGATCAACATGGAGATCTTGCTTTGTGCAATCTCGTTTATGATGAAAGTGAAAGATAATGAAAGATAATGAACATGCTTATTATGATGCAAGTAATGTTATGTACTATGATGTATGCATGGTCATTATATGAAGGATAAAGTGTATATTTTCTTATATTATTTAAAACTAGAACTCACTCAGCGAAGCTGACTTTTATGCATAATAGTTGGCAGGTAAACGCTGATGCTGAGGAAGGCACACGGAGCTACTTGGGGAGCTATGGATGGCATTACTGTTTATGAAATCTTTTTTGTAATTTAAGAACAAGTAACCTGTTTTGTTTGAAATTAAAGGACAAATGTATGAGTTCAATATGGTTTCTAAGTTTCTAATGAATGTCTATTTAATTCCGCTACAATGTTTTGATTATAAAAAATGATTTTATGCTATGATTAACCAACTGTGAGGTTTTCCGGGAACGGGGCCTTACAAGTTGGTATCAGAGCCAAAGTTTAAGAGAATTGGGTAAACTATTTTCAAAACCTAAACTTAAACTGAAAATGGGACCGAATGAAGGATGCCAATCCAAGTAGCTACGTGCCATCAGGTAAACGTTTCAAGTAAACCGGAATTATGTGCGTGTGCTATTTGTTTTATGTGCTTGTAGATTGGAATACTGATATGTGTTAGGATAGTGATTGCTTGGTACAGGAGGGTAAGGTAAGTGGTTAATCACACTTGGTCACTGTAATTAAGGACTTACCGTACTTATAATGATCTGAGCAGTTATCTTGAATAACCATTTTGGTGTTTGAATCTTATAGGAATTAGTTATGGCTGGTAGAAAATCTGGAAAGGCAACCTGAGGAGGTGCTCGTGGCGGGCGTACTACTAAGCCACGTGTCACCCGGAGCAAAGCTAAAGCTCCCGAGACTGTTCATGAGGAGTTAGACCTCCATAGTCACCCGGAGGGGGAGGGATCAGCCACCGTCAAACCCAATGTGAAGGAGGCTATCGCTGATGAGGTCTACAATGTCATACAAAATGTCTTACCCTTGGTGGTGACCGAGATGATCAAAGCAGTCAAGGATGGAGAGAAAGCTGAGAAGAAGGGGAAGGAAAGTGAGAAGAATTCAGGAAAGTCCACTGGGAGGACTGAGGAATCTGAAGAGGAGCCATGAAACCCTAAGGTGGTAGTCCATGATGACGACAGTGATGAGGAGTCCGAGAGAGAGACTATTAGAGGGTGCAACTATGGGGCATTTCAAAGGTGCAATCCCCCAACCTTTGACGGTAACGGCACTGCTACTGCCGCTCATCGTTGGGTCAGAGAGATGGAAGCGGTACTTGAAATTAGTGAGTGCCGAGAAGATCAAAAAGTTAAGTTTGCCACTCATTCCTTCGTTGACTCAGCGTTATGCTGGTGGGACAATATTGTCCAGGCTGAAGGGAAGCGATCGATAGCCAAAATGAAGTGGTCTGAGTTGAAGGAGTTAGTGCTGGAGGAGTATTGTCCCCATCGGGAATTAGACAAGATTGAAAAGGAGTTCTTGTATTTGAAGGCTGGGAACATGACTCATCAAGAGTATACCTCCAAGTTCAATGAACTTGCAAGACTTGTGCCAGATATGGTGACACCTGTGTCTAGGAAGATCAAAAGATTCATACAGGGTTTGCATGTGGACATCAGGAGGCACATGATTGCAGCCAGACCGGGTACGTTTAGGTCTGTGGTGTTTTTAGCTGGGAGGTTGTACGATGAGAGAGACCCGGTGCCTGTACAGAAGAAGGTGAAGAAATGGAATGGGAACAAGAATGGAAATGGGAAAAGGTTTGGAGGTGATAACTTTCGGAGTGGAGAGAAGAGGATGAGGGTTGAGGATCAGTCTGGGAGACAGAGAAATACTGGTGAAGGAGGTGCTTGTAGAAAATATGGAAAAGGTCATTCAGGAGAGTGCAGAGTTGGGATGGGAAAATGTTTCAAATGTGGAGGCGAGGGCCACTAAGCTAGGGATTGCAGGGTGGGGAACTGTTACCAGTGTGTCAAGATGGGTCATGTGGGAAGAGACTGTAAGAAAGGAAAACCAGAAGGATCAGGAACGGTTAAAGCTGGAGATAAGGGAAGGGGTGACGGTTCAAAGGCGAAGGCGAGGGCATTCAACATAACTCGCGAGGAGGCCAGGGCAGACCCAAAAGTAGTTTCAGGTATGTTTCTGGTAGACCATGAATATGCTTCTGTGCTCTTTGATTCTGGTGCTAGTAGGAGTTTTGTGTCTGCTGCCTTTTGTCGTTTGTTGCATGATAAGAGTAGAAAGTTACATGAGCCTTTCTATGTAGAAACAGCCATTGGTAAGTCCACTAAGGTAACTAAAGTGATTGAGGATTGCCTGATTGATTTAGAAGATTGTAAGTTCCCTGCTAGATTGCATGTTATGGCCTTAGGAGGTTTCGATGTGGTGTTGGGCATGGATTGGTTAGCTACCTATGAAGCCAATATAGTATGTAGTAAGAAGATAATTCGTCTAACAGCGCCCGACGGTAGTTCTGTTACGGTTCATGGAGATAAGGTGTGCTGTGTACCGAAGGTCGTGTCGATGATCACAGCTGAAAAGTATTTGAGACGTGGGTGCAGCGCTTACTTGGCCTATGTAAAAGATGTGGATGCACTAGAGCCATAATTATCAGACGTGCCGGTAGTGCGCGAGTTTCCTGACGTCTTTCCTGAAGACCTGACCGGTGTACCGCCTGACCGCGAAATCGAATTCCAGATTGATTTGCTACCGAGAGCACAACCTGTTGCTAAAGCACCGTCTCGATTAACTCCTTCGGAGATGGTAGAACTGAGGGACCAGTTGCAAGATTTATTGGATAAAGGCTTCATCCGACCGAGTATCTCTCCATGGGGTGCTCCGGTTTTATTCGTCAAGAAGAAAGATGGTAGCATGCGGATGTGCATTGACTATCGCGAGCTCAATAAGCTGACCGTAAAGAATCGGTATCCGTTACCAAGAATCGACGACCTGTTCGATCAACTTCAGGGTGCCAGCTGGTTTTCAAGGATAGACCTGCGGTCTGGTTACCACCAACTGAAGGTGAAAGAACAAGACATTCCTAAGACAGCGTTCCATACGCGTTATGGACACTATGAATTTCTCGTCATGCCCTTTGGTTTAACCAACGCGCCTGCTGCTTTCATGGACCTCATGAATAGGGTATGTCGGCCGATGTTGGATAAATCGGTGATAGTGTTCATTGATGACATCTTGATTTATTCAAAAAGCAAAGAGGAACATGCCGATCATATTCGAGAAGTATTGGAGACGCTCAGAAATGAGAAGTTATATGCTAAGTTCTCTAAATGCGCATTTTGGCTTCGAGAAGTTCAATTTCTGGGTCATGTGGTTAATCCCGAGGGGATCAGGGTGGACCCTGCAAAGGTTGAAGCGGTGATGCAATGGGAACCTCCAAAGATGCCATCAGAGATTCACAGTTTCTTAGGCCTGGCAGGATACTATAGGAGGGTTATCCAGGATTTCTCAAAGATAGCTTCTCCTTTGACAAAGTTGACCCGAAAGGACATGAAGTATGAATGGGGTACTGATCAGGAGAACGCCTTCCTAGAACTGAAGATGAGGTTAACTCAAGCCCCTGTCTTGACGTTACCTGAAGGGAACGAGGATCTGGTGGTCTACTCGGATGCCTCGTATGCAGGATTGGGTTGCGTGTTGATGCAACGAGGGAAGGTGATAGCCTATGCTTGTAGACAATTAAAGGTCCACGAGGCCAATTATCCTACCCATGATTTAGAGTTGGTCGCGGTGGTGTTTGCATTGAAGATTTGGAGGCACTACCTGTATGGGGTGAAGTGCACCATCTTCACTGATCATAAAAGTCTAAAGTATTTCTTTGAACAAAAGGAACTCAATATGAGGCAGAGGAGGTGGTTGGAACTGATAAAGGATTATGACTGCGAAATTCATTATCATCCAGGCAAAGCCAATGTGGTTGCTGACGCCCTTAGCCGAAGAGGGCGACCCGAACCAATTCGGGTGAGGGCTTGCCAGATAATCATGATGCCTGATGTTATGAAAAGAGTGAGGGAGTTCCAGGATAAGGCATTAAGAGAGGATAGAGTCAACTCTGAAAGGATGAAAGGACAAGTTTCAGACTTGGGGGAAAACACCCTGGGTGTTAGAACCCGATCCTGGAGAATGTGGATCCCTCTCTATGGGGATCTAAGGGAGAAAATCATGGATGAGGCTCACAAAACTCGATATTCCATACACCTCGGTGCCACGAAAATGTATCAGGATTTAAAGAAAGATTACTGGTGGCCGGGATGAAGCGAGACGTGGCTAAGTACGTGAGCAAGTGTCTGACTTGCCTGCAAGTGAAGGCAGAACACAAAAAGCCATATGGGAAGATCCAGCCTTTGGATATCCCTGAATGGAAATGGGAACACATCACAATGGACTTCATCACGAAGCTGCCTCGCACGGCGAGGGGAAGCGACACAATCTGGGTGATTGTTGACCGTCTAACAAAGAGCGCCCATTTCCTACCAATTCGTGAGACTTATTCCTCTGAGAGGTTGGCAGAGCTATTCATCAAGGAGATCGTGGCTCGTCATGGCGTGCCAGTGTCTATCGTTTCGGATAGGGACACGCGGTTTACGTCCAAGTTCTGGAAGAGGTTTCACGACTCAATGGGGACTAGACTGCATATTAGTACGACTTACCATCCCCAGACGGATGGTCAGTCAGAAAGGACGATCCAGACTTTAGAAGACATGCTACGAGCCTGTGTTATCGACTTTGGAGGAAGCTGGGATGAGCACTTACCGTTGGCGGAATTCTCATATAATAATAGTTACCATGCCAGCATTGGTATGCCACCTTACGAAATGTTGTACGGTAGGAAGTGCAGGACGCCCGTGTGTTGGGGTGACATCGGACAAAAGAAATTGGGGAGTCTTGAAGTGATTGAGGTCACAACTGAGAAGTTAGATAAGATTAAGGTGTTCATGAAAGCTGCAAAGGACTGCCAGAAGTCTTATGCTGACAAGAGGCGTAGGCCGATAGAATTTGAAGTTGGTGACAAGGTTATGCTCAAGGTATCGCCCTGGAAAGGTATCATAAGGTTTCGAAAAAGGGGAAAGTTAAGCCCAAGATTCATAGGGCTATTTCGTATTATCGCAAGGGTAGGAGAAGTGGCCTACAGATTTGAACTACCTGATGAGTTGAGTGGAATTCACCCTACGTTCCATGTATCTCATCTCAGGAAATGTCTGGCAGATAATGATGCCGTTGTACCATTAGAATACATTGAAGTCGATGAACGGTTGAATTATGTAGAGCAACCAGTGGCCATCCTTGATTGGAAAGAGAAGCACGTACGGAATAAAGTGGTTCCACTAGTACGAGTACAATGGAGACACAAAAAAGGATCAGAATCTACGTGGGAGACTGAGGAGGAGATGAGGAAATTTTACCCTCAATTGTTTGATGACTGATAGGTTTCGAGGACGAAACCTAAATAAGTGGGGGAGCCTTGTAACACCCCGAAAAGTCGAAATGAGTCATTAAGGATAATGGGCTTAATTAATGTGTATTTAATAAAAGAGGGAAATGGGTTATGGGCCAAATTGGGTTTATGGGCAAGAGCCTAAATGATTAAGGCCCATAATCAGCCCTTAACCTACCCAAATCAGCCTCCATCTCCATCATTTGAACCCTAGCTCCCAAAATTCGTAGAGAGAGAAAGTAGAGAGAGAAAGTGAAGAAAACTCAAGATTTGAAGCTTCCAAGGTTAAGAGATTGAAGATCTGGGTGTTGGAGCATCAAGACCTAAGAAAGAACCAACAAATCCAGGTAAGAATCGACCTCTAAACCTTTCTGTAGATCAAACCCGGATACTAGGGTTTTGGGTTTTGAAAAGTTGCAAAGAATCGCATAAAGGTCACATTTTTACGTATGAAAACATGTATAAAGTTTAAATTTAGCCTCATGGATGATAAACTAAGAGATTGGACATAAAAAGTTATGATTTTGGGTTAAAAACGGTCTGCTTCGTAATTTTTATGCGATCTGCGAAACTGCATATGCATCCAGCGAAATTGCATATTCAATCAGCGAAACTATGAGGACTTCCTGCGAAACTATAGTTTCGCAGGTAGTTTCGCAGACATGGTTTTCCAACGAAAGTTGGGCGAAAGTGGCAGTGAAACTGGCAGCGAAGATGCCAGCGAAACAGCCAGCGAAGTTGCCAGCGAAACTAGCAGCGAAACTGCTGGTGAAACTAGCGGCGAAACTGTTGGCGAATCTAGCTGCAAAATTGCTGATCTTGCAGCGAAATTTGCAGCGAATTTAGGCAGAAATTAACCCCTTTAAGTGTTAGCTATTCTGCAGGCTGTGTAGAGTGATCCTAGCCTTATAAGCTTAGCATAGAAGCTATTCGTGGTATCCAGGTGAGTTCTAGATCTCTTATTTATAAGTTTTCCATGTTTTGGGGCTATTATGCATACTAAATTTACGTTTTTAAATGACCAAGATTTTAAGGGGTTTTAACAGGAAGAGCGATTTTTCTATAAGTAAATGTGCTATATAAATGTTTAAATATAAAAAAAATTTTCACGCTGACCTGGCATTACTGTTTATGAAATCTTTTTTGTAATTTAAGAACAAGTAACCTGTTTTGTTTGCAATTAAAGGACAAATGTATGAGTTCAATATGGTTTCTAAGTTTCTAATGAATGTCTATTTAATTCCGCTTTAATGTTTTGATTATAAAAAATGATTTAATGCTATGATTAACCAACTGTGAGGTTTTTCGGGAACGGGGCCTTACAGTGATTGTGGGAATAAAATAGTGAATATGTTAAAAATATTAAGGATTAACATTCTCCAAATTTTGATACAATTATAATAAGTGAAATAATTTTTGTGAATTATTTAAGTAATTGAAAGAAAATTATCAACTGGAAGAACCGAACCTAGTAAAACGCTGGAACAATTATATGTTAATTCTTTTGATTTATAGGACTCGTAGAAAAAGTTTCATGGCCTAATTCGAGGTTATGCATAAGTTACAAATTATAGAAGTATCTGCAATTTAAAAATCAGGAGAAATACTTAAACTATAAGATAAATCATTAAAAATTTATACAAAGTATAATAATTAGATTAGAACAGTTTGTATGAAATCTGGAATTTTTGGATGTATTCTGCTATTTGTACCAAAAATTTCTAGAATAATGAAAATCATGAAAATAGATTTTGTTATGATTTAGAACTTCAGAAAATTTTGAAGAAGTATACATTTTGATATATATATATATTCTGACAAAATTTGGTGAATTTTAGAGACTCGTAGGTGTTTCTGCTAATTTATACAAATATTATAAAAATTCCAGAAAATAAACTGAAAATAATTGACATATGAAACTTTGGTTTGTTATATTAGAATTCTGTATGTCTTTTCTGCTAAAATTTCGTGACATATGGATTGTTATAACTTCTGTAATAATTTTTATAATCTGAGGTGCTAAAAATTAAAAAAAAAAGATATTTTCTAAACTTTAAATATTTTGTTTATAGGTAACCCATTGGAGTAAAAATGTGAGACTCATAGCCCCATTTTATATTTATAAATTTTTGGGGGAAAAACATACTGTTATAAGATTGATGCATATATAAGATTTTTGAGTTTTACTGTCATTTATGTTACAACCATTAATTCGGACCGTTGGATAATATAAGTAGCGCTACTTAGGAAAATATATACTGCACCAACAGGATGAATGTTGTGATACTATATTATCTGATATTATGTTATGACAGTTATGAATCACCCGGTTTATAAGTAGGTTTGGTTGTATATGTATCTATATTGCATCAAAAATATTTTGTTTAAGGTTAAACCTATTAACTCACCAACTTTATGTTGACTATTTTGAGTATATTTTTTCAGGTAAGCAACATGTCTAACAACATTATGTTATCTTTTGATGTTTATAATGGCTGAGGAGAAATCATGGCAAAAGTTTGTGTGAACATAACTGTTAATATGTACGATCTCAGCTTATCGGTGGACGCTCACTTCCATCGTTACTGAAGATGTAGCAGTTAGTTTAACCTGTTTTGTAATAGGGTTATGTTAAATTTTGTCTACCAATGTTATAATGTAACCCTAACCCTTGATTATCTATTATTATGTGAAATGTTATGTTATGTTTTATTGTGTTGATTATTTAATTTTCCAATCAATGCGTTCTGAACAAGCTAGTCACATCTAAAACATTTCACGCTTATGCGGGGATGTGACATTATGTCTCAGTTACATTATGCCTCACTAATAAAAAATATGACAAGTGGTATTTTCAGGTAAATATATAATTTTTTTAATTTATTTGTGAAAAATTGTAATGTCACATGAGATATAATACCAACATATATACACAAATACATAGACCAATGTAATATGTTTCTACAAGTAGCAAACAATTATTGTTTCAATATTATTTGATAACTATTAATTTTAATTATTTGAATACTAATATTATTTTAACTACTAATACCATTGCTATTAATAATAGATTTGTTAGTTTAAATAGCAATGTTATTATTTATATTCGTTAATTATACACAAAATTACAAAAAACATCATTTACGATTATAAAAAGTTGTAGGTTTTATCATTTGTCTTCAAAAAGCATCATTTTCATCCTTTATGTAAACAACTTGTCACATATTACTGTAGGATCGGGTTTGTTCACTCAACACGATTACGGTATCTCAAACTCACTAAGTCTCACTCGAATTGAAGTACAGAATCCTCTAAGAGTTGATAATAATATACTAAGTAAAGTAAACAAAACACATGTCACATCCCGGCAGAAGCGTGAGATGCTTTGGATGTGACTCGTTTGTTCAGAACTCATTGATTAAAAAGAATAAGCAACTCAACAAAATAGAACACGACATAACATAATATATATTACACAATCATAGATAATAAAGAGTTAGGATTGCATTACATCATTAACAGTCAAAATTTGACATAATATAATCCTATAAACATAATATCTAACTGCTACATCTTCAGTAACGATGGAAGTGCGCGTCCACCGATAAGCTGAGATCATACATGTTTACAGTTAGATTAACGCAAACTTTGCCCATAATTTCTCCCCAGCCATTATAAACGTCAAAGGAGAACATTATGCTGTTAGACATGTTGCTTACCTGACAAAGCATACTCAAAGTGGTCAACATAAAGTTGGTGAGATCATAGGTTTAACTCAAACAAAATATTTTTGATGCATCAAATACAACCAAACCTTATTTAATAATCAGATGATTCATATCTATCATAACATAATTTATAAAATCAGATAATATAGCATCATAACACTCATCCTGTTGGTGCAGGAAATATTTTCCTAAGTAGCGCTACCTATATTATCCAACGGTTCCACATCCGAATTAATGGTTGTAACATAAATGACAGTATATCTCAAAAATCTTATAAATGCATCAATCATAAAAACAGTATGTTTCCCCCCCCTAAAAAAAAGCTTATAAGAACAAAAATGGGCCTATGAGTCTCACCTCTTACTCCAATGGGTAACCTATAAACAAAATATTTATAGTTTAGAAAATATCTTTTCTTTAAAATTTTCAGCACCTCAGATTATAAAATTCATTCAGAAATTAAAATAAGACATATATCACGAAATATTTACAGCAGGTGGGTCCAAAAATCATATATAACATATCAAAATTTCATATATCAATTATTTACAGTTTATTTTCTGGAATTTTTATATTATTTGAATAAGTTAACAGAAATACCTTTGGGCCTCTAAAATTTATCAAACTTTGTCAAGATATATATCACAAAATGTATATTTTCTAAAACTTTTCTTAAGTTCTAAATCATAGCAGAGCCTATTTTCATGATTTTTATCTTTTCAATAATATTTGGTAAAAATAGCAGAATATGTCCTAAAATTCAAATTTTTATACAAACTGCTCTATCTTGTTTATTATACTTTGTGTAAATGTTTCATAATTTATCGTATAGTTTAAGTATTTTTCCCGATTTTCAAATAGCAAAAACTTGTAAAATTCATAACGTATGCATAACTTTGAGTTAGGCCACAAAACTTTTTCTACAAGTCTTATAAATCACAAGAATCAACATATAATTTTTCCAACTACTTGCCAGGTTCGATTCTTCCAGCATAAAATTCTCTTCCAAACACTTAGATAATTTATATAAATTATTTTACCTATAGTAATAGCATCAAAATTTGCAGAACATTATTTTCTAATATTCTAAACATGCTTACCATATTTGTTCCCACAATCACAGTCATTTATACAATAAACCGAAATTAACAAGTTTGCAAATAATTTTCAACCCTTTATTGGTAATTCCCTTTATATAACTCCTTGGTTACCAATATTTATCTATTTCTTTCAAATTTTTAAAACCTTTCTTACTGCTTTTTGATAAGATTGACATGTTTGTAAGATTTTATGAAGAACTTGAATGTTTAGTCACAAGGGTTGATTATATGTGTTGTTTAAACACATATTCATCTTGGTAATCTTAATTAGTTATGGTTTAGGGAATGAAACCTTGATTTTGATAATGAGAGAGGGTGAGGGTAGCTGATGGTAGCTTCTTTCCTTGATGAATTGACTTGAGTGGTTGTTTTGAGCTTCCAAGATCGTGATCCTCTTACAACCCGATGTTGAGCATTCAAGGTCACAGATGTGTTTGATAGGGAGAACCAAGAGTGTAGAGGGTGACGGTATGTGGTTGAAGATGCGGAGGTGGTGACCGAGCGTGTGTTTTTATGGGTGTGTAATGTTTCGAGAGAACAAGATTGATGGTTGTGGTAGTATTTGTGTTTAATTTGATCAAAGGGTGATGTTTATATGGGTCTTGTGGCTGACCCATTAATGAGAAGTAATCATGGGAGCTATACTAGCTCAAGTGAGTAAGCCATGCATATGTCAAACTCTCAAAACATTTGTTGCAAGGTGGCGGTCATATGGAGGGTGAGGTGTCTTGGCCGATTATGGTTTAATCATTTTGTTTATGTCCTTAATCGGATGGCTTAGTTATTATAATAAATCAAGTTTAGGTTTTGGATGATATTGATGTTTGAGTGTTTAAATATTTATGGTTTAAGGTTTCATATTTTTGGTATCAAGTCTCTTAGATGTCAACTTTGTATGGTGGTGTTTGGGAGTAATAATCGAGAGTTTCTATATAATGGGAAGGGTAATCATTAGATCTAAGGCTAGGGTAATGAGGTGTGGTTATAGGGTTCTTAGGTGGCTTTAACTAGGTGTTAAGGTGACGGTTGCTGGGGTGTTTAAGAAGAACCGAATAGGTGGCGGGTGGTAATGGAAGGGTTGGTGTCAAAGCATGCAAGGTGGCAACTCATGAGGATACATGACTCATCAAGTCATAATTACAAGGTTTTAGGTTGTTAACCGGGTTGTTTTGTTATCCTAATGAACCGAAACTTGAACTTAAGTGATGCTTATGTTGATGTTTAAGTGTTTAAGTTTTGCTTAGTTTTGTTTTGATGTCAAATTCTTTTTCATATTGCATTGTATTGTGGTGTTTGGTTGGGTTGTATCATGGTTTATTTGGTGTATGTTTGGTGTTACATGGTTGTGATACTTGATCATGTATATTACTTGATATTGAAAACTAAGACATAGAAGTTCATGCATACATAAAATTTGTATACGCATGTAACCATGCATACGTATATCACACATGCATATATACTAAAAACATATAACTCATAAAAAGGGTTAGTCAAACAATGAGTATCATATACGAGAATTTTTACTTATATTTAATTTTTAGGGTTGTCACATTCTTCCCCCGTAAAAATAATTTCGTCCCGAAATTTATTAGAGAGTAATACCTAAAGTTGAGGAGAACTTATCTGATTACCGATTTCAAACAAATGAGGGTACTTTCTCTTGATTTCATCTTCTCTTTCTCATGTAAATTCTGGTCCTCTTTTTGCATTCCACCTAACTTTCACTATAGGTATTCTATTCTTTCTTAATCTCTTTACCTATTTACCTATAATGGCTACGGGTTCTTTCAAGAACTGAAGTTTCTTATCTATCTTGATATCTTGAATTGGTACTTTTAATGTCTCATCTGTTAGACATTTCTTTAGTGTAACGCCCGTAAATTTTCTTTGAAGCCGACGAAAGAAGAAAAAGAAATAAAGTCCAAAGTCGAGGGACCAAACTCGCCAACGAGAGAAACTTCGATGAAGGGGAGTATAAAAGGGGGAAACACCCCAATCCTTCTCATTTTTTCAGCCAAGAGAAGAGAGGAGAAGAGAAAGAGAAAAAGAGGAGAAAAGCTTGGTTCGGGTGGATTCGAGCGTGGAAATCGACGTGTAGCGGGTCAAATCGAAGCTCTACTCGACGGGATCGTTAAGGTGAGTTCTAGGACCCCTCTTTTACACGTTTTCAACTGATTTTGGGGCTGGAACACATCTGAAAACCCATTTTCGAGTTTTTGGGTGAAAACCCGTTTTTATGCATGTGTGTATGTGTATGATGCGTTTGGAGCTTGATTTCTTGCGTGGTTATGCTTGAATGAGGTCGTGGTATGTTTCCCTAAGGTTTAGGATGGTTGATTTGAGCTTAAAAGAGGTTTGGAAGAGGTTGGAGGCCGCCTCGGCTGTAGTCAGGATGAACTGCATTCTGCATCAGCTAGGGCTAGGCGACCGACTGGAAGGAGAATGAAGGCCATTCGGCCGACTAGAGGGAGAATGAAGGCCATTCGGCCGACTGGAGGGAGAATGAAGGCCATTCGGCCGACTGGAGGGAGAATGAAGGCCATTCGGCCGACTGGAGGGAGAATGAAGGCCATTCGGCCGACTGGAGGGAGAATGAAGGCCATTCGGCCGACTGGAGGGAGAATGAAGGCCATTCGGCTGACTGGAGGGAGAATGAAAGCCATTCGGCCGACTGGAGGGAGAATGAAGGCCATTCACCCGACTGGAGGGAGAATGAAGGTCCAGTCACCCGACTGGAGGGAGAATGAAGGTCCAGTCACCCGAATGAAGGTCCAGTCACCCAAATGAAGGTCCAGTCACCCGAATGAAGGTCCAGTCACCTGAATGAAGGTCCAGTCACCCGAATCAAGGTTCAGTCACCCGAATGAAGGTCCAGTCACCCGAATGAAGGTCCAGTCACCCGAATGAAGGTTCAGTCACCCGAATGAAGGTCCAGTCACCCGAATGAAGATCCAGTCACCCGAATGAAGGTCCAGTCACCCGAATGAAGGTCCAGTCACCCGAATGAAGGTCCAGTCACTCGAATGAAGGGCCAGTCAACCGAATGAAGGGCCAGTCGCATGGAGGCCATGCAACTGGAGGGTGTCCATAAGCCCAAATAGGGCTGTTGCACCCTAGGAGAAGTGTAGTTTAACTTCTGACTTTCGGGAGAAAGTACAGGTGTAAGTTTTGACGTAAAGGTTCCCGTAAGTTCATGTAAGGTGACGATTGAGGCCTTAGAGAACATGTAGGGCATAATGATGATGATGTTGCATGTTTATGCATGATGCATGTTATGTATGTATGACGTTATGTGTGATGTTAGGCATGGCGGTGCGTGTGATGCATAGTATGTATGATGTGTGTGAGGTGATGTATGATTGATGCGTATGTATGATGATGCCCTGTATGGTGATGTATATTTATGTTATGTTTTATGTTCCTTATTATTATTATGTATGTTTATCTTTCCATGGCTTTGCGTTGAACGTTAATGAATGAAACAATGAAAGTATTATGTAACGTAAAGTGGAAGATAATGAAAAGAGGAACGTAATGAATGAATGCATGCATAAATGAATGAATGAACGAATGAAAGGCTTGCAAGCATATGTATGAGGTGAGCGACTCTGTGTCGCAACAGACTCGAAAGAGGTCCTTGTCGCGTACTCCGGTACTGTGTCAGTCTTCGGACATGAGTCGGGGGTTTGTGTACAGGCCTCGGCACAGTATCAGTCTTCGGACATGAGTCGGGGGTATTGCATGAAACAGGATCCAGATGAATGAGAAGAGGATCGCGTACTTCGGTACTGTGTCAGTCTTCGGACATGAGTCGGGGGTTTGTGTACAGGCCCCGGCACAGTATCAGTCTTCGGACATGAGTCGGGAGTATTGCGTGAGATGGAATTGAGATGACGAGAAACGAATCGCGTACTCCGGTGCTGTGTCAGTCTTCGGACATGAGTCGGGGGTTTGTGTACAGACCCCGGCGCAGTATCAGTCTTCGGACATGAGTCGGGAGTATTGCGTGAGTTGATGAATGAGAAAGGTAATGATGGAAAGAACGAATGTATGAAATGAACGTTAACGAAAATATCTTAATAATGTACTAAACAGGATCTTTGTCATTCGACCTCAGTAATCGTGGCTGAGTGCCATGAAGAGGGTAAAGCCTGACAGGATCTAGAAAGAAGTGAAATAATGTACTAAACGGGATCTTTGTCATTCGACCTCAGTAATCGTGGCTGAGTGCCACGAAGAGGGTAAAGTCTGACCAGATCTAGAACGACATGAACGGGTCCTTGTCATTCGACCTCAATAATTGTGGCTGAGTGCCATGAAGAGGGTAAAGCCTAACATGATCTAAAAGAAGTGAAAGATAATGATGTACGATGAATGATGATTGTAACGAACGTAATGGAAGATAATAATTATATTATCTGTATGTATGTATGATGTATGATCACGAACGAATGTAAAGTACCGTATGATTTTGAAAGAAAGTAAAGTACGGTTTTACGAAAGAAAAGTATGTTTTAATTATAAAACTAGAACTCACTCAGCAACGCTGACTTTGATGTGTTTCCAGTTGGCAGGTATGTTGCTGAGGATGGCACGGGGCGACTACTCAGTTCTTTTGGAATGGCATCCATTATTATAAGGCTTATGTAAGGAAATGTATCATGAATTTTGTAATTTGATAATGAAGTATTGTTTGCAAAAGCTATTATATTTAAATGAGATATTGTTTTAAATGTTTCCGCTGCGACGTTTTTATGTAAGATGACGAAAATTATGTTTTGAGTGCGATGAATGACCAGCTGTAAGCGTCCCGGGAACGGGGCCTTACATTTAGGGTGAAAAGTGTTGTGAACCTCACTTAATTCTTAGGGTAAATTTAGCCTATATGCAACAGGGCCAACTTTGTCAGTGATTTCAAATGGTCCAACATACCTAGGGTTTAATTTACTCCTTTTTCCAAATCGAATGATTCCTTTTGTGGGTGATATTTTTAGATAGACCTTATCTCCGACTTGAAATTCTAATGGCTTTCTTCTTTTGTCAGCATTACTTTTCTGTCGATCACGTGCTGCCTTCAATTTATTTTTGATTTCTTTGATCTTGTCAGATGTTTCTTGGATTAGTTCAGGGCCTGTAAGTTGCCTATCTCCTATTTCATTCCAACATAGTGGTGATCTACACTTTCTTCCGTACAAGGCTTCAAATGGGGCTGTTCCAATACTGGAATGATAATTGTTATTATAAGAAAACTCTATCAAAAGAAGATGTATATCCCAATTGCCACCAAAATCCAATACACAAGCACACAACATATCTTCCAATGTTTGAATTGTCTTCTCACTTTGCCCATCCTTCTGTGGATGATATGCTGTACTCAGGTTTATCTGGGTTCCTAAGGCTTTTTGTAGAGTTTGCGAGAACCTAGATGTGAATCTACTATCCCTGTCGGATATAATTGATATGGGTATTTCATGTCTGGACACAATTTCCCGCATGTAAATTCTTGTTAATTTTTCCATTCTATAATCTTCCCTAATTGGCAAGAAGTGTGCTGATTTGGTTAATCTATCTACTATAACCCAAATTGTGTCATACACACTTGAGGTTCTTGGTAGTTTAGTTACGAAGTCCATGGTGATCTGGTCTCATTTCCATTCTGGGATATCGGTAGGGGTGAGCAAAAAACCAAAATAACCGAACCGTAACCAAAATAACCGATGCAACCGAACTGATAAAACCGAAACCGCTACAAAACCGACGGTTTGGTTTGATGATTTTTTAAAAACCGAATTTTTCGGTTCGGTTTTGGTTTTGCTTGTAACAAAAACCGAAAAAACCGAACCGAAACCATATAATCAAACTTGTAAATTTAGAGGTGTAATCATATACTTATAAAAATTATTAGCCTATTAGTTACTTACTTAACTTGTGTCTCTAAAAGAGATTAAGTATTTAGGTTTCAAGAATAATATTTAATTTTTTTATTTGAATTGATAGATTAAAATATTTTATTGAATATAGTGTTCTTATATTATATGAATTGCATTTAATTTTAATGTCAACTAAATTATAAAAATATATATATATTATATTTAAAGATCAACAAAATAATGTAAGGCCAAAGTTTTTAGCTTAAATTCATTACTTTAAAACATTTTTTTTCTAAAACTTGAAGGACAAATGGTAAAACCGAAAAAAACCAAAAACCAAACCGAAACCAAAGTTAAAACCGAAAACCAAAAACCGAAAAAACCGAAACCGAACGGTTTTAAAAACCTAGAAACCGAAATATCGGTTTTTGGTTTCGGTTTTAGGCCAAAACCGAACCAAACCGACCATGCACACCCCTAGATTTCGGGTTCTTGCAGATATCCTGAAGGTTTTTGGTATTCAGCTTTAACCCTTGAACATGTATCACATCTTTCTACGAATTCTCCGACTGATTTCTTCATGCCTGGCCACCAGTATTGGCTTTTCAAATCTTTATACATTTTATTATTTCCTGGATGCACGGAATACTTTGACTTATGTGCCTCTTGTAGAATGATTCTTCTAAGTATAGCATCACGGGTATCCAAGTTCTTCCCTTGAACTTTAAAATTCCATTTGTACTTTCTTCCAAATCTTTTATTTGTCCTTTTATCTTCAACTTATTTTTTTGTTGGGCCTCCCGTATTTGATTTAGCAGATCCAATTGTAGTTCCATTCTCATGGCACGTACCCGTAATGGTTTAGCTCTATCTTTTCTACTTAATACATCTGCTACTACATTTGCCTTACCTGGATGGTATTTGATCTCATAGTCATAATCACTTAATAGTTCTATCCATCTCCTTTGTCTCATATTTAGCATTTCTGATCAAATATGTGCTGTAAACTCTTATGATCTGTATATATTGTATATTTTGTTCCATACAGATAATGTCTCTAGATCTTAAGTGCAAATATTACTGCTCCTAATTCCAAATCATGGGTAGTATAATTCTTTTCACTTCCCCTAAGTTGTCTGGAGGCATAGGCAAAATTACTTTACTCCGTTGCATTAATACACATCCAAATCCTTGACAAGACGCGTCACAATATACTATAAAATCATCAGTCCCTTCTGGTAATGACAAGATAGGTGCACTACATAACTTACTTTTTAAGAGTTCGAATGTAGCCTTTTGCTTTTCTTCCCAAATGTAGGGCTTATCTTTTTGAGTCAATTCAGTCAGAGGTTGGGCTATTCTTGAGAAATTTTCTATGAATCTTCTATAATATCCTGCCAATCCTAAGAATTGGCGTACCTCTGTTGGTATTTTTGGATCTTCTCATTTCTTAACAGCCTCTATTTTTGCTGGATCTACTTGTATACCTTCTTGGTTAACTATATGCCCTAGGAATTGTACTTCTCTTTTCTAGAATTCACATTTTGAAAATTTTACATATAATTTTTCGTTCCTTAATAGTTCCAAAGTCAACCTTAAGTGCTTTTCATGATCCACCTTATTTTTGGAAAAAATTAAAATATCATCTATAAAAACTATGATAAACTTATCTAAATAAGGCTTACATATTCTGTTCATTAAATCCATAAATACTGTTGGAGCATTGGTTAATCCAAACGGCATTACAAGAAATTCATAATGTCCATACCTAGTCCTGAATGTTGTTTTTGGTATGTCCTTATCCTGAACTCTTAACTGGTGATATCCTGATCTTAAATCTATTTTTGAAAAGTAACTAGATCCTTACAATTGGTCAATTAGGTCATCTATCCTAGGTAGGGGATACCTATTCTTTATAGTTACCTTGTTGAGTTCCCTATAGTCTATGCACATTCTAAATGTTCCATCTTTCTTCTTAACAAATAGAACAGGTGCTTCCCAGGGTGATACACTAGGACGTATAAACTCTTTATCCAGTAGTTCTTGAAGTTGGTTCATCAATTCCTTTATTTCTATGGGTGCTAAACGGTAGGGTGTCTTAGCAATGAGGGCGGTTCCTGGTATTAACTCAATTTTGAATTCTACTTGACGAGGGGGTGGCAGACCAGGTAATTCATTAGGAAATACATTAGGATATTCATTAACGATAGGAACACTTTCTAGATTTACCTTATTTAGTTTTGTGTCAACTATATGGGCCAGGAAAGCTAAGCATTTCTTTCTTAAACATTTTTGTGCTTTCTTACAAGAAATTATCTTCATGACACCACTAGGTTTCTCACCATATAAACAGAGTATTCTATTTTCATTAATCAAAGAAATTCTTATCATTCTCTCACCACATACTATTTCAGCCTGATTTCTACTTAACCAATCCTTTCCCACAACAATATCAAATCCTCCTAGTTCAATAGGAATCAGATCTATATTGAAACAATATTCATCTAGATTTATAGTGTAGTTAAGGATGATTTCACAAGCTTTATTTATCTTACCATCAACTAATTCTATCATATATTTTTTATTTAACTTTTCTGAGGTTAGATTAAGTAATGGTCTAAACAGTTGCGTACTGATTGTTAATAAGAAACGTACCCGTTACCACCTCTGGTTCGTGTCGAGCTTCTTCAGCTTGCATCACAAAAGCTCTTCCGCGAGGGTTGTTTTGGTTGACCGAAGCCTTATCCTTCAATTGTGGACATTTATTTCGAAATGGTTTTCGTTTCCACATTGATAACAGACTGGTTTTGGTTGGTGGGACTCTTACAGTCTCGGGATATATGTCCCTTCTTCTTGCAGTTATAACAGATTACCATCACACAGTTACCCTGATGATATCTCTGACATGTACTGCACCATGGCTGGTTCTCGGTTGGTGGTTTCTTCTCCCGCATCATTCCTAAGAAATTTCTGGCGGGTTGTCGGGCTATCCTTTTCTGGGGATTCCCTCCAAACTTTCCCCCTGGGTTATTGTCATTCCATTTCCTTCTCTCTCCTGATCTTGGGTTACTTAAGGATCCGTTTCTTATCATTTCATCAGTCAAGCTTCCTGATAAGCTCACGGCATCTTGGAAAGTTCTAGGCATGGCGGATTTCACTAGTCCTCTTATTTGTGGTACTAAACCCCAAATATACCTCCCTATCCTTTTTGCTTTCGGGGTTACCAAGTGTGGTACTAGTCTTGAGAGTTCATTGTATCTATCGGTGTACTCTCGATGTGCTGCTCCTTTCATTTCTAGGGCCAAGAATTCAGTTTCCAATTTTTCTATTTCATTATAGGGACAATATTTTTCAATTACTAAACTTCTGAATTCTTCCCAACTTAATCCATTCATAATATGCCTACCTTTTGTGTGCATTTCCATTTTCCACCAGGATTATGCCTCTCCCTTTAGTGAATGTGAAGCAAACAAGGTTTTGTTGTTGTTGGCACAATTACTAATTTCCAAGGTTGATTCCATCTCGTCCAACCAGCATAGGGCTTGTACAGCTCCGCCTCTACCATCAAATTCTTGGGGCCTGCATGACATCAAAGCCTTGTAGGAGCATCCCTTTTCAGTTACAATTCCTTCTTCCTGTTGTCCCCTTATAGTGTCGTCTACTGGTATTTCGTTTCCTTGTGTCGCAGTTCCAAGGTTTAGGTTTTGTTGAAGTTGGGTTATCAATGTTAGTATAGCAGCCTCTATCTGCTGAGTTACTAGTCGTGAGATCCTGTCATCCTCATTGGTGGTTGTGTTCACCGGAGTTTCTTCTCCGAGCCTGGTTCTGGGTCGTCCAACTCGCGCTGTCCTTCGTACGGGCTGAGTGTTTCTTCTTGGCGACATGATTTTCTATAGTTAATTGTAGGCGATGTTAAAAGAAATTTAAAATCTTAGTAATATTTTAGCTAACACATAACAGACAATAATTTCAAACACAAAAGATATAATTCATTTAAGTTCTTATTTTCTAAGGATTTTGCATGTTAGAGTTTAGAAGGTAATTCTAATTTCCATAAACCCATTTCCACATCCTTGTAAAGATATTTTTCTTGGATGCCTTCAATTCTTTAACATCTTTCTAAATTCTCCGGATTCCCTAATATATTTTCTTAAGCTTTTTAAGAGTCTGCTGAGCTGTCATCATTTGATCCTCATCCAGCTTTTGTCTTTTAGTTTCTTTTTCCTCATGCTTGGGAGAATCAGAATTTTGTATTCCCTTATCTTCATCTTGCTTAGCCTGAAATCTGTCTCCTCGTCGTATCTTTTTCCTAGGGGTTTTAATTGTATATCCCCTGACTGTTACTGGTGCACGTCGGACATAGAATTTTGGCTTATGGTTATTTTCAATTTCATTTTGAGGAGTTTCCATATCTTGCTGGGGGGGTTTTCGGTTCGGGTGTTATTTCCTTAAAATTGCTATGATCTGAGTAATCAGAAGGGTCAGTCTCACTGGGATAATTATCTGAGCTCATAGCTGCAAAAAGGCTTTTTATAAATTTTTAGGCAAAATAGTTAGTCACATATTTTCATAAATATTCTATATGTCATAAACATTTAATGTATTATTTGGGATATGCATATAATCATAGAATTCACATATATTCATACCATGTTTATATATATATATATATATATATATATATATATATATATATATATATATATATATATATATATATATTATATATCTATATATATTATATATAATATATATATATATATATATATATATATTTTTCAAACATATTGCTTATTATAATATGAGCTATGGTTATAGTCTAGGTATCTAATAATACCTAATTCTCTATAACCAATGGCTCTGATACCAACCTGTCACATCCCGGCAGAAGCGTGAGATGCTTTAGATGTGACTCGTTTGTTCAGAACTCATTGATTAAAAAGAATAAGCAACTCAACAAAATAGAACACAACATAACATAATATATATTACACAATCATTGATAATATAGAGTTAGTATTGCATTACATCATTAACAGTCAAAATTTGACATAATATAATCCTATAAACATGATATCTAACTGCTACATCTTCAGTAACGATGGAAGTGCGCGTCCACTGATAAGCTGATATCATACATGTTTACAGTTAGATTAACACAAACTTTTCCCATAATTTCTCCCTAGCCATTATAAACGTCAATGGAGAACATTATGCTTTTAGACATGTTGCTTACCTGAAAAAGCATACTCAAAGTGGTCAACATAAAGTTGATGCATTAAATACAACCAAACCTTACTTAATAATCAGATGATTCAAATCTGTCATAACATAATTCATACAATCAGATAATACAGCATCACAACACTCATCCTGTTGGTGCAGGAAATATTTTCCTAAGTAGCGCTACCTATATTATCCAACGGTTCCATATCCGAATTAATGGTTGTAACATAAATAACAGTATATCTTAAAAATCTTATAAATGCATCAATCATAAAAACAGTATGTTTTTCCCCCAAAAAGCTTATAAGAACAAAAATAGGGCTATGAGTCTCACCTCTTACTCCAATGGGTAACCTATAAACAAAATATTTATAGTTTAGAAAATATATTTTCTTTAAAATTTTCAGCACCTCAGATTATAAAATTCATTTCAGAAATTATAATAAGACATATATCACGAAATATTTACACCAGGTGGGTCCAAAAATCATATATAACATATCAAAATTTCATATATCAATTATTTATAGTTTATTTTCAGGAATTTTTATATTATTTGAATAAGTTAACAGAAATACCTTCGGGCCTCTAAAATTTATCAAACATTGTCAGGATATATATATCACAAAATGTATATTTTCTAAAAATTTTCTAAAGTTCTAAATCATAACAGAGCCTATTTTCATGATTTTTATCATTTCAACAATATTCGGTAAAAATAGCAGAATATGTCCTAAAATTCAAATTTTTATACAAACTGCTCTATTCTTTTTATTATACTTTGTGTAAATTTTTTATAATTTATCGTATACTTTAAGTATTTTCCCCGATTTTCAAATAGTAGAAACTTGTAACATTCATAACGTATGCATAACTTTGAGTTAGGCCACAAAACGTTTTCTACAAGTCTTATAAATCACAAGAATCAACATATAATTTTTCCAACTACTTGCCAGGTTCGGTTCTTCCAGCATAAAATTCTCTTCCAAACACTTAGATAATTTATATAAATTATTTTACCTATAGTAATGGCATCAAAATTTGCATAACATTATTTCCTAATATTCTAAACATGCTTACCATATTTGTTCCCACAATCACAGTCATTTATATAATAAACCGAAATTATCAAGTTTGCAAATAATTTTCAACCCTTTATTGGTAATTCTCTTTATATAACTTCTTGGTTACCAATATTTATCTATTTCTTTCAGATTTTTAAAACCTTTCTTACTGCTTTTTGATAAGATTGAATGTTTGTAAGATTTTGTGAAGAACTTGAATGTTTAGTCACAAGGTTGATTATATCTGTTTGTTTAACACATATTCATCTTGGTAATCTTAATTAGTTATGGTTTAGGGAATGAAACCTTGATTTTGATAATGAGAGAGGGTAAGGGTAGCTGATGGTAGCTTCTTTCCTTGATGAATCGACTTGAGTGGTTGTTTTGAGCTTCCAAGATCGTGATCCTCTTACAAACCGATGTTTAGCATTCAAGGTCATAGATGTGTTTGATAGGGAGAACCGAGAGTGTAGAGGGTGACAGTATGTGGTTGAAGATGCGGAGGTGGTGACCGAGTTTGTGTTTTTGTGGGTGTATAATGTTTCGAGAGAACAAGATTGATGGTTGTGGTAGTATTTGTGTTTAATTTGATCAAAGGGTGATGTTTATATGGGTCTTGTGGCCGACCCATTAATGAGAAGTAATCATGGGAGCTATACTAGCTCAAGTGAGTAAGCCATGCATGTGTCAAACTCTCAAAACATTTGTTGCAAGGTGGCGGTCATATGGAGGGTGAGGTGTCTTGGCCGATTATGGTTTAATCATTTTGTTTATGTCCTTAATCGGATGGCTTAGTTATTATAATAAATCAAGTTTAGGTTTTGGATGATATTGGTGTTTGAGTGTTTAAATATTTAAGGTTTAAGGTTTCATATTTTTGGTATCAAGTCTCTTAGATGTCAACTTTGTATGGTGGTGTTTGGGAGTAATAACCGAGAGTTTCTATATAATGGGAAGGGTAATCATTAGATCTAAGGCTAGGGTAATGAGGTGTGGTTATAGGGTTCTTAGGTGGCTTTAACTAGGTGTTAAGGTGGCAGTTAAAACCGAATAGGTGGTGGGTGGTAATGGAAGGGTTGGTGTCAAAGCATGCAAGGTGGCAACTCATGAGGATACATGACTCATCAAGTCATAATTAGAAGGTTTTAGGTTGTTAACCGGGTTGTTTTGTTATCCTAATGAACCGAAACTTGAACTTAAGTGATGCTTATGTCGATGTTTAAGTGTTTAAGTTTTGCTTAGTTTTGTTTTGATGTCAAATTCTTTTTGATATTGCATTGTATTGTTGTGTTTGGTTGGGTTGTATCATGGTTTATTTGGTGTATGTTTGGTGTTACATGGTTGTGATACTTGATCATATATATTACTTGATATTAAAAACTTAAACATACAAGTTCATGCATACGTAAAATTTGTACATGCATGTAACCATGCATACGTATATCACATGTATATATACTAAAAACCTATAACTCATAAAAAGGATTAGTCAAACAATGAGTATCATATACGAGAATTTTTACTTATATTTAATTTTTAGGGTTGTCACAACACAGGAGAATGGTTTTCAAGATACTTGTATATTACTCTCTCAACTCAAAATTTTACAAGACTCTTCAAGCCTAATACATGAGTTACAATAAGAAACTGTTGGAGCATATATTGTCATATATAGTGTGTCCGTCGCTTGACGAATAGTCTAGGCTTAATGTAATACACCTGATATGTTGTAAACACATGAAACTGAGTCATTCGCAGGAGCATATGCGAATGAGACTCATTCGTACGACTAATGGACCAGTCATGCGACTGAGAGATGCTATTGGGCCATTCGTAAGACTAAACCATAAGTATGGTCCAGTCATACGATTGAACCATACGCATGGTCCAATCGTACGAATGGGCCCAGTCGCATCTGATATGGGCTGAGGCCTATAAATACCAGTTTCATTGTGTAGAGAGGTAAGGTTTTGAGAGTATGCCCGGGGTCTAGGTGCTGCCGGATGAGAGGGGAGATCATGCTCGATCTCCCCTTGCCAAGAGTCGTGATTCTTCTGTTTAACGAGCTTGTAATCATTAGGTTTTATCAATGAAACCATTCTATTATTGTTCGTTCTCTTGTTTATCTCTTGGTTTTTTTTCCTTCCGTCAAGAACACGCTCGGATGTCAACCGATCCAGCGACTTTACAATTGGTATCAGAGCCGATTACTGCTAGAATGATCTAACAATCATTCTAGCAACCCGAGCTCTTGATTTCTGGATCTATTTCATGTTCTTTGACGTTAAACCCACTTTGTGTTCTTCGTGTTTTGCTCAGATCTTGTTACGTGTGTTGTTTCTTGGTTAAAATCGAACTCGGAATCACGTTCTTATCACCCTTGCGAATCTTATGATGTCTATTTTGTTTCGGTTCATGTAAAATTCATCAGATTAGGGTTTTTGGCAGCCATGGCGGCTGCAGATCTGAAAATCTGCGTGCAGATCCGCTCATACGTTTGGACCATGCGACTGGACCAGTCTTATGTCCAGTCGTACGACTGGACCAGTCTTATGTCAAGTCTTATGTTCAGTCATGCGACTGGACCAGTCTTATGTCCAGTCTTATGTTCAGTCATGCTAACTGGACCAGTCTTATGTCCAGTTGTACGACTGGACCAGTCTTATGTCCAGTCTTATGTTCAGTCATGCTACTGGACCAGTCTTATGTCCAGTCGTGCTACTGGACCAGTCTTATGTCCAGTCGTGCTACTGGACCAGTCTTATGTCCAGTTGCTACTGGACCAGTCTTATGACCAGTCGCACGAATATATCATTCGTATCATCCATTCACACAAATATGATATTTGTCCTCCATGTCACACGAATGAACGGTGTTCCAGACCAAAATAAATAAATAAATAAATAAATAAATAAATAAATAAATTCTGGAACTGCCTCTTGCACAGATTTGAGGATGAGCAAAGCACATTCACCCTGAGGTTCTTTTGTCAAATAAGTTCGATGGATACCCCATTATTCGTTGGACTTCCAGAATAGATGAATGTAGTTAGAACACAATAGAGAGAAGAGAAGATGTCAGCAGTTGATGCTGATTTTGTGGGGTAGTCAGGAGCATCTGACTATTTATGGGCAATCAAGTTATATTTATCCGCACAGAGAGGATTTTGATTCTTAGGGGGAATCCATGTATAGAGAAATTGAAGACGCAACCAGAAAGTGATGATGTGAGCTGGTTTCTGATGATGAATCTGCGTGCATGCTGATTTGTTTGAGATTGTCAGCTGTGGATTAGAACCTTCTACTTTTTGCCCAATACACCGTATGAAGACGCCAGGAGAGCACAATGTTTATATATTGGGATATGCTGAATTTGAGGGGGAATTTCTGCAGGCGTTAATGTTAATCAGGTTAGCCTGTGTGAAGATTAGAGCAATAGAAAATTGTTCATGTCATTATCTGGAAAAATCAGTCACATATGGGAATCTTGCTGCTATGATAGTGTTCTGCAAAGTAAACGAAAGCTATTGTGCCTAAATTCATTTTCAGGGATACTATAGCAACATGACGGATCAGCAACGTTGGCTAATATGGTTTTTCGTTTGATTCTATTGGAAACCAGAGCAAAGATTGACTGAAGATTGTAAGAGGTGTTATCTACTATTCGCAAGCAACGTCCAAGGGGGAATTTGTTGGAGCATATATTGTCATATATAGCGTGTCCGTCGCTTGACGAATAGTCTAGGCTTAATGTAATACACCTGATATATTGTAAACACATGAAACTGAGTCATTCGCAGGAGCATATGCGAATGAGACTCAGTCGTACGACTAATGGACCAGTCGTGCGACTGAGAGATGCTATTGGGCCATTTGTAAGACTGAACCATAAGTATGGTCAAGTCGTACGATTGAACCATACGCATGGTCCAATCGTACGAATGGGTCCAGTCTCATCTGATATGGGCTGAGGCCTATAAATACCAGTTTCATTGTGTAGAGAGGTAAGGTTTTGAGAGTATGCCCAGGGTCTAGGTGCTGCCGGATGAGAGGGGAGATCATGCTCGATCTCCCCTTGCCAAGAGTCGTGATTCTTCTTTTTAACGAGCTTGTAATCATTAGGTTTTATCAATGAAACAATTCTATTATTGTTCGTTCTCTTGTTTATCTTTTGGTTTTTTTTCCTTCCGTCAAGAACACGCTCGGATGGCAACCGATCCAGCGACTTTACAGAAACTATATATACTACTATCTACAGCCGGATATACTTTGATACCAGCTGGAACTTACAACTAGACAAATACTACATTACTAGAAGTAAGGTATCTTAGATAGAATACTATCTAAGATTTGGTAGTCATAACATGTCCATGACTTACCTTTTGTCACCAACTAAAGTTGGTAACTGTACTAGCTGATAAGAAATGAACAATGGAGTAAAGTATGGTCAACTACATGGGCGTGGGAAAAGCACCATGCAGTATCTCAGAGATTGCAGCGAAGTGTCAGATGAACCATACTTATGTCCACTGGTTCATAGTAGGTTCTTCCAAGGGTTAATTGGCTTCGGAAGAACAAGTTCTTCCGAAGCCACTTATACTTCGGAAGAGGCTACCTTTTCCAAGGCTTGAGTTGTTCTTCAGGCCTTCATGCTTCAGAAGTCATTGTCTTGAATTCTTCTAAGTGTTGAACTTCGGAAGAAGAAAGACTTTGTCTTCGGAACTTAGAGGTCCTCTTCGGAAGCTCTTTCAGACTTGACCTTTGGAAGCTCAGCATTTGCCTTCGAAAGTTATGCTTTTGCCTTCAGAAGTTCTTCATCAGTTGCACCAAAATTGTCTAAGTGTTTATTTTTTGTTGCACCAGCCTTACTTGATCCAACAAACTCCCCCTAGACTGATGCTACCAAAATTTCACTTTTTTCTACTTCTCAAAACTTTCAGCACCAGAAAGAGAAAATACTTATCTGTTTTCTTGTTCTTTCCAGATGTGGTGCTGAGGAGTTTGTACAAATCATTCTAGACAGGAGATCCAGTCTGTCACTTTTAATGATATGCACCCTTTTTTATGGCCCTCTGAAGAGAGTTAGTTGACGGGAGTTGTATTCATACTCCTATCTAACTATGGATTCTAGTTCAGGGCTTTCAACCATTTGTAAGAAGGCTTTGCCTTTGGTGGTTGACCCTTCCCCTTCTTTATTCTCTCTCATCTTCAACCCTTTTCAATCTTGACTCTTGCATTCTGTTCAGCCAGATGAAGGCTGCTCAGATGATTCCTAATGTGAGCAGCTACCTCAGAGTTGGAGGGATTAGAGAATGGTTTCTCTGCTAACTCAGCAATGTCAAATCTGCTTAAGTGTAACAGAGAAGAGGCATTGAGCCTGTTGATTTTACCATTTTCTCTTTCCACAATAAAGTTGTGAGAAGAGTTTTCGAACCTCCACTGGACTATTTTCTTTCTAGGAATGAGAGGTTGAGATGGTAGCTTGTCTCCCTTTCTAGTGTCAAGTAGAGTCACCAGCTTTCTTCTCAACAACTTTTCTTCTTCCCCAAGAGAGTCGAAGTTGGTTGCCAAGAGTTTAAGAGGTTGGTCCAGTGTTCCTCTAGGTAGATCAAGGAATTGTTCTCTTGTGAGGGAACATGAGAAGCAATCAATGAAGGTTAGTTTGATGGACCCCTCCTCACAAGAGATATCGCTCAGAGTGGTGTAGTTACTGAGCTTCCTCTTGATCTCCTTGAATTCTTCTAAGGAAAGAGGTTTGGATGGTTGAGAGGATGACTTAGGTGGCTGTTGGGTAGATGATGTTTGGGTTCTGGGGAGTGTTTTGGGTTTAAGGATGGGTAGTTGCGGTGGTTGTTGTGATTGAGTGGATGAGAAAGAGGGTATGGTTGATGGTGTGGGTTCAGGAGTGTATGACTCAGTGGTTGGCTTGGTTTTGATAGGAAAAAGGAAAGGGATTGGTTCAGGTTGAAGTTGTGGTTGTGGTGTTGGCCTAGAAGTCATCCCCTGTACTCTTCTGTACATCTCTTTCCTTCTTCCTGAGCGAATGTCAGCTTTGATGTCACTGACATGTCACTGTAGGGTCTTCTCAGACATGGGACAAACTTGCCTGCTAGAGAAGCCATGGGCCCTGAGATAATCTTTCATCCAGGCTTTATCATCCATCTTCTTGACAGCCGCAAGTTTAGCTTCTTCTTCTTCTCCTTTAGCTTTTCCTTGGAAGCTCTCTTTCTTTCTTTCTTTCTTCATTTGATCTTGTTCTTTCATGACAAGCCACAAGATCGTGTCATTTTTGTGAGGAGTTAAATCCTCAAGAGAGAATCCCCTCAAGCTTAGGAAAGCTATCCTTTCACTCCTAAGCTGTTGGTCAGCTTCTTCTTTCTTTCTCATCCTTTCTTCCTCTAAGGCCAACCTTGCTGCTTCTTCTTGTTCTTTCCGCAGCAGGTTGCCTTTTCCAACTCAACTAGCTCCTCAAGTGGTAACAGGAGCACATCTTCACTAGCAGCTCCCAGATTGAAAAGTCTGTCAATGATCTCCACTCTTCTTTGATTGTTGATAGCCTCCTGGTTGGCTACAGCTGCTTTGCTACTTGCAGCTAGTAGCTTCCTAGTGGGGAGTCTACCTTTCCTTTTTAGCTTTTCCAACCTTTCTTCCTCTAGGAGTACTTCCGCAGTCAACTTCCTCTTCCCTTTAATGTCTTCTGAAGTTTGAGACTTGGGAGGTTCTTGTGTAGAGGCTTCAGGTTGGGGGGTGGTGATTGGAGCATGAGGTGATGATGGTGTTTGAGTGATGGAGAAATTGAGAAAGTCTTCACTATTTACCTCAAATTCTAGTTCAAGGATTGCATCTGTGATAATTAGATCCTCAGACAAAGAATATAACCCTTCCGTAGCTTGTATCTCAGCTTCGGAGGTTTGAATTGATTCTTCCGAAGCTTTGACTTCAGCTTCGGAAGTCTATGGGATTGCACTATCTGTCCCAACTGTTTCAGTTGCTGGGCCATCAGTCCTCATTTCCCTTTCGAATTTAGTCTCAGGTTCAATATGGACCTTAGGTTGACCAACTTCTTTGATAGTGGTAGAAAGTACATTCAACCTTTGAAACTCTTCAACTCCAAAGTATGCCACAACAACATCTAGACTTGGCTGTTCAATAGAAGATCCCATCAAAAACTTGGTTAAGAACCTGTTTAGATCTTTGAGCATCCTTGTCTCCACTTGAAGAATGATTGGAGGAGGCTCACCTTTGTGGCTCCGCATGTGCTTGTCTCTGAACATTCTCCCCCTTTTTGGTAGCATCATCTTGAGAGCTTGATGATATACAGGAAGAGGTTAAAGAGAACTGAATTGGTACGTGCCTAACATATTTCTGAATCTGTTTCTCAGCTAGTTTAGCCTTGAGATTTTCAATCTTAAGTTGCTGAGTGGCAGACCTATTCTCTAAAGTCTTAACCTTGAATTCAAGATTTAAGACTTTAGATAGTAGGTCTCTGAGAATGAGTTGCATACTTCCCTCATCTTTTTAGAAGAATCATGGGGAGATGAGGTAACATACCTAGTATGTTCATCCTCACTACCAGTTGTGGTTTCTTGGCGCCCTGGTTTCCCTTGCCTAATGATGTCTCTTTCAGAGTCATCAAAGGGCACGATTGCCGTAGATTCAGTCTCAGAGATGTTACCACTGTCCTGAGGGTCCACTGAGGCACCTTCAATAGTGGCAGCTGAATCTAAATGAATCCCCTCCACACCAGTGGAACTCACCTCAGTAGGGGTTTGCTGATGGGGGCTAGAAATTAGAGATCTCTCTAGGCTCAGTTGATCCTTAGGTGAGTGTTGTGGATCAACCTCATGGCCTTGAAGAGACATGATTTCCTCATCATTTCCTATTAAAAGGTCAGTGTGACTGTTTCCCCCCCAAAATTCTACCATATGGTTCGAGTAAACAATGGGGTTGACAGTTAGGGCAGTGTAGTAGGTGGATTGGGTAAGGAAGGAGATGATTTCCGAGAAGTCAGCATCCTTGGAAGAGTCAAGGAGTGCGACTTGGTTATGCTTAGAGTTTAGTGCCATTTTAAAGAAAGTTACAGAGGGAAAGTTTGATTTTAGGTAAATTAAAGATGAAGGAAACTTAAGGAAGTGAAATTGGTAAAAGGATTAAGGAAATGAGTCGGAAGTATTTAAATGGGTGAAATTGGCGGATGGATAAGGTGAAGTGAGGGTTTGGGGTATGATGTGACAAGGGTGGTAAGGTTAAATCTATTTAAAATATTCTGACATCATTAATAAAATCTTTATCTTTTTACAGAGTAGGACCCAAAAGATTTCCGTTACACAGTAAAGCTTTCTTCCGAGAGTAATGGTTCTTCCGAAGGTATTCTTCTTACAAAGCCAATCTTAGTTCCGAAGGTAAATTTATCCTAGGAGAAATTTATTTTCGAGAGTTAGAAGGTCTTTCAAGTGAAGAGGTTTTCAAGCTTCGGAAATAGATTTGATACAACATCAAATTTTCTTCCGAGACTAAAAACTCTTCGGAAGAGAAAACTAACTTGGAGGAATTTCGAGGGTTAATTTCTCTTCGGAAGAACTTACACTTAACAAATTTTGAAGAAATACTTTTTGTAACAGGGCTTAGATTATATTGACAAAGACAAGACACATTTTGAAAAGGTTTTCAAATGAGATAAGCTAATCAATGTTTATCATTCCAATAGCCGTAATAAGATACTTAAATCTTTGTTCATCAAATGCTTTGGTGAACAAATCAACATATTGTTCATTTGAGTCAACTTTGACTAGTTTAATCAGGTTTTTCTCATGAATATCTCTAATGAAATGGTACTTGATATCAATATGCTTTGTCTTGGAGTGCTTGACAGGATTTTCTGTGACGGAAATAACACTCTTGTTGTCAATGTGGATAGGAGTGCTCATGAAGTTGAATCCATAATCTATCATCTGTTTTGAATCCACAGCAGCTGAGCACAGCAACTTACAGCAACAATGTATTCAGCTTCAGGAGTAGATATTGAGACACAAGATTGCTTTTTGCATTGCCATGAGATGGTCCTTCCACCAAGAAATTGACATCATCCTAATGTTGATTTCTTGTTGATGTTGCAGCCACCATAGTCACTATCAGTGTAGCCATAGAGATTGAAATTGGTGTTCCTTGGATACCAGAGACCCAGTTTAGATGCTTCTTTGAGGTATCTAAGAATTCGCTTGGCAACAACTAGGTGAGACACCTTTGGAGCAGCCTGATATCTTGCACAGATGCAGGTTGCAAACATGATATTAGGTCTACTTGCTGTGAGATACATCAGAGATCCAATGATTACCCTATACTGATGTTGATCAGTATCATCCCCCTCAGAGTCAGGACAAAGATTGTGATTTCTGGGTATAGGAGTCTTTGCTGGTTTGCAATCTTTCATATCAAATCTCTCTAAGATGTCATTGACATACTTAGATTGATTGTTAAAGAACCCTTCTTTCATCTACTTTACCTGAATTCCAAGGAAAAAGTCCATTTTTCCCATGGAACTTATCTCAAACTTTTTCTTCATAATTCTCTCAAAGTCATTGCATATTTGGTCATTTGAGGAACCAAATATGATGTCATCAACATAAACTTGTACGAGGAAAATGTCTTTACCAGACTTTTTATGAATAAAGTCTTGTTAATGGTACCTCTTTTGTATCCGTTCTTCAGGAGGAACTAAGACAATGTCTCATACCACAACCTAGGTGCCTGGTGCAGCCCATAGAGAGCTTTATCCAGTTTGCACACATAGTTGTGGTGTTGTGGTCTTCAAATCCTGGAGGTTGGCACACATAGACTTCCCTGTCTATATCCCCATATAAAAGTGCACACTTAACATCTAGCTGGTAGAAAGTAAAATTCTTGGATGCATCATAAGCAAGAAAGATTATCACTGCCTCAAGTCTTGCAACAGGTGCAAAGACATCAGTGTAATCAATTCCCTCCTCTTGAGTGTATCCTTGAACTACTAGTCTTGTCTTGTTCTTGATGATTAAGCCTCTATCATCTCTCTTGTTCCTGAATACCCATTTTGTGCCTATTGGTACTTGACCAGATAGTAGTGGACATAGGTTCCAAACCTTTTGTCTCTTGAATTGAAGCAATTCCTTTTGCATTGATTCAATCCAACTACTATCTTTTAAGGCTTCTTATACCTTCTTGGGTTCCATCTGAAAATAGGAAGCATGAGTACAGGCTAACATTCTCATTGTGAGTTTGTCCCCTTGTTCTCACGCCTTCAGAGACATCTCCAATGATGTTCTCAGCTGGATGAGTGTTGTGAATCCTGAGCCTAGGGATCACATCCAGTTGCACGGATAGATCCAGATTGGAAAAGTTTGGCTTAAGGTTTTGAACATTTGGTCCAGCTGATGTTTCACACTTATTCAATGAGGACTGATTGGATGAAGGAGAAACAACATCAGTATCAGTTGGCTGTGAAGCAGTATTAACAGTTGCATATTCCTTCAAAATACTACTTCCATCAGCTTGGTTAGTGCATTGTCACCGAATGAGTTTTGAGGCTCACTTTGTTGACAACTTGTTGAAGCTCCACTTGTTCCTAAGATAGTTATGCTATTAAATCTGCCAATTGTGGGAGCTTGATTTTTTGCAACTCTTGGAGAACTTGGAAGAGGTCTGGGTAACTCAAACAGTTGGTCATCATCAGAATCACTTTGAGTACATATTCCAGCTGAAACATTCTCACAAGAGGGTTTAGAATAGTTTGGAAACAATTCTAAATCAACCCCTAACACAAGGAGTGTGCTCATTGACAACAATATTGGATGATTCCTCAAATTGTTGATTTTAATGTTATACACTCTATAGGCAATAGAGATAGAGGAATATCCAACGAAGATAGCATCATCCGACTTTTCAGCAAATTTTGCCAAATTGTCCATTGTGTTAAGTATGGTACACCTGCTGCCAAAGGACCTAAGAAAGCCAATGAACGGTGACCTCTTGTTCCATAACTCATAATGGGTTTTTCCATGTGGCTTAACTACAAAAACTCTTTTCTGCACATAGCATGCAGTGTTGACTGCCTCTGCCTAGAATGTTAGAGGTAGCTTTGAATCAGCTAAGATAGTTCGAGCAGCCTCAATAAGTGTCATATTTCTCCTCTCAGCAACACCATTTTGTTAAGAAGTTCTAGGGGCACTATATTGTCTGGCAATCCCTTTTGAGTTACAGAATGAATCAAGAACTTGATTCTTAAACTCAGTCCCTTGATCACTTCTAATTATCTTAACCTGATCAATTGGATTTTCTATTTTAAGAATAAAAGATTATTAAGTTTCAGCAGTTTCATCTTTGGTTCTTAAAAAGAATACCCATGTAAATCTAGTAAAGTTATCAACAATCACAAGACAGTATTTTTCCTTTCAATGCTCATTATACTTGTGGGACCAAATAGATCCATGTGCAATAGCTGCAATGGAGTGGTGATAGAGTGAATTTCTTTGGATTTGTGAGATGTTTTGTGTTGCTTTCCTTTCAGACATGCAACACAGTTGTCTCTACAGAAAAATTCCTTTTTAGGCACACCATGTACCAAGTTGTTTTTAACCAATTTATTCATGGTTTTAAAATTAACATGACACATACGTTTATGCCATAGAGTTGACTCATCACCATCAGCTTTGGAAAGAAAGCATGATACTTCACCCAATGGGGAAGCATTGTTCATATCCAGCTTGTACATATCCCATTTCCTGGGAGATCTAAGAAGCACCAATTCATGAGGAATTTTCATCCCAGGCTTAAGGATAATGCACTCATGTTCTGTGAAATGAATTTGGTGCTTCTGATCACAGAATTAAGAACATTTAAAAGGTTGTGTTCAAGCTTTTTGACAAAGGTTTACTTTGTCGACCATTAACTTGCCATTGGATACACTTCCTCTGCCTGAAATGTATCCTCCGGTCTCACCTCCCAACTAAACAGGACCCCCATCAAAATGTTGAAATTGTTGAAGAAGAGATCTATTCCCAGTCATGTGCCTGGAGCATCCACTATCTACAATCCACACATTGTTATTCTTGTCATTTGAATGTCCCTGCACATAAGGTGAAAAGTTAGTTATGATTGGAAACCCAAGCCTTGCTAGTCTTGGGTTCTACCAATGTGGATGACATAATTGAACCAAAAGATATGGGAGAGAGTTCAATAGATGTCTGTGAAGAAGAGGTTTGGGCTGCAACATCTTGTCTGATCTTCCATTCCATCCCTTGGCTGATCAGTGTAGATGAGCTTGTTGAAGCTTGAGCAGCATGGCATTCTTCCGAAGCTTCTCTCTTCTCAGAAGAAGCCTTCACCACCTTTTCTTCTGAAGCAGTCTTCTTCTCGGAAGGTTTCTAAGAACTCTCTTGTTTTCTTTTGAATTTTCTTTGGCTTAACTTCCGAAGCTATTTTCCCTTCGGAAGAATGAGTTTCTTTCGAAAGCAATTTTGCTTCAGAAACAAGCTTTCCTTTCCTCATCACTTGAACCATGTGATAAGGTCCAAATGTGAAACCCTCCTTGACTCCTTCTTTCTTAACATTATTTGCATAATGTGTGCTTGCAGGATTGTAATAACAATCTTTAGCTAAATGGTTTTGCAAACCACACATTATGCATGCAATGTTAACTTTTATGGGATGTGAAGACTGTTATTCTTGCATTTCTTTTCTTCATCAACAGTCCTTCCCTTTAACTTCTGATCCTTCAGTAGGACAGGAGTGCTGGTACTACACTCCTTTCCAATTAGAGTTTCCAACTACGTGGAATCCGGCTGAAATGAACACACCCTTTTGTTTTGGGTCTATCTTCAGCTTGGATTCAGCCACTTTGTTGGTAGTTTTTCTGGCTGCCTTAGCCCTGTTTCTGCTGGTTTGGTAGTTAGAAGTTGATCATCACTGGTGGATGTGGGTTAATTTACCTGATTCTTCCCTGTGATGGTCTCCATAGTTGTATCATCCTTCAACTCATGAGGTGGTGGGTCAGCAGTTGGAACCTCTTGCTCTCGAGTCCTACATCTTGGTTGTCTAATAGACTCATAAGAATGTGGTGGAGCAATTTCATTGGTTCCCAACCCACCTTTGTTTTGATAACAGATTTTTGAGTGGAAGGATGATGCAAGAATGGCTTGGAAGTTTTGCTCAGAAATAGCATGCTTCCTGGCTTGAGCCTCAGCTATTACTAGCTGGGATTGAGCCCTAGTCAATTTGGAGATTAAATCTTTGATTTGGGTCCTATAATTGGAATGTTCATGTTTTAAAGAGGAAATAGTTTTCTCTAACTCTTCAATTTTCTTTTGATAGTCATATTCAGCCCTTTTAAAATCAGATTTTAGGATATTCAAAGACTCAATATCATATTTAATTTCCATATTGTAGTCCTGATACATATTAACTTTAGCAATGCAAGCCTGGAGTACAAAGGTTTTCAAATACCTTGTTGTCATCAGTTCCATCCAAGAATGCTTGAGTAGGGGTAACATCCTGTACCATGAAGCTCCAGTCAACTTTTTAAGCAACAACAGACGTATGTTGTTCAGTTGACTTCCTGGTGGCTTTAGGTATAGTGGGATGTGTGGAGGCTTGAGTGGTTCCCGGATTGGATTTGCGAGCCTTGCATTCCCTGGCAAAGTGTTCTAACTGGTTATAGTTGTAACACTTGGTCTTTGCCTTGTCAAACCCAAACTTGTTGTTAGTTGGGTTTTAAGGGGATTGCCTTTCGGTTCTTTTGAATAACATCTTCGCCCTTTAAGTTAACAGAGCCATTTGTTGGATAATGTCCATGTATACCACATCATCTGGGCTAAAACATTCAAGATCATCAAAACAAAATTGAAAATCACTAGAATGTCCATTTCTTGAGACAAAAGCACAACTGTCTTGGAAGGGACTTGGCTGAGCCTGTTGAGACCTTAGAGTCTCAGAGAATGTGATGTACGGCCCAGAAGAACAAGATGGTTGTTAGGAGTAAGTCAGGTACTGATGAGGTTGAGGGGTTCTTGAGCCTTCAGCAACCATTAAAGCGTTGCTAGCAGGAAGGATTGAGGATCTGGTCACCTGGTGGCCTCTCTTGTTCTCTATCTCTACACGGTATCCATCAAGGACGCCATATAGTTCAGTCATGGTGATGGAGTTCAGGTTTTCTGTCCTTTTGATAGAGATACAGTAGAACGTCCACTCATTTGGGAGTGCACTCATGAATTTTCTTGAGAGATCTCTCAACTCAAGAGTTATTCCCACAGGCTGAAGGGAGGAAATAAGATCCATATACCTGAACTATTGCTGGCTAAGGGTCTCTCGAGCAATATAAGTGAAATTTTCAAATTGTTGCTTCAGTGAATCTTTCTTGGACTCATTTGAGCTGGAGTACATCTGGGTCAAGGCATCAAATATTTCTTTGGCTGACTGACAATGCTCAAAACCCACCATGATGGAGTTGGGTATAGCAGTCATCAGAACAGTCATTGCTTTGTTGTCGATATCCAACCGTTTGTGGTCTTCATCAGAATAATCTTCGACCGCCTTCTCTATCATAGCATCATTTCCAGCCGGTGCCGCAACCTTTGGCTTGTAAGGGCCATTGGAGATAGACTTCCACATTTTGCTGTCTTGATATCTATTGAAGCCTTCAATACGTCTGCTCCATGATCTGAAGTTATTAAGGGTGATGATAGGTGCTTTAGTCATCATCCCCATCTCACATTCAGATTTTTGGTTGAGGGCCATTTTGACTGAAGTGAATATATGAGTGATAAAAAGGTTGATTTGGATGGTGAGATCACACAATCAAAGCCTAAGAAGCTCTAATACCAATTGTAGGATCGGGTTTGTTCACTCAACATGATTATGGTCTCTCAAACTCAATAAGTCTCACTCGAATTGATGATGTAGAATCCTCTAAGAGTTGATAATAATATAATAAGTAAAGTAAACAAAACACATGAGAATGGTTTTCAAGATACTTGTATATATTACTTCTCAACTCAAAGTTTTACAAGACTCTTCAAGCATAATACATAAGTTACAGTGAGAAACTATATTACTAGAAGTAAGGTATCTCAGATAAAATACTATCTAAGATTTGGTAGTCATGACATGTCCATGACTTACCTTTTGTCACCAACTAAAGTTGGAAACTGTACTAACTGATAAGAAATGGACAGTGCAGTAAAGAATGATCAACTACATGGGCGTGGGAAAAGCACCATGTAGTATCTCAGAGATTTCAGCAGAGTGTCAGAGGGACCATACTTATGTCCACTGGTTCATAGTAGGTTCTTCTGAAGGTTAATTGGTTTCGGAAGAACAAGTTCTTCCGAAGCCACTTATACTTCGGAGGAGGCTACTTCTTTTGAGGCTTGAGTTGTTCTTCAGGCCTTCATGCTTCGGAAGTCATTGTCTTGAATTCTTCTAAGTGTTGAACTTCGGAAGAAGAAAGGCTTTGTCTTCGGAAGTTAGAGGTCCTCTGTAAGGCCCCGCTCCCGGGACACTCACAGCTGGTCAATCATCGCACATAAAATATATAATTACATTAACTTTACTAAAACCATGCAGCGGAAACATTTAATTAACTTTATCATTTTGTTAAAAATCCTTTTGCAAAATAATACAATCATTCGTTACACAATATCATTTGTTCGCATTACAATGCAAAAAGAGCCAAGTAGCCGCCCCGTGCCATACTCAGCAACATTTACCTGCCAACTGGAAACACATAAAAGTCAGTGTTGCTGAGTGAGTTCTAGTTTTAATAAAACATTATATTACCTTTCATTCTTTAAACATTTTCTTTACTATCGCATGTTATCACACATCATACGTACATCAAGGTAATAATTATTAACTTCATCATCGTTCGTTTTGTACATTTCGCACGTTTCGCACATTTCGTACTTATCGCACTTTTCGTACATTTATTATCTTTTCACTTCTATCTAGGTCCTGTCGTATGCTTAACCATCCTCTTGAGCACAAAGCCATATCATCTAGGTTAAGCGACAAGGACCCCATATCGCACATATTGCACGTATGGAGTAGTCACATAGACTAACTCCCCCTGTGTGTGAACCCTTAAGGGTTAGCCAAGATCGCACGCTGTAGACAAATAGTTGAGCTAACAACTCTCAATGAGTTGTGAACCTACGTTCATTTGCTTGCAAGAATTTTTCATTCATTCATTATGTTCCACTTTCATTATCTTAAATCTTTCGCTTCGTTAAGATAATACTTTACGTTCATTATCATAATCACACCACGTAAAGTCACGTCATCATACGTAATAAGGAACATAAGAAAACACATCATACATATCATACATAAACATCAATCACACATCATCATCAAGCCACATCATACATCACCCTTCACATCATCTATGACCTCAAAAAGTCAACTTTCATTACCTCCGGGAACCTCCCAAGTAAATGCCTACATTTCACTTTTTCCTCGAAAATCAGAAAAACAATCTAAGTCTTAGGCGCATGGGCACTATGCAGACGCATGGCCTTTCAGGCGCATGGGGAACACTTAGGTGCGTGGGGAACTTCCAGGCGTATGGGCACTATTGGGGCGCATGGGCAACACTTAGTCATTCTGGGCAATTTCTAGGCGCATGGGCACTATGCAGGCGCATGAGTGCCTGGGCGCATGGACTTCTGGGCGTTTGGACAGTTAGTCAAATTTAGTTTATTCCTAGGCGCATGGATACTATTTGGGCGCATGAACTTTGGGCGCATGGAACACTTAGGCACTTTTAATCGTTGGGCGCATGGACCATTATTTAGGCGCATGGACAGTCTAAATCACACTTAAACTTCATAATTCGGTCCCCAATCATCATCTAACATGTTCTAAGCTTAAATCTTACATTCTAGGCTATAGAAACACATTCATAACATAATCATAACCGTATAAACACCCAAATCAAACCCCACCCGAAAACACATTCATACACATACATACGGGTGTAAACCTATTTTATAAAAATGAACATACATGCATTTCCAGCCCCAAATCAGTTTAAAACAAGTAAAAAGGGGTTTTAGAACTCACCTTAGCAGCTCTTGGGTATGACTTCCTTCAAAAACCCGTTTGCTACAAGTTCAACACCTAAAACCCACCAAAATACACAACCGAACATACACAAACACACATAAGCATATAACCGAGGCTAAGGCCAGTTAAGAACATCACAAAACCATGAATTCTTACCTTGAATTCGATCTCTTCTGGTTCTTCTCTCCAAAACCGAGAGTTTTCAGCTTCTCCTCTTTCTCTCTCTACAAAAATTTGAATGAGTGATGTGAGTAGGCAACATGGGCGGCCATGTTGCTTTATTCACCAACTTTTTCAAACATTTTGTTGTTTTGACACTTTTAACCCTTCAACTTGGGTTTTATAGCTTTTCTTTCTTCTCCTTCACTTTTATTCTTTCTTTCATAACTAACTAAAAAAATAACCCGGTGTTACAAGTCCACCCCCCTTATATAGGTTTCGTCCCCGAAACATGTTATTCCTCAAACAAATATGGGTAGTGCTGCCTCATCTCTTCTTCAGTCTCCCACGTAGACTCAGATCCCTTACTGTGCTTCCACTGTACACGCACTAGAGGAACTACTTTATTCCTTACCCTCTTCTCTTTGCGATCAATGATTGCCAGTGGTTGCTCCACATAATTGAGCCTTTCATCAACTTCAATATCTTCCAGTGGTACAACCATATCCTCATCGGCTAAGCATTTTCTCAAGTGAGATACATGGAATTTCGGGTGAATCCCACTTAACTCACTGGGCAACTCCAACCTATAGGCCACCTCTCCTACTCGAGCAATGATTCAGAAAGGCCCTATGTATCTCGGGCTCAACTTGCCCCGCTTTCTGAACCGAATGATACCCTTCCAAGGCGAGACTTTCAACATAACTCTATCACCCATTTGGAACTCAATCGGTCGACGTCTCTTATCGGCATACGACTTCTGCCTATCTTTGGCTGCTTTCATAAAGGCTTTGATCTTTTCGAGCTTCTCAGTCGTAGCCTCAATTACCTCAATACTCCCCAACTCTTTCTGACCAATATCACCCCAACACACGGACGTTCTACATCTCCTACCGTATAGCATCTCATAAGGGGGCATACCAATGCTGGCATGATATCTATTGTTATATGAGAACTCAGCTAACGGTAAGTGGTCATCCCAACTTCCTCCAAAGTCGATGACGCATGCTCGAAGCATATCTTCTAGCGTCTGAATCGTCCTCTCCGACTGACCATCCGTCTGAGGATGATAAGCCGTGCTAATATGTAACCTTGTCCCCATAGCATCATGGAACTTCTTCCAAAACTTAGATGTAAACCGGGTGTCACGGTCAGGCACAATAGACACCGGCACACCATGACGAGTCATAATCTCCTTAATGATTAGATCCGCCAACCTTAAGAAACTACAGATCTCGGATGGCGTCTTTGGTGACTTCCATTGCATCACCGCCTCCACCTTTGCCGGGTCCACCATTATCCCCTCGGGATTCGCCACATGACCCAAAAACTGAACTTCGCGCAACCAGAATGCGCACTTAGAGAACTTAGCATACAACTTCTCCTTTCTCAACGTCTCCAAAACCTCTCGAATGTGACCGACATGCTCTTCCTCGCTCTTTGAATAAATCAGGATATCATCGATAAACACAATCACTGATTTATCCAACATCGGCCGACACACTCGATTCATTAAGTCCATAAAAGCAGTTGGCGCGTTGGTTAAACCAAAAGACATAATGAGGAACTCGTAGTGTCCATAACGCGTGCGAAAAGCTGTTTTAGGAATATCCTGCTCCTTCACCTTCAACTGATGGTAACAAGATCGAAGGTCTATCCTCGAGAACCAACTGGCACCCTGGAGCTGATCAAACAGATCATCAATTCTCGGTAAGGGGTACTGATTCTTCAATGTCAACTTATTTAGCTCACGATAGTCTATACACATCCTCATGCTACCGTCTTTCTTCTTCACAAATAGGACCGGAGCACCCCATGGAGAGATACTCGGTCTAATGAACCCCTTATCAAGTAGCTCTTGCAATTGCTCCATCAGTTCCTTCATCTCAGCCGAAGCCAACCGATACGGTGCCTTAGCAACGGGTTGGGCATCGGGTATCAGGTCAATCTGAAACTCAATCTCGCGGTCCGATGGCACTCCTGGTAACGCTTCTGGGAACACGTCCGGAAAGTCACACACAACCGGTACATCGGACAGTTGTGGTGTTGGCGTATCCACATCCTTCACGTAGGCCAAGTAGGCACTACATCCACGTCTCATGCACTTTCCCGCCACCACCATCGAGATCACTTTTGGAATCGTAGTTACTCGCTCACCATAAACCGTCACCAAACTCCTATCAGGCGCTGTCAACCGAATCATCTTCTTGCGGCACACAATGTTCGCCTCGTAGTCCACCAGCCAATCCATTCCTAGAACTACATCGAACCCACCTAAGGTCATCACGAATGGTCTAACAGGAAACTTATGATTTTCTAGTTCCACGTCGCAATCTTCTATCATCTCAGAAATTCTGGTAGACTTACCTATGGCAGTTTCTACATCAAAGGGCGTATCTATACTCCTACTACTAACAGGCAATTTAGCACAGAAAGCAGCAGAAATAAAACTTTTACTAGCACCAGAATCAAATAACACAGTTGGTTTACTAGAAACGTACCTGACACAACATCGGGGTCCGTCCTAGCCTCCTCCTGCGTCATCGTGAACGCTATGGCACTCGCCCTCTGCCCCTCTCCTCCAGCCTTCTTTGCGCCCGAACCTTCAGCCCTTGGCTTCTTGCAATCCCTGCTCAGATGGCCATTTTCCCCACAGTTATAACATCTTATAACTCCACAATCTCTCGCCATATGACCAGGATTCCCACACTTGAAGCAGATGTTTGATCCCCATTTGCATTCCCCCGAATGCTTCTTCCCGCATTTACCACATCTCTTCGATCCTACACCAGGTGTGACCACACGCCAGTCACCCACCCTCGCAGCTTTGTTGTTTGGGGCGGTCCCGCCACGCCCAAACCTCTTCCCGTTCCAGTTCCGATCAACCACCACCTTTCTTGCTCACTTTAGCCACCACCACCTCCCACTCATCATACAGTCTCCCCGCCAGGTCAACCGCCGACCTGAACGTGCTTGGTCGGGCGGCGATCATGTGCCTGCGGATGTCCGCCGGCAAGCCCTGAATGTACCTCTTGATCTTCCGTGACAAGGGTGTCACGTGATCCGGCACCAGCCGTGCCATTTCATTGAACTTCGTGGTGTATTGCTGATGTGTCATGGTTCCCGCCTCCAGCTGCAGGAACTCCCTTTCCACCTTGTCCAGCTCTCGGTGAGGACAGAACTCCTCGATCACCAATTTCTTCAGCTCCGACCACCTCATTCTTCCAATTGCCCGACTACCCTCGGCTTGGACAATATTGTCCCACCAGCACAGAGTCAAGTCCACAACTGAATGAGTGGCAAACTTCACCTTCTGATCCTCCCAACAGTCACTGATATCCAGAACAGCCTCAATCTCTCTCACCCATCGGTGAGCAGCAGCAGCAGTGCCATTACCGTCAAAAGTCGGGGGCTTGCATCTTTGAAATGCCTCGTAGTTACAGCCTTGTGCTGCCTCAGGCACAGGTTCTTCCTCTTCCTCTTCATCAGAAGAGACAACCGTCTCAGTCTCCGGTTGCCCTCTTTCTCCCGAGGTTCGGTTCCTTTCCTTCCTTTCTCCCTCCCTTACAGCCTTGATCACTTCGGTCACCACAGACGGCAAGATCGTCTGCATGACCTGATGCACCTCTTCCACAACAGCCTCCTTCACTGAGGCTCTCAAGTTAGCACTCTCATCCCCAGCCTCCGGATGAGGGGTCTCATATTCTTCATGAACCACCTATTCAGCTCTGGGTCTTCCTCTCGTGGCCCGTGGTCCGGCACCACGTCCACCACGACCTCCACCACGTGAAGCTTTTGATGATCTACCACCGGCCATCCTCTAAACACACTATAAGATTCAAACACTAACACGGTCATTCAAATGAATAGCTCAGTTTATGTCAAGTATAGTAAGTCCCTAATTACAGTGGCCAGTTGTGATTAGCCACTTACTTTACTCTTCATACCCCAAGCATTTCCTATCCTGACTACATCAGTATCTAAATCTACTAAAGGCACATAAACCACATAACATGCGCACGTAATACCGGTTAACATTAAGAAAATACCTGATGGCACGTAGCTACTCGGACTGGCATCCCTTTCCCTTTTGTCCCATTCTCAGTTTAAGTTCAGGTTTTTTTGAAAATTTACCCGTTTCACTTCAACTTTGGCTCTAATACCAACTTGTAAGGCCTCGCTCCCGGGACGCTCATAGCTGGTCAATCATCGCACATAAAATATATATTTACATTAACTTTACTAAAACCATGCAGCGGAAACATTTAATTAACTTTATCATTTCGTTAAAAATGCTTTTGAAAAATAATACAATCATTCGTTACGCAATATCATTTGTTCGCATTACAATGCAAAAACATTAAACAAAAGAATGTCATCCAAAAAGAGCCAAGTAGCCGCCCCGTGCCATCCTCAGCAACATTTACCTGCCAACTGGAAACACATAAAAGTCAGCGTTGCTGAGTGAGTAATAGTTTTAATAAAACATTATATTACCTTTCATTCGTTAAAACATTTTCTTTACTATCGCACGTAATCACACATCATACGTACATCAAGGTAATAATTATTATCTTCATCATCGTTCGTTTCGTACATTTCGCACGTTTCGCACATTTCGTACTTATCGCACTTTCGTACATTTATTATCTTTTTACTTCTATCTAGGTCCTGTCGTATGCTTAACCCCCCTCTTGAGCACAAAGCCATATCATCTAGGGTTAAGCGACAAGGACCCCATATCGCGCATATCGCACGTATGGAGTAGTCACATAGACTAACTCCCCCTGTGTGTGAACCCTTAAGGGTTAGCCAAGATCGCACGCTATAGACACACAGTTGAGCTAACAACTCTTAATGAGTTGTGAACCTCCGTTCATTTGCTTGCAAGACTTTTTCATTCATTCATTATGCTCCACTTTCATTATCTTAAATCTTTCGCTTCGTTAAGATAATACTTTACGTTCATTATCATAATCACACCACGTAAAGTCACGTCATCATACGTAATAAGGAACATAAGAAAACACATCATACATATCATACATAAACATCAATCACACATCATCATCAAGCCACATCATACATCACCCTTCACATCATCTATGACCTCAAAAAGTCAACTTTCATTACCCCCGGGAACCTCCCAAGTCAATGCCTACATTTCACTTTTTCCCCAAAAATCAGAAAAATAAACTAAGTCTTAGGCGCATGGGCACTATGCAGACGCATGGCCTTTCAGGCGCATGGGTAACACTTAGGCGCGTGGGGAACTTCCAGGCGTATGGGCACTATTGGGGCGCATGGGCAACACTTAGTCATTCTGGGCAATTTCTAGGCGCATGGGCACTATGCAGGCGCATGAGTGCCTGGGCGCATGGACTTTCTGGGCGTTTGGACACTTAGTCAAATTTAGTTTATTCCTAGGAGTATGGATACTATTTGGGCGCATGAACTTTGGGCGCATGGGAACACTTAGGCAGTTTTAATCGTTGGGCGCATGGGCCATTATTTAGGCACATGGGCAGTCTAAATCACACTTAAACTTCATAATTTGGTCCCCAATTATCATCTAACATGTTCTAAGCTTAAATCTTACATTCTAGGCTATAGAAACACATTCATAACATAATCATAACCGTATAAACACCCAAATCAAACCCCACCCGAAAACACATTCATACACATACATACGGGTGCAAACCCATTTTATAAAAATGAACATACATGCATTTCCAGCCTCAAATCAGTTTAAAACAAGTAAAAAGGGGTTCTAGAACTCATCTTAGCAGCTCTTGGGTATGACTTCCTTCAAAAACCCGTTTGCTACAAGTTCAACACCTAAAAACCCACCAAAATACACAACCGACACACACAAACACACATAAGCATATAACCGAGGCTAAGGCCAGTTAAGAACATCACAAACCATGAATTCTTACCTTGAATTCGATCTCTTCTGGTTCTTCTCTCCAAAACCGAGAGTTTTCAGCTTCTCCTCTTTCTCTCTCTCTACAAAAATCCGAATGAGTGATGTGAGTAGGCAACATGGGCGGCCATGTTGCTTTATTCACCAACTTTTTCAAACATTTTGTCCTTTTGACACTTTTAACCTTCAAACTTGGGTTTTATAGCTTTTCTTTCTTCTCCTTCACTTTTATTCTTTCTTTCATAACTAACTGAAAAAACTAACCGGGTGTTACATCCTCTTCGGAAGCTCTTTCAGATTTGACCTTTGGAAGCTCAGCATTTGCCTTCGGAAGTTATGCTTTTGCCTTTGGAAGTTCTTCATCAGTTGCACCAAAATTGTCTAAGTGTTTGTTATTGGTTGCACCAGCCTTACTTGATCCAACAATTACATCATTTATGCTTAGTGTTGTTGACTTTCAACGACATACCATGTGAGGGCAAAGGTAATTTACTATTCTATTTTAAACAAAACTTCATAATCTTTACACCCTTTATTTTTCCTCATTTTTTTAATTGTCATTAACAATATTCATCCTCTCTTTTGCCTATATTCAAGTGCGTAACTTTAAAGCAACCATGAATTATTCCTCTTCTGGGAAAGAAGCAATGTTGAAAACTTCCTTGACTATGCGAAATCTAGGCTAGCAATTTTATTGTTTTCCATCGAAGGCATGACCTAATTAATGTTTAAAAAAAGTATTCCTGGCAATGTTTAGTTTGACTGAGGGTTTATTTCTCTTGTTTTCATTAGGGTTTCAAGTAATATGTCCATGATCAACGAAGATTATACTCAGTCTACTTAGGTCAAAAAACTTGCTTGAAGCTAAAGTGAATACAAGTGAAGAAGAGAATAGAAGATTGAGAAGAATTTTGATATGCAGTTTGTTTTTTTTGTTTTTGTTAGATAGTTTATTTACATGTTATTTTTGAAATTTTGGTTGTTACATCTTATATGTATATGCCCTATAGGGGAAGGAATGGTTGTTAACACACATTTATTGTGATAACCTGTTAACCCAACCATAACCATTAATCTTCTTTAATATGTATGAGATCTTGCCAATTGTCCAAATTCTTTTTTATGAGAATGGTAATTTGAACATTTTACTATCACTTAACAAGTACGATTTAATATGGTGGTGACAAGTGACATCACCTACATTTGTATTTATTTAAAGAGTTTACCCCCTATATTATTATACATTCATAAATTTTATTATACTATTTTACTTTTTAGAAGAAAAATCACCATAAAACTTATCACATTTTTCTCTTTAATTCCACTATAGTTTTACCCAAAAAATAAATTTCAACCAGTATAACAAACAATTACATCAATATGATAAACATATATGTTGGAACATATATGTTGGAACCATTAGTGTAACAAGCACTTACACTAAAACTACACTACTATAAAAACATTTAAATCAGTGTAATTCAAGAACACTTATGAATAATTACATCAATGTGATGAATACATATGATCTTACATGCAGTATTACATCAATGAAACATGTTGTTACATTACAATAAGAATTTGTTAGATTAATGTATAACCTGATTTCTAGTAAGATGACCGTGTGTTTTAACTTGAATCTAATAACACACGAACAAGTTAAAAAATAAAAATTAGATCTGTCATTAGAATATAAAGAACAAAAAGAAAAGATGAATGCTTTTATTAACTCCAAATCCAAATAAAAAAATAACAAAAAAATGAAGAAAATTTAGGATGAATCAAAACTTGACCTCCATATCCACATCAAACTCTAGATCTGTTCTTGACAAGTCTCCAAACCATGAACTTTTGACCTAATCTTTTACTCCTTATTCTGGATCGACCATAATCCTTCAACCACTTTTGTTCGAGCTATTTTTCGCTCATTACACAAATACTTACTTGATTTGCTTTGAATATGTTTCATCATTCACTTTAGTTCCACATGAAAACTCTATATCCATGTGTTCTAACCTTTGTTCGAGCTATTCTCGGCTGGTTACACACGTACCAATTGACGACTTAATCTTTTACTCTAGATCCACATTAAATCCTCTAAATCCATATGCTTCATCCTTTACTCCGGATACACTACCATTACAACCATAAATTCTTTGGTCAATGGAATAATGATTATTTGGCTTTATTAACCTCTTTGACATGATTGGTGAATTATAAATGAGATTATACATATGGTATCTAGGTGGAAAGTATGTTGTCTTGCTTAGGTTATAAGCACCAAATTTTGTGTGTTTTCTATACAATTTGTCCAAGAGAATAAAAAAAAGTAAAAGACCATAAACTCCATTAAGCTTCATCAAGACTATAATCCATAGAGTTTTTGGTGTAGGTTAAGAATGTCCTTGAAAGCCATCTACCTAACACATCATCATACATATAGAAGAAAGTGTTCGTTATCATCATCTTGACAATATTTGACTTAGTGTCTAGAACTTTGTTCGAGCTACTTGCTTGATATGGATAAATCTTTGTAAGTATTAACATCTTCATCATGTTAAGATTTGGTTTAGTTTTATAGTTTCAGGGATTTAGGTTTTATTAGTAATCTAAACTTAGACTAGTGTTTATAGGATGAAAGATACGATGCCCATTAGGAAGTCAATCTTGATGCTCGATAGTTAGTCATAAGCATAGTGTGAATAACTTTGTGATAAAAACAAATTGTGTTTATACCTATTATATTATGTGTTAAGTAATGTTTGAGGTTTATAACTTATTTAGATGCCTAATAAGAACAATATGTGTGGACCGAAAGTAAGATTGAGACTTCTTACAAATTGGTATTCTGTTTATGTTGAAATAAAGTGAGTGAGAGGTAATGCTTCCTAACTTATGTTGTAATCAAGAGGATCAACCAGATGAGTCATTTGAAGACGTCTATATAGTGAGTGCACCTTCAATTGTTAACCAGGTATGAAATGGTGATAGTGAATAGTAGTAATGAGTTGGTGGATTCTATTTATTCAAATCCGATAAAGAAAAATGACGGATACTTATTGGAGCTCGAGAACTAAAAGCTAAAACGAAGGATAAAGCTAAATGAGCATGGTTTAGATGATGCAAAGATGGGCATAAAGATGATGATAGACAAGCTACGACTTGCAAGAGAAAAACTGGAATAAATTATGACAACATGAGAGTGGAAGCATATTAGAGTTGGAGTGAAATTTCTAGAGCAAAAGGTGGTATACAAGAGTTTTGAGATAGAGATTTGCAGCAGCGTGTATGGGAGTTGCAGTTGAGGATCAGAAGAGGGTTACCCTTATTATTAATGTGGTGATTTCAATATTTCTAAATTTTAGTTTTGTGTTTCAGAGTTTAAACATTGTTTTTATACTTTCAGTCTTAGCATTTTGAACACTTTAGGGTTTTACTGTTTTTTTATTAATGTGTGGATCGTGGTTGATTATATTACTAGTGTAAGGATTGTGTATTCTTCAAAACTTATACAAATCAAATTAAAATCAAATCAAAGAGTTTCAGTTAATGTAAATCAATGATCAAACAATGATATAGAACGTAACATGAATCAAACAAATACAATTAAGTAAATAAATGTACTTATCGCTTTCACCGTGAAATGCTCTTTACTGGATATGAACTTGAAAGAAAATGTTCAAAGACTACAAAATCTATTCAAAAACGAAACCAACAAAACTATTTTTAGTAAAATTAAAATAGATACAAGTGTTCGCATAGGCCAAACTTCTCACAAACTTCATAGTTCTCGCATTGTCCAAGTTCTAGCTCAAAAACATCTCTTCAAGGAAGATTTTGCATTCAGCAACCCAAAACACAGTATTCGCTTTCCCATAAGTTTTCACAATATGCCAAAAATTTTGCTTTTAATAATTTTGATTTTCAAACCTTTATTTTTTAATTCTAAAATCTGCTGCTAAGCTTGGTGAATCAAATACTATCACTCATCAATATTACTAGAGTGGTAGTTCCCACCTCATACATAGCTTTCTCAAATACCTTGTTTACCATTCGCTCAAATTGTGAAGATATTGAAATGCATCGTCATAAATGTTTCAAACATGTTGGCTTGTAAATTAAGCAGATTATCCTTTCTAAACTTCAAAAGATCAACATGAGCCATCAGCCTATATTCCTTATCTATACACTCTATCAATGCATGTCTGGTACTAAATTCACACCTCCATCTAACAAAATTAGCAAGGTTGTTCATCAATAGTGGTGCTTGCATAGGAATCGTCTTGGCAATCCTCGACTTTAATATTTATCCATTCACTTTAACAATAAGCCCACTATCATAAACAAAAAACAATATATCACAAATTCGTTAGATCCCTGATAAATAGAATACGACTTGACTTCTCGCACATTCAAAATTAGAGTTCGCGACATCAGGTGAATAGAAGAAAAAATTCACCACCACCATTATAGATTCTTGAATACATAAAATAATTGATAACTTGACTATTACATAGAGAAGCATTACCTCTACATTTAGCCAAACTCATGATCCCACAAACATTGAATGACATAATATCCATTAGACATCCAAATCCGCACCTATTTCATTCATTGGCTTCTACAAATCACCTTTAGAACCTTCCATTTTTAAACCAAACACTTTTTCTAATTTAATGAACATTAAAAACTCACTAACTGGAAAACCCTTTTATGTCACAACCAAAAGATAAACTCTTAGATTTAGATCTTCTTTCCGTATGTTGTCTATTTACGGACAAAGTCTTACCACATTTTACCCTCCTACCTGTAGCAATCATTGTATCTAATATCGACCCAACATCCTCATCTTTTCAAATCTTACCCCACAAAAACTATTGGAGTCGATGGTGATGAGAAGTCATTTGGGTCAGTGTTTTTTATTTCTTTCCTCATCTAAATGCATATCCCCCCTCCCTCCCCCTCCCCTCCCCTCATCATGACCCCTACTTTTGTTTATTGTTTTGTCCATAACATCATCCACAACCACAAGCTTATGGTCACCTTTCCCCTCGAGCGACTTCATATCATCCTAATGTTAAGATTCATCAACTACAATGGACTTGTTATCATCCTCTACTTTACCCAATAAAGGAAACCAATGTGATAGTTATTTCTTCTTAACTATGTAATCGGTATAATCAATCTTCACTTTGCTTATCTCTATAATTTACCTCATAACTAAAGTCTAAATACATACTTGCCTTACTACCATACTTTCCTCTACTCCTCATCCAAAATAAATACTCCCCCTATTTCTCCATAATCTTCTTACACGAACTAACCATCCATGTACATAATGGTAACCCACCAATTTCCACCCATACAATATGCTTATTCAAAACAAACTTTTTTCACCTCTTTAAAACACTTCAATATATATTAAGACCATCACAAGCATGGAATCTCTCTACTATGTGAACTGAAGAAAATTTTGAAAGAACACATTTGCCACCCACATATCTAACATCCACACCCATACAACATTCATTTTCACATATGAACAATAAATTCTTAATACATTGAACAACAATAATCTTACCCATTACACAACATTTGAATTTGGTAATTGTAACATATCTAACATATCTAACATCCACACCCATAAAACATTCATTTGCACATATGAATAATAGATTCTTAATACATTGTACAATAATATTCTTACCCATTACACAACATTTGAATCTCGTAACTGTAACATGTCCTCACTAGAAAGACGGATATAAGGCCATGTTTCCACGCAACCTCATAGTCAAATTTGGACATTAAATGCACAAGTTTTTAAAACCTAAATTTCATCATTTATAAGTAGTGGAAATTAAACATTAACATAGCCAAACTATTACATCAAAAACAAGATGTCTTTAACTAACTATACGAAAAACTAAGCTAGGATGCTAGTCTTGATCACATGCCAAGTACCTTCTAGATCCATTCCAAGCTCACATCTAGTTCATGTAGCATACCTGACAAACTAATATGCATACAAAAGTCAGCGCTGCTGATTGAATTCTAGTATTACTTTAACTTTAACAATACACTTTGCTAAACTTCATCTTTTATTATTTTTCTTTATCATATAGCAATACTTTAACTTTTCCCTTTAATTCATACTTTATCTGAATAATATACTTTAAACTTTATCACTTTATCTGTGTGCTTACATGTAGGTAAGACACCTTTAGCTTTTACTATTTTTATTATTTAACCATACTTTAGCTAATACTTTATCATTACTTTACCGTTACTTTCTTTACTTTATCATGAGTTTATCCTTGATTTAATCCATTGCTAGTGTGATACACAAAACTTTATTGTCGTTTTCCACTACGCAAGACTTCTTTCTAGCTTGCAACGAATGCAAGAATCATGTTGCTTGCCATTACGCAAGACTCCTATGTCGAGTCTTGAAATACTCAAGACCCCTACGCTTGCAAAACTCCTTTAGCATACTTTAACAATTTTATAATTGTGTTTTAGCGGGGTAAATACACTTAAATTAATATTCAAGTTCATTAACGTTTCCTATGTGAACTTTACCATGTATATAGTTATATCTCTCTTTTTCACTTCATTTAAATAGCAGTAATACTTATAATATTTTTTCTTTCTTTAGCTATCAATCATCTGTAAAGATCAACAAATAACAATTTAGATCGATCTCGTGATAAGAATGCGAAGTATAATCATTACGGTAAGAAGATTGACAAGTAATAAGATGAACTCAAGTGTTAATAAACTTCAATTGTATTGCTCTTTGATTTGAAGGATTACAAGTACATGCAAAATCAAGAAAGTTAAAAAGCTTAGCTAGACTACATTAATAGTTAACTATTTATACTAAACAAAACTAGTTCTCGCGCCAACTACAATGTTCTTGCGTGGGATACAACTTCTCATGCGTACGTCAAGTTCTAGTGCGACTGATCTTGATCATCTTGATTTTGATTTCCCGAGTCTCTAGGTTCAATTCCCACAATCTCCCCCTAGGCTCGGTGAATCAAAGCTTTAGAAGTCCATGTCTGCAACCTTGTAACTGCCCCCATAAGCATACATCTTGTTATCCAGGGCCTTCATAATCAACCAACCGAACTATGTTGCCAAAAGATGAACAGATTCATTAGCTGCAATTGGGTAAGCCTGCAACCTCATCAACCTCATCAAATCGTCCCTTCCAAATTTGAGTAGATCCACAGGGTCGATGATACGGTAATCTTTGTCAACACAGTGAATCAACGCATGTCCTGTCTCCTTCTCACAATTCCATCATATAAGCTTAGACAAGTTGTTAACTGGTACAGGAGCGTGTATAGGGATCTTTTTTGCATAGCTTGGATGCTTGTAAACCTGTATCTTCATTGGCTTTTTTTGTATGAGGATCTATATGTGTCTCATCTTTAATTACTTTGGATATGGCTGTCTTAAAGTCTTTGAAGTTGATCTTGCTTTGCCTCCACATAATATTTCTAATCCAATTACCCTTCTTGTAGTTACTTGGATTTATGAACGAAACACGACCTATAGCATATAAGTCAGCTGCCAATGAGAGAGATTCTCAAGGTGAACCGTGCATCTCTACTACGGTAACAATTCATATCGATCTCGTGATAAGAACACGGAATATAATCGTCACGGTAAGACGATTGAACAAGTAATAAGATGAACTCAAGTGTAAATAAACTTCATTTGTATTGCTCTCTAATTTTAAGGATTACAAATACATGCAAAATCAGGAAAGTGAAAAAACTTAGCTAAATTACATCAAAAGCTAACTATTATACTAAACAAAACTAGTTCTCGCGTGGACTACAATGTTCTCGCGCAAGATGCAACTTCTCGCGCATGTACTTCAGGTTCTCGCACGACAGATCTTGATCATCTTGATCTTGATTTCTCGAGCCTCTAGGTTCAATTCATTCTCATAACATAATAATAAAGTAAAAAATATCTAATTTTTTGCGAAACACAACGTCATCTTTCAGACTAACTTTATTTGTGTATTATAATAAGGTCACACACATACTTTATAGGATTTATGCTTTTTGTAGTGGCACGCAAGAACTTTACAATTAATAAACTTTCGGATGAAAAACCCACGCGAGAACTTCCAAGTGAGAACAATGCCATGTGAAAACATCCTCACATGTGAGAGCATTGTCCAAGCAAAAACATTACCATGCGATAACATCGTTATGCGAGAACACTATCTATGAGCGAAAACTATCATGTCGTAATCACTTCATGCGAGAACCTATGAACTCATGCAAAAACATCACATCAGGTCAAGCCTTTGGCCCCAAGTCACTAATTTTTGGACCAATTTCTACTTGCAAACACATTTCATACCATCAAAACTATTATACTTCATGCAAACAATCATTATAGTATGCATGTCAGTGAAAACATATAAAATGAAGGGTCAAGAATTCACCTTATGATGAATGCAAGCGCAAAAACACCAATTAAGAGCCAAGTCTTTGATTTTGGACCAATTTTTACATGCAACACATTCTATACCATCAAACTATTATACTTCATGCAAATAATCATTAAGTTATGCACATTAGCCCCGTATAAGTGAAAACATATAAAACAAGGAGTCAAGAACTCACCTTATGATGAATATAAGCGCAAAAACACCAATTGGAGAGCTTTAATCACACAAGCCTACATGTTTAAGCATAATATTATCATCCTTTCATTCATTCACGCATCAAGCAAAGCTTAAACATGGGTTTACATACCTTAATCACTCTTTTTCTACTTTTTCTTACTTGTTCCAAGGGGCAAGGGAGGTGCCCTTTTTCTTATATACTAAGTTCTAGGGTTTGTTTCATTTCTATTTTAGCAACTTTGGCACTTGAAATTTCGTCGCTTTTGCGAGAACTTCTTTTCTTAGATTTATGAAATTTTCAGGATATTACAAGTTTTTCCCCCTTATATAGGTTTCGCACTCAAAACTTATCATTCGTCAAACATATGCCGATAATATGTAACACCCGGTTATTTATTTATTTTGAAGCCGACGAATGAAGAAGAAGAAATAAAGTCCGAAGTCAAGGGACCAAACTCGCCAACGAGAGAAAGTTAAGTGTGTGGTGGTATTTAAAGGGAGAGGGCAGCCCTTACCCTCTCCCCACACCCACATTTCAGCCAAGAGAGGAGAGAAAGAAGGGAGAAAATAGAGAAAAGGTTGGTTCGTGTAGATTCGAGCGGGCAAAGTCGTCGTGTAGCGAGTCCAATCGAAGCTCTTCTCGTTGTGGTCGTTTGTGTGAGTTCTAGGACCCCTCTTTTACTTGTTTTCAAACGATTTTGGGGCTGGAAAGCATAGAAAACCCGTTTTTGTATGTGTATGTATTTGACCCATTTGGGTGTGTTTGCGTGTGATGCGTTTGGAGTTCGTTTCCGGGCTTGTGTGTGCTTGAATGGTATTGTGGTATGCATTCCTAAGGTTTAGGATGGTTGATTTGGGCTTAGAATTGGTTTGGATGAGCTTGGAGTTTGAAATAGCAGATTGGGTTCGGGATGAACTCCATTCTGCACCAGCTAGGGCTAGGCGACCGACTGGAGGCCATACGGCCGACTGAGGTGCGATTGAGGTTCATTCGCACGATTAAGGGTTCATTCGCACGATTGAGGGTTCATTCGCACGATTAGGGATTCATCCGTACGATTGGGGGCCAGTCGCATGGGGAGTCATGCGACTAAGGGCCCAGTCGCATAGGTGCTTAGTCGCATTAGTTCCAATCGCATGGGACTCATTCGCATTGAGTCCATTCGCATGAGGTCAATCGCATAGGTGCTCATTTGCATTAGTTCCATCCGCATGAGATCCATACGCACGACTGGGTGTCCATTCGCATAGATGTTCATCCGCATGGGTCCAATCGCATGATGTTCAATCGCCTGGAGGCCATGCGACTGAAGGGTGTCCATACGCCCAAGTAGGGCTGTTGTACCCGGGGAAATGTGTAGTTTAATTACGGACTTTCGGGGAAAGTACAGATGTAAGTTTTGACATGGAAATTTCCGTAAGTTCATGTAAGATGACTGTTGAGGCCTTAGAGGGTATGTTGGGCATGATGATGATGATTTTGCACATTTATGCATGATGACGATGACTGTCTATGTTGATATTCCAGATTTTAATGAATGTTTATCTTTCCTGTGGCTTTACGTGTTACGTTAATGAATAAAATGAAAGTATTATGTAACGTAAAGTGGAAGATAATAAAAGAGGAACATGATGGATGAATGCATGCATTAATAAACGATGGAATGTAATAAAAGTCTTGCAAGCATGGTATAACGGGACACGCCCCTTTGTAAGGTGTTAGCCCAACGGTGTGTGGGTTCGCGACCCCGGGAGGATGCACATCGGGGTCTTTCTTTATGATTGACCATTTGTATGGAACCATTGTTGCTTGCCTTAGGTATTGTGACCAGAGGTGCTGGGCACCGCGAATGAAGGTCTATGATAGGCTTAGGTCCAGTACCATGAGCATGAAGGGCATAGCACATGACAATGGTATACCTGAACTTTATCCTAGGTACTGCGGCCAGAGGTGCTGGGCACCGTGAATGAAGGTCAATGATAGGCTTAGGCCCAGTATCATGAGCATGAAGGGTAAAGTTCAGGGTGTTGACCAAAGGAAAAGATGTAATGATGAACAAACGAATGAAAGTAAGAAATGATGAATGAACGAATGGAAGTTAATGAATGAATGATGAAGATAATAATGATATTATCTATGTGTACGTATGATGCATGATCGCATGAAAGTAAAGTACGGTTTTAACGAAAGAAAAGTATGTTTTATTTTAAAACTAGAACTCACTCAGCAACGCTGACTTTTTATGTGTTTCCAGTTGGCAGGTAATGTTGCTGAGGATGGCGCTGCGAGGCTACTCAGCTCTTATGGGATGGCATCCATTTATATAAGGCTTTTGTGATGTAATGCAACAATATATTTTGTAACTGGTTAACGATGTATTATTTGGCAAAAGCTTTTATAATGAAATGAGATGTCTATTTTGATAATTCCACTGCGATGTTTTATGAAGGTTAAATGTAATTATATGTTTTATGTGCGATGAATTACCAACTGTAGGTGTCCCGGGAACGGGGCCTTACAAGTTGGTATCAGAGCCAGGTTTAAGTGAAATGGGTAAATTTTCAAAATAAACCTTAACTTAAACTGAGAATGGGACGGAAAGGGAATGGGATGCCAATCTGAGTAGCTGCGTGCCATCAGGTATTTTCGTAATGTTAACCGGTATTATGTGCGCATGTTATGTGGTTTATGTGTTGTATGTAGATTTAGATACTGATGTAGTCAGGATAGGTAATGCTCGGGGTATGAAGAGTAAAGTAAGTGGCTAATCACAACTGGCAACTGTAATTAGGGACTTACTATGCTTGACATAAACTGAGTTGTTCCCTTGAATGACCGTGTTGGTGTTTGAATCTTTCAGTGTGATAGAGAATGGCCGGTGGTAGATCTTCTAAAGCTTCTAGGGGTGGAGGCCGTGGTGGGCCTGGTGCTGAACCGCGACCCAAAAGAGGAAGGCCTAGAGTTGAAAAGGTGGTTCCTAAAGAACCTAAGACCCCTCATCCGGAGGCTGGGGATGAGAGTGCTAACTTGAGGGCCTCGATAAAGGAGGCTGTTGTTGAAGAAGTGCATCAGGTCATGCAGACAATCTTATCGTCTGTGGTGACCGAAGTTATCAAGGCAGTAAAGGAAGGAGAAAGAAAGGAGAGAAACAAGGCCTCGTGGGAACGGGAGCAACCCGGGCTTGAAACGATTTTCTCTGATAATGAGGAAGAGGAAGAAGAAGAGCCTGTGCCGGAGGCGGCACGAGGCTGTAACTACGGGGCGTTTATGAGATGCAAGCCCCCTACTTTCGATGGTAACGGCACTGCTGCTGCTGCTCACCGGTGGGTGAGGGAAATGGAGGCTATTCTTGATATCAGCGAGTGTCGGGAGGACCAGAAAGTGAAGTTTGCTACCCACTCGTTTGTGGACTCAGCTTTATGCTGGTGGGACAATATTTTCCAAGCTGAGGGTAGTCGGGCAATCGGGAGAATGAGATGGCCCGAACTGAAGAACTTGGTGATTGAGGAGTTCTGTCCTCATAGAGAAATGGATAAAGTCGAGAGAGAGTTCCTGCATCTGGAGACGGGGACCATGACACATCAGCAGTATACTACCAAGTTCAATGAGATGGCGCGTCTGGTGCCGGACCAAGTGACACCTTTTTAACGGAAGATTAAAAGATACATTCAGGGTTTGCCAGCGGATATTCGCAGGCACATGATCGCTGCCCGACCGAGCACGTTTAGGTCGGCGGTGGATTTGGCAGGGAGACTATATGATGAGAGGACGGTGGTGGTGACTGAAGGTAGCAAGAAGGGTAGTGGTGATCAGAGCTGGCATGGGAAGAGGTTTGGTCGGGGTGATGCCTCGACGGGTAACAAGAAGGCACGGGTGGACGACCGCCGTGTGGTCGCATCGGGTGCTGGTTTGAAGAAGTGTGGTAGGTGTGGAAAAGAGCACAGTGGGGAGTGTAGGTTGGGGTCGAACGTGTGCTTCAAATGTGGGAAGGCGGGGCATATAGCCAGGGACTGTCGTACGGTCCGATGCTTTAACTGTGGCGTGGAGGGCCACATGAGTAGGGATTGTAAGAAGCCGAGGGCTGAGGGTTCTGGGGTGAAGAAGACGGGAAGTGAAGGACCGAGGGCGAGCGCCAGGGCATTCACTATGACATAGTAGGAATCTAGGACGGACCTTGATGTTGTCTCCGGTACGTTTCTAGTGAACCAAACTTTAGCTTCTGTGTTATTTGATTCTGGTGCTAGTAAAAGTTTTATTTCTGCTGCTTTCTGTGCTAAGCTGCCTGTTAGTAGTAGTCGTGTCGATGCGCCCTTTGATGTAGAAACTGCCATAGGTAAGTCTACCATGATTTCTGAGATGATAGAGAATTGTGATGTGGAGCTAGAGGGTCATAAGTTTCCTGTTAGATCGTTTGTGATGACCTTAGGTGGTTTCGATTTGGTTCTTGGGATGGATTGGTTAGCGGACTACGAGGCGAACATTGTGTGTCGCAAGAAGATGATTCGGTTGACAGCGCCTGATGGGAGTTCGTTGACGGTTTATGGTGATCGGGTCACGATGATTCCGAAAGTAATTTCGATGGCGGTGGCGGGAAAGTGTATGAGGCGTGGATGTAGTGCCTACTTGGCCTATGTAAAGGATGTGGATACGCCTACACAGCAACTAGTCGATGTACCGGTTGTGTGTGACTTTCCAAACGTGTTCCCAGAAGACTTACCAGGAGTGCCACCTGACCGAGAGATCGAGTTTCAGATTGATCTGATACCGGGTGCCCAACCTGTTGCCAAGGCATCGTATCGGCTGGCTCCGACGGAGATGAAAGAGTTGATGGAGCAGTTGCAAGAACTGCTTGATAAGGGGTTCATTAGACCGAGTATCTCTCCTTGGGGTGCTCCGGTACTGTTTGTGAAGAAGAAAGACGGTAGTATGAGGATGTGTATTGACTACCGTGAGCTGAATAAGTTGACGATAAAGAACCGATACCCCTTACCGAGAATCGATGATTTGTTTGATCAACTTCAAGGTGCCAGTTGGTTTTCAAGGATAGATCTTCGATCAGGCTACCATCAGTTGAAGGTGAAAGAGCAGGATATCCCTAAAACAGCTTTCCGCACGTGATATGGTCACTACGAGTTCCTTGTCATGTCTTTTGGTTTGACCAATGCGCCAGCTGCTTTTATGGATCTAATGAACCGAGTGTGTCGGCCTATGTTGGATAAATCAGTGATTGTGTTTATTGATGATATCCTAATTTATTCGAAGAACGAGATAGAGCATGCCGGTCACATTCGGGAAGTTCTAGAGACGTTGAGAAGGGAGAAGTTGTACGCCAAGTTCTCCAAGTGCGCGTTCTGGTTGCGCGAGATTCAGTTCTTGGGTCATGTGGTGAATCCTGACGGGATTATGGTGGACCAGGCAAAGGCGGAGGCGGTTATGCAATGGAAGTCACCAAAGACGCCATCCGAGATTCGTAGCTTCTTGGGTTTGGCGGGCTACTACAGAAGATTCATCCAAGACTTTTCTAAGATCGCTTCTCCATTAACTAAGTTGACCCGAAAAGATGTGAAGTTTGTATGGGGTCAGGCTCAAGAGAAGGCGTTCGAGGAATTTAAGACGAGGTTGACTCAGGCTCCAGTTCTGTCATTACCCGATGGAAGTGAAGATCTGGTGGTTTATTCTGATGCTTCTTATTCGGGCTTGGGGTGCGTGTTGATGCAGAGGGGAAAGGTTATAGCCTATGCATCCCGACAGTTGAAGGTTCATGAGGTCAATTATCCCACAAATGACTTGGAGGTAGCAGTCGTTGTCTTTGCGTTAAAGATTTGGAGGCACTATCTTTATGGGACGAAGTGCACCATATTCACTGACCATAAAAGCTTAAAGTACTTCTTTGTTGGACCAAAAGAACCAATGAGCCTGATCAGAAAAACCTCTAAGTCCCACAGACATTACAACTGCTGAAGAAGATCACAACAGCTGAAGACATCAGCTGATTACAAAGGTCTGAAGACAAAGTCTGAAAGTAAAGAACTGAAGACAAAGACTAAAGACCAGAGTGATCAGCAGTTGTCACAACAGCTGAAGTTGTTAACTTCAGTAGTTGTGATAGTTTTACTTTTCAGTACTTGTAATTTTACCTTTCAGTAGTTTATTGTTTCAGTAGTTTCAAGTCAGTAGTTTCATGTATTTGTACTTAGCATTTTCTGAGATGTGATCAGTTATTGAGAACATTTCAGTAGTTTGCTTATTTCAGTTGTTTTGTAAATTCTGTTAGATGTCACTATCAAGTGACATCAGCAGACGTCACATTCCTCTATATAAGGGATGTTGACCTAGCTGTATTCTAACCGAAGCATTACGCGTGAATGAAAACATTCCTTTAACAGAAATATTCTCTCTATAATTGTGATTGAGTGTTTGCATATTCATTGCTTATTTTCTTGCTTGAATTCGATCTTATTGTGCTAAATTCCGCTGCAAAATTCAAATCTAATTGATCCGATCCTATCAAATGGTATCAGGGCTGGTTAATCATTGATCGATCTAACAATTGATCATTGAAACTGCTCTTTTGATAGCAAAGGTTGATCTGTCACACCCCAACCTTGACGGCGGAAACGTCGAGGAGTGAGAGTTAAGATCGTTCACAGCCACATAACGCTATTATTAAATCCAAAAATATTATTCATAAGTTTCAAAGATAATATTACAAACATAAGTCTCAAATAAAGAAAACATAACAAGCTTATTCATTTATTTAACTATGTCCATTCCTAGGTGTGAACAACTTCAAAAATGGCGATCAAGCTTGAGTTCTTCCTGAAACATGTTAAAAGTAAAAGGTCAACTTTGAAAGTTGGTGAGATTTCCATAGTTTGCAATACATAAGTATATAAAAGATGGCAATTCATGTTGTAAGTTAGAGAACAAAGTAACTAGGAATGTAAGACAGAATGCACAATCAAACCTCGACAAAGTTTTACAAGTCTCAAACGTTTACAAGTATATACGATTAGCTAAGTGTACTTGGATCAACCAAGCAGGCTTGTCTGGCCCATAGATCTATGACTTCGCTAGGCTAGCAATAGTTAATGATTGTGCATATATTCGACATTACATGGTAGCCACAAAGTTCAACTAACCACAACATACAAGTAAATTGCCATAGGTTTACAAGAATCAAACGTTTACAAGTGCAATATTTATAAAGTAACATGTTTCACCCCAAAGTGTGAAAATATGAAAAAGGGGTATAGAAATACTCACATGGAAAACTCACAATAATAGTGATGGTTGTAGAGTACATAAGAAAGCTTGGATGTTTAAGAGTAAAAGGTGATGTCCTAAATGATAAAAAGAAACAATAATTTGAGTTTGGGATTCATCACGAGAAGTTAGGACGCTTAGGAATACCAATAAGCGAAAGGTAGATTGATAAACGATTATTGTACCAATTTTAGATTCTGGATAGAATGTTTGATACGTGTTTGAACAGGTTTTTAAAATAGCAAACGGTTTCATAAAATTATAAAAATTTATACTTGACTAGTTCAAAGTCTCCCGGACAACTTTCATTCAGAAACAATTTTATGAAAAAATCTTTAAATAGGTCAAACAAGCAGCACAAGACAGAAGGTGCTGAAATGCACACTTTTCTTGTAAAGGCTATTGTTGAGTCGTCCGATTAAGTTTGAAGACGTATAAACTTTCGTTGAAAAGTTAATTCAATGAACTTAATATTGGAGTCTGATTTTACTCAAATTTAGTTTGTTATGATTAATTTATGGTCAGTTGAAGTAACATTATATTCTGCCAGAATTGTAGTAAGGCACTTATGTGCACTTTTAAAATCGTTAAAGCATGAAACGGGTTAGACATTTTATTATGTCAAAATATGGTATATTAATATTTATTTGAGTTATAAAAATATTCTAATACTTTGGCATAGCCATCATTTAGAACAATAATCTTGTTTAATAACCGAATGCGGCGGCATAGCCGTCCATATGCAAACGGGATTCTTTGTTTATGTTAGTATGTTGTTAGATTAATTTAGGGATGTTAGTGATTGTTATAAGGTTAGTGATTATTAAAATGTTAATGATTAAAATAAATAGAGATTTAGTAGAAGAAAGAATAATAGTAAGAACATAAAGTCATGAAAACAATTGGATGTTAGGATAATTAAAATGTATAATATTAAAGCAATAAAAGATTACCTTAGTATTAAGAATTCTTGAAATCTCTTGTAAAATAAAATTCTTCAAATTGTTCATAACCAATAGATGAAAGAAAGATATGATAGTGAGATTTTTAGTGAGTAAATGAAAAGTGAGGCCTAAGCCTTGCTTTTATACTTGAGGTTAGGAGGAGGTTATGAATGGTGTTAATGATGATTTATAAGTCTTTTAAAAGGGGGTTATGATTGGAATTTGAAATAAATATAAAGTTAAATAATTTAAATAAATAAAAGAATAATTATAATTTAAAATTTAAATTCTTGAAGACTCTAATTTTAACAACTTTTTTTTATAAAATATTTATATACTTTATAAAACCAATTTGAATAATCAATCAAATTATTTATTTGTTAATCTTTATAAATTTTATAAAACTTATAAACTTTATAATTTGATTATTTATTTTCAGTATTTAAAATTCATAATTACTAATAAAACTTTATATAAGTTTATTAAAATTCATTTTATAACTTTATAAGTTTTAATAAGTCTTTTCCATTTAGTTATTTTTTTGTAACATGATTAATAAACTTTATAATTTTATGAAAAATAATTATTTATCAATCAATAAGTTAATTACATATTTAATGTATTTGATCCATTTATTAAGTAAATTAATAATGGAAGCTCAAAGTGAGTTCGGGGTTGGGTTTTAACTTGGAAAAATGGCGGATGTTACAGTCTCCCCTACTTTAAGAAATTTCGTCCCGAAATTTAATCACAAGGAACTAATTTCAAGTAGATGAGGGGACTTGGATTCATTTCACGTTCGCAGGTGAGCTCTTGGAGGCGTTTTAAATTCAACAAGATTAATTTTGATGTTTTGATATGCTTAAGTTTGTTAAGTTTCATGATTCATGATTTCATGTGTTGTTTGACAAAGGGTACAAGATCATTAGTTCCGAATTTTAATTGATAAACTTTTATATTTTACCAAGTTTTTGATCAATACGAAACTCGGCTTAACGAACATAAAAAAAATAAGTTCAAGATACTTTTGGATGGGATATGAATTTCATAAGAGCTTCTCAAGTAATAACGTTAACATGGTTTCTAGATGATCGATTCTTGTTTTCTTATGTCATTAAGGTTTCAAGTTTTACGAGTGTTACGTTGATACGAGAATCGTGTTTGTTATGGTTAAGGATTCAATTTATAATAAGTGCATCATTGTAATAGCTTTTCAGGATAAGTTCGGTTTTGATGGGAAGGCATTCAGAAAAGATTATTAAGGGTCGTTAAAAGATTTGGGATAAAGAGCTTAAGATTTAGAAGGACAAAATCAATGAAGAAACAAGCCAATAAGTCAATAATGCACCAACGGACATCAAGAAGTACAAGGCAATTTGAACATACACCCAGCTACGTCAACATTTCCTTTATGCCAAACCATAAATACCAATCGCGGAAATTCATGATCATCTTTGTCCACATCGGAGTGAATATCAAGTCTTGTGAGTCGCAATCAAGATAGAGATTTAGAGATTTTCAAAATTAGGAGTTGAAGGTTATCCAAAATAATAGGAATTGCATTTTTAATTATGGGTAAAGAGATAATCAAGACGTCGTTCATGATCGACGATAAAGGCAATGACAAACAGCTTTCCAAGTACGGCTTGCACACGCGGTTCATCAAACCCATGAACACAACCGTGCATTGCTATAACCAGAAAGGCATGACATAAGTTTTTAATAAATTTATCTTGTACGAAAGATTGTTTTAGGAGTGTTATCGCCGTGCAATTAGTTTTGATGATAACTCAAAATGAAAGTTGATAGAAAGGTTCCATAAAGCTAAATCAAACGTCAAATTGAAACATAAAAACGTGAGAGAAGAAATCGATTAAAATTTAAATGTTCCAGGCTTGGAGCTAAGGTTACCCTAAAGTAACAACGACTCCTTTTGAGTTCAAGATTCACGCTTTAGCTTGACTGGCTGGAACACTATCGTCGATAAATCAGATAACGGTGTTCACCCTTCAAGTTATTACATGTTTCTTGCCAATTGAAGTCTTAAAACCTGGTAGGTTTGAGATCAAGGAATGGGAATACTCACCAAGATGTGGTTATCACTCCTAGCTTGGTGGTGTATTTTCCAAAGTATGACTCTTAATTACCAACCGAAAGCTTGATCCTAACTCATTGTTGAGGATCCACAAGAATAAAATGAGGCAACTTACCATTAAGGTAAGGATAATCATTCCTATCTCAACAGTGAAGTTTTATAGAAATAAAATATAACAAAATGAAAGGTTTCACCAAAGAACGGAATTCACTCCTACTTTGATGGGGTCATTTTATTTGAGAAAAAAAAATACCATTCATAAAATTTTTAAATGGATGATATTATCATCAAGGTATGGATTTCACGCCTATCTTGATGATCATAATAACAAGAAAACATTCGAGAACTGACCTTTGTCACCAAAGTACAGGGTTCAATCCTATTTTGGTGAGGTCATTTCATTCGTGAAATACGAGTGCCAAATGAAAATAATTGAAATCTATCCTCAAAACAAAGAAATCACCCAAATTTAAAGGATGGGATTTCATAAAACACACAATACAAAAATTGAAAACCATCACCAAGATACGAAATTTTACTCCTGTTTTAAGGAAGCAATTCCATTTGTAAAATACGAACTCAAAAAGGAGGAAATCATCATCAAGGTATGAGGTTCACTTCTGTCTTGACGATGAGATTTCATAAGAACAATGATAGCGAATGGAAAGTCATCACCAAAGTAAGGGAGTCACCCTTGTTTTGATGAGATAGAATCATTTAGGGGATACGAGTGTCTTTAATCATAAGTTGACTTGCGGACTCTTGCATTCCCTATGATGCGAAACGGTTTGCAGTTTTTATAAAGCTCGGCTTAGCAAACGAAGAAACTATCAGCTAGAAATTCAGAAACTTCAATTTACATCAATGTAACATTAACAGGAAAGAAAATCATGCTTGCTAGGATTAAGGTTAAAGTTCGGGATAACAGAGTTAATTGTGTTAGGTTCTCAAATCTTGAATGGTTTAAGTCAGGAAAACAAGATCATTGACGGAAATGATTCAAGACAATAATGAGATGTAAACGTTCGGTTCAAAATGAAAGGGAAATGTGTTGATTTCTCAAAGTGCTACGTCAACCACCACTTTACGGTAGACACGCGTACCTATAAGCGAACACCCGTCTCATGAGTTCCAGGTCAGATAAACGGTTCCAACGGTCGAATCAAATTTATGTGTATACCTTGCCTAGACAAGGTATCCCGGGATGCAAGCATTCCACCTTTCGGCATTGCATGATTTTATGAAAAATAATTATTTATCAATCAATAAGTTGATTACATATTTAATGTATTTGATCCATTTATTAAGTAAATTAATAATGGAAGCTCAAAGTGAGTTCGGGTATGGGTTTTAACTTGGAAAAATGGCGGATGTTACAAAGGTTGATCGAATTAGCATTTCTGCAAGAATTGATTATAGAGATTAATTTTCTGTTGCTTCTGGTTAATCAATTGAGATTCTAATTGTGTTTTCTAATTGTGTTGTTGAGTTTTCAAACTAGACTGATTTTAAATCTCATTGAATTCGATTGAATTAGTGAAAATGACTACTTCAATGAATGATCCTCACAATACTGGCTCCTCAACTAAGCCTCCAATGCTTGTTAGGAGTGAGTATAACATATGGCAACGCCGAATGCTCCATCACCTGTCTGTTAACAGTTCAGGTTGTTGGAAGTCTGTGGTTCATGGACCATACAAGCCTATGGTGAGTAATCCTGAAACCAATGAGATGGTTCCTAAAAAGAAGGAACAATATTCTTATGAGGATTTAAAACTGTTTGAGATTGATGCTAAAGCCCATGGAATTCTGGCCATGGCACTGCCTAATGAAATCTATTCTGGGCTTATGCATCATGAAACTGCCTATGATCTCTGGGTTGCTCTGAAGGAACAATTTGGAGGAACTGATGAGGTTTTAGCAAACAACAGAGAAATCCTTGCCCAGCAATATAAGACATTCTCTCATAGGAAGGGTGAGACATTGACTCAACAGTTTGAGCGGTTTTCATGTTTGATCTCTGAGCTTAAAATGGTTCAACATGAATACACAAACAGCCAGATGAATAACAGATTCCTCAGATTCCTGCCTGAGAGATGGGACACTTACACCATTGTCCTACGCTCTAGTGCAAATCTGGATACTCTATCTCTCACCCAACTTCATGGGAAACTCTTAACATTTGAGAGAGAGATAGAACAGAAAAGAAAACTATCTTCATCTGAAAAGCTCACTGATGACTTTGTACCAGGTAACACTGCTCTAGTTGGTCATGAGTTTGAATATGCTTCATCTGAAAGTTCATATGATGAGCATATTAATTTCTCTTCAAACAGTGGAAATCATGCTTTTGTTGGAGTTGAGGGAAACTCAGGTTTTAATGTTGATAATTTGTGTTTTATGATGGATGATTTGAAAGGAATTGCTGATGATGATCTGGAAGAGATGGATATTCTGAGCCAAATGGCATGGATTAATATCAGATCTCAAAAGTTTTACAAAAGAACAGGTAGAAAATTCCCTGGTCTCTCTGGCAAAACCAAGGTTGGTTTTGACAAGAGTAAGTTGAGATGTCACAAGTGCCATAGACTTGGACATTTTGCTAGAGAGTGTAGATCATCTGGATCTAACTCATCTGCACCCTTTGTGACTTTTCCAAGCAATAGCTCACAATCCAAAGGGCAACATTCTACCAGTTCTGATCATCATTCACAACATCAATCATCTCCTGCATACTTTGTCCCTCAAAGCCCCATGCCATATCCTTATCCATGTTTTTACATGCCTCAGTCTGGTCAAGTTTCTGTACCCATGGCTCAACAACCACATGCTCTACCTGATCCTCAGCCATCCCAAACAAATCAGCAATCTCAATCTCAATCCCATCAGAGCTTTTTCACCCCTGAGGTTGTTGACTGGAGCAGCCTACCAGATGATGTCTCTGGTTATTCTGAGCGATTTGCTGGTGCTGGTCAACATGGTGGTGAAAACCCTTTTGGAAACCTTGCTTTAATGGTCCTGGAATCTACTGATGAAAATCCTTCATCATCACAGGTACCACAGGTATCTTCTGAGGCTAAGGCCAAGTTATGTTCTGAATCATGCATAGCTGCTTTTGTTTCTATTAGGGAAGCAAATGTAGCTTTAATTAATCAAAACCTTGACCTAGAAAAAGCAATTTCCAAAAGAAAAGCTAAGTTTGAGTCTGTTTTAAAAGAGAAGGATGAGGAGATTTATAAACTTAAGTGTAAAATTACTGATGAAAAAGCAAAGGTAGAGGTCATTCTAGAAAATCACAAGAATCTCAAAGAAACACTTGCAGCTACCCAAGTTGATTGTGAACACTGGGTAACATCATGCAAGGGATTTGAAATGCTTCTCAGTAAGCAAACTGCTTCCAATGTGAAGTTTGGGATTGGGTATAATCATACCATACCTCCCACAGATTTTACTCCCAAGTTAGAAGTACAATCTGAGGTTGAGTGTCATTCCTAAACCACATCATCAGGTGTTTCATCCTTAAATGAAAATTCAAAATCTGAGGATGAAGATAGTGTGAGTATCTCAGTTAATCAAATAACTGATGATCCCACTGCTTCAAAACACTTGATCAAGAAGAGGCTGAGAAATTCAGGTGTTGTTCCACAAGGTACTCAAAGTACTGAAGGGCAAAACACAACACCTGAAGAGCATTTCAAATCAGAGGAAATCAAGCATTCCTTGACAACTGCTGAAGAATCTATCAGGATTCTAAAAAGTACTGATAGAAAACCACTAAAGAAGAAATCTTTAGTTGTTGAAAATCCTTCAGTACTTCCCAAAAGTACTGAAAGGAAGAAAGTACTGAAGAACAAAGCTTCAGTAGTTTCATCAACTTCAGCAGTTGATCAAGAAAAGATGAAAAGAAAACCATGTGAAATATGTGGTTTGTTCAATCATCTGACTGATGAATGCTGGTATAACAAGGGTTTAAAGTTCAATAAAGAGAAAATCATTAAGAAGGAAATGCATAAAATGAAAAATGAATTTCAAACCAAGTTTATACCACAATCATCTCATTCTGATAAACCTAAGCTTTCCCAAAAAGTCACAAAGAAGGAAGGGGTGTGACAAATAACAGCTGAAAATATTCCTCAGGGAATATTAAAAACTCAGACTAAGTTTGTGTCTTTTCAAAAGAAGGATGTACTGAATCACAAGAACAAATCATCTACAAGTGCTGATGTGTCAACTGAGTTGAAAACTCTGTCAACCAATCAGACACAACTTGTGATGATGGTTCAACATCTATTGGGGAGAGTTAACTAATTAGATGTTTCTGTGATTAAACCACTGAAAAGGACACCTAAGCCAAAATCCAAGGAATCCTTTTCAGCATCATCTACATCTTCAAAAGCTGTTAATCATGCACAGTCTGTTAGTTTAACATCTGTTGATGAAAACAGACCCAAAACCAAAAAGGTTTGGGTCTCAAATGCTAACTAATGTTTGTGATAAATGCAGGGTTCTTCAACATGCCAAAGAAGCATCTGGTATGTGGACAATGGAGGATCCATGCATATGACAGGGAGCAGCTCTCTTCTTCATGACTATTCCCAAAGGAAGAAGGGCTTTGTCTCTTTTGGGAATGATGCCAAGGGTTACATCATTGGGAAGGGTTTTGTCTCAAATGGAGAGATAAGATTTGATGATGTTAACCATGTGGAGAACCTCAAATACAATCTTTTGAGTGTCAGTCAAATGTGTGATAAAGGGCATGTTGCACTTTTCACAAGTCAAAACTGTAGGATTCTGTCTTCTAAAGTTTTGCACAATATTGACAAGATATTGGATGAGTATACTCTCCTGAAGGCCAACAGGATTGGAAGAGTATATGCTTTAGATCTATCAAAGAAAATTGATCTAAAAGGCCATCCATGTCTGTTCTCCAAAGCCTCTCCTCAAGAATCTGAACTATGGCATAGAAGGCTTGGTCATGTGAATCTTAAGAACATGAATCAGCTCATTCATCATGGTTTAGTGAGAGGTTTGCCATTAAAGGAGTTCAAGTGTGATGATAACTGCCCAGCTTGCTTAAAAGGAAAGCAACACAAAGCTTCATTCCCTCCTATAGAAGAACCAAAGTCCACTGCCTGCTTGCAATTACTGCATATGGATCTCTTTGGTCCTGTAAGAGTAATGAGCATGGCAAAGAAAAAGTACTGTCTGGTAATTGTGGATGATTACTCCAGATATGTATGGACTTTCTTCTTGCATTCCAAGGATGAGGCTGCTCAAAGTATCATGTATTTTGTGTTGCATGTGGAAAAGCAGCATTCACTTCCAGTCAAATGTGTGAGAAGTGATAATGGGACAAAGTTTAGGAATCACACCCTTGATGAATTCTATTTGTCTAAGGGAATCAAAAGACAATATAGTATTCAAAGAACTCCAGAGCAAAATGGAGTGGTGGAGAGAAAGAACAGGACCCTTATTGAAGCCGCAAGGACAATGTTGGCTGACTCAGGTTTGCCACTAACCATTTGGGCTGAAGCTGTCAACACAGCCTGCTATGTTCAGAATAGAGTATTAGTGAATCAGAGGTTGATGAAGACTCTTTATGAGCTCTTACATCATTTGGCTCCTTTGATTTCATTCTTTAGAGCATTTGGGTGTCCATGTTATATTCTTAACACAAAGAATATACTTCAGAAGTTTGAATCTAAGGTGGATGCATGGTATTTTGTTGGGTATTCATCTACTTGCAAGGCATACAGAGTTTTCAATTGCAGAACAAAGATTGTTGAAGAGACTTTGCATGTCAAGTTTAATGAATCTCCAAAAGACAAGATTCCTCAAAATCCTGTTGAGATGTTTGACTTGGACATACTGCAATATGTTCCATATCAGCCTCCACCTGTTGTTGCTTCTGAAGTTCCATCCTCTCCATCTGATGATACAAATGCAAGTTGTAGTGATCATTTGCCTGTTTCTACTACACTTGATGTTCCTGTAGCCTCAGGCAGCTCCATCCACAACAAATGCTGATGAAATTTCTGAATCCTCTACTTCATTTGAACTGCCATCTCAGTCTAGGTTTCAAGAGTCTGAATCAACATTTGTTGCTGCTGAATCTTCTACAAACACTTGCACGGATATTATTGCATATCAAGAATTGAAGAATCATCCTATGTCCCAGATCATTGGTGACATTAATGATGGTGTTTCAACAAGAAATCAATTGTCCAATTTCTGTCTCTATGCTCTCTTCATCAGTCAGCAAGAGCCAAAGAATTATCATGTGGCCTTAAGGGACAATGGATGGGTTGAAGCCATGCAGCTTGAGCTTCTTCAATTTCAAAAACAGCAAGTGTGGGAACTGGTTCCTCTACCCCAAGGTAAGTGTGCAATAGGCACTAAATGGGTGTTTAGGAATAAAACTGATGAAAAAGGTCAAATTGTCAAGAACAAGGCCAGACTGGTTGTACAGGGGTTTTCACAAGAAGAAGGTATTGATTATGATGAAACCTTTTCCCCTGTAGCCAGACTGGAGGCAATTCGATTGTTTTTAGCTTATGCTGCTTTTCATAACCTTAAAGTTTTTCAAATGGATGTCAAAAGTGCATTTTTATATGGTAAAATAAAAGAAGAAGTTTATGTGTGTCAACCACCAGGTTTTGAAGATCATAAACACCCTGATTGGGTGTATAAGCTTGATAAGGCTCTTTATGGGTTGAAACAAGCACCCAGAGCCTGGTATGAAACATTATCTAACTTTATTCTTCAAAATAATTTCACTAGAGGCTCCATAGATAAAACTTTGTTCATAAAGAAAGCTGGCATGCATAAGCTCCTTGTTCAAATTTATGTTGATGACATTATTTTTGCATCATCTGATCCACAGTTGTGTGATGCATTTACAAAATTGATGCAACAAAAGTTTGAAATAGTGCAATGGGAGAATTACAGTTCTTTCTGGGTTTGCAAATCAAACAACTGACTGATGGAACTTTCATTCATCAGTCAAAATACACAAAAGATTTGTTAACCAAGTTTGATTTACAAAATTGTAAACCCTGTTCTACTCCCATGTGCACCACCACACAACTGGATGCTGATCAAAAAGGTAAAGCAGTTGATGAAACTCTTTACAGATGTATGATTGGTTCCTTGATGTACCTAACAGCTTCTAGACCAGATATTATGTTTGCAACTTGTGTCTGTGCTAGATTTCAGGCTGCTCCTAAGGATTCCCATATGATTGCAGTCAAGAGATCTTTAGATATTTGCAAGGAACTAAATCTCTAGGACTATGGTATTCCACTGGGCACTCTTGTAAATTGGTTGCTTTTTCTGATAGTGACTATGCAGGGTGTAAGTTAACCAGAAAATCAACTTCTGGTGGATGCCAATTTCTAGGCAACTGTTTGGTCTCTTGGCAAAGTAAGAAACAAACATCAGTTGCTACATCCACAGCTGAAGCAGAGTATATTGCAGCTGCAAGCTGTACATCTCAGGTACTCTGGCTTCAAAATCAGTTATTGGATTATGACATTACAGAGACTAAGACCCCATTATTAATGGATAGTTCTTCAGCTCTTTGTATTGTTAAGAATCCTGTCCAGCATTCTAGGACCAAACATATTGAGATCAGACATCATTTCATTAGGGATTGCTCTGAAAAAGGTCTGATTGATCCAAAGTTTGTGCCTAGTGCAGATGAGCTTGCAGATATATTTACTAAGTCTTTGGATAGTGCAACTTTTCATAATCTTGTACTCAGGCTTGGTATGCTGCAACTAAAATAATTTGACAACTACTGATGCTCTTAGTCAATAAATACTGATGAGCATTAGTATACTTGTGTCAGAAATAAGTGCTGATAAGTCATTTTATCTTCAGTAGTTTTACAACTACTGAAGACTAAATTACTTAAAAGTACTGAAGTACTTCATTTGTTAGAAAGCACTGATGTAGTTCAAACTACTGATGTCTTTTATAATAAATAAGTACTGATGACCAATGAAACATCTGAAACTCAGATGATCTGATGAGTAAGTGTTGAGGTCATTGAAACAGCTGAACTTTGTGAATTGACGAGAACTACTGTTTCATTTCCAAACAACTAAAGCCAAAACCAAGTCTTCAGTAGTTTTACAACTACTGATGACCAACACCAAGTCTTCAGTTGTTTACAACATCTGAAAGTTAAAACCATGTCTTTAGTTGTTTTCTAACACCAGATGACTAACACCAATACTTTCAGTTGTTTTTCTCTCAGCCGTTTCATAACCTATATATACCTAACCCTAACTTCAAACTTTTCATAACCCACTTTCCAAATGATCATCTTCCATTAATGGCGACCATGCAAATCAAACCTCGACACAACTGTGTCGCTCACCTTACCAAATCACCTTTCTGGAACAAGTTTGATGCTGCTATTGACTTGATGGTTGATTCACAATACCGCACAGCCTTTCTCTTAAATCCTACCATCTACCCCGATACCCTGTGCCAATTCTGGACAAACGTTACTGTTCATACTGCTGAGAATGATGACACCATCACTCTCGAGTCGTTTGTCAACCAGAAACGGGTGGTCATCACTCCTGAGATCATTCGTCAAACCCTAGACTTGAATGATGCCACCTATCCCACCAAATACCCCAAAGGCACCATTGATCTATCTTTTGCTAATCATGGTTATGAAGGTGACCTAAGTGCTACTACCATCCTGAAGAAGCACTTCCATGATGCTGAGCGACTCATATTTCACATGATCAATGTCTGCCTTGCTCCCAAAACATCCTCTTGGGATCAAATGTCCTCCAGATGGCAACAGGTATTATACTCTATCCTTGAACATCAAAGTCTAAATTTTTCTGATATTATCTTTTTGGAATTGAAAGATTTGGCAATGAAACCTGTGGCAAATAGATGGATATTATATCCAAGGTTTCTTATGGCTATAATTTTAAATCAATTAAAATCTGATGGCCTTGTTGGCCTTGGAGTCCCTGCTCTGGTGGTTTTGCCAGAGGTATACTCCAGGCACAACTCTAACCCACAACTCAAAGAGGCTGCCAAACTGCTCAAACCCAAGCAGAGGGAACCCACAGCCTCCACCTCCAAATCTAAAGTCCCCTCCAAACCAAAACCAAAGAAAACCAAAAAGGCTACTCAGGGAGTTGAGTCCCCTGATGATGCCCCTGCAGCACAAACGCAGGATGACACTACAAGCCTTAATCCCCTTGTAGTTTCAATGACTCCACCAGCTGAAACCGCTCAGGTATCCTCTCAACAGGATCCTGATGCAACCAACATTGGGGAAACCACATTACTGGAATCTATCTCACTTGAGAAGATTGCCATTGAAGAGCACCACTCTCCCCAGGTGCAAACCTTTTCACCCCCATCTCCCACTGATACCACCCCTACAAGCCCAACTGCAGTCATTGCACAAGTGCTGACTCAGCTACATTCCTCTACCCCTCCCCAGAAACCTGTTACTACTGGGAAAACCTCAACAGCTGAGGGAGAGGACCAAAATGTAGTTGATAACCAACAGCATAGGGATTCTCAAGTTCAGTCTCCTAGTGTAGATGTGGAGACTAGAACATCTGGTGAGGCTACCTCTTCCCCTGTTTCAACTCATGAACAGGATAAAGCAGGTATCATCTCTAAGACCTCACCAGAGGCAACTGCCAATGAAGGACTTGCTCCTGAGGCAGGAAGTCCCCAATTCCAAGACAAAGGGACACATGTGATTACGGATTTACACTCAGCACATGTACATCCTGATTCACTCAGGAGGTCAGCTGATTCAGCTTATACTGATGATGACCTGGGCTTTTTCTTTGAAGTCTTAGCCCAAAACACCATTCTTGAGACTGAGGTTTGTAGATTAAAAGAACTTCTTACCAACATGTCTCAGGAATCAAGTCCATCTGCCCCAATTAACCCACAGATGGCAGCTTCTGTTGAAGCTTTACCAAACACTGAGCCACTCAAATCAACTAAGCCACCAACCTCTGTTTCAGGCACCATTTCTCAGGGAGAGAACCCCTCTGAGCAAATGGCTGCTGCTTTCAAATCTTCCTTACCTCTCATCAACCCTATCATCACATCTATTGTCCATCAAACCATTGATGAGAGGATCTCCTCAGATCTTAAATCCCTTGTGACTGATGCTGTGTCAAAACACCTTTCTGACATTCACACCCCTGAACCCAATGCAACCAAAAAGGGGGAGTCTAAGTCAGTAAAGGACGATAAAAGGAAAAGAGTTGAAGAGGAAGAAGCTAAGGAGGATAATAAAGGCAAAGAGCTCATTACCTACAAAAGAAAGAAGAGTTTTGATGAACAAAATGAGGAAGAGAAGAGATTGGATGAGATGATCAAGGAAGCTGATGAACAACATAGCAGATCCATGGACAGGATCATTGATCAGCTATTCAGGCAAGGATTTGATACTGCCAAACTTGATTCAGAGATCAAAGACTTGAGATTCAGGAGATTGAGAATCGATGGGCAAGCTGTAATAAAGAAGAAAGGGAGAGACTGGAGGCTATGATCAGATTCCTCTCTAAACACTTGGGAAGACCTATCATTGAGATCAAGTCATGGTCCAGAGATAGCATTTTGGAAATAACCACCAAAATATGCTCATCTGAAAGCTTCAACAAAGGCTTAATCATTGAAGCTCTGGATGAAGCTGGTGCTGGGAAGAGATCTGATATGGCCAAGTTATCCAAAGCCACCCTCACCAACAAAATGATGGAGCAGCCCTTAAAATCTCCTTTACCAAAACACTCTTCAAAGCCAACCTCACAACCAAAACAGCCAATCTCAAAACCTTCAAAACAACCAACCTCTCAACCTCCAAAACAATCAACCTCACAACCCTCTAAACCAACCTCTATACCCAAGAAACCCATTCAAGATTCCACCAGTGAAGCACCTAAAAGAAAAAGAAGGCTGCTGAGGATGGAAGAAGAAGAAGAAGAGGATGAAGAGGATAATCTGCCAATATCTGCTATTCTTGAAAGGAAGAAACTGAAGCCTAGGAGTCAATCACAAACAATAACTCCTGAAACTCAAAGGCAGATGGTTAAGGTCAAAATTGAAGAAGAAGAACAGCAGAAGCAGCATGATGAGCAATTTCTTAGAATGGTTGACAAGGACTTCCCTCAGTCCTCATCCATTCAAGCAATGAAGAAACAAGCTCAGAGGCTGTACACTCTTAGACATACCTTTCAACATCAAAAAGAAAGAGTGAGGATTTGGCCAGACCCCAGGGTAAGTTCCAGAATTCACAAGAAAAACTTACCAAGTAGATATCATGGCCAAGTAAGAAAGACTTTGAATGCTGCAATTATGTTGGCCATGGTAGTCTCACCCTGGGAAATCATTGAAGAATTCAAGAGAGCTCACAACTCAAAGTCAACCCCTATGTATATTCTTGAGAACAAAATGATCAAAAAAGGGTTGTTATACAAAAGACTTGAAGATCTTCAAAAGAGTGAACTCCAGTTGCTGCTTGAAGGCTCTCATCCAGATGAATTTGCATACAGAGAGATCACAACTATTGAGTTGAAGAATGGGAAGACAGTGAGGTATCTGTCTGAATACTATGGGCCTGAATTCTTCTTTGAGGGAGAAGCAGAAGAACTCACTAAGGAGGAACAAGTTGTTCTCCTTGAGGCCTATGCAAGGGAGTCTTACCGACTCATCAATGGGAAATAGGTTTCATGGTTGGGACAAGACACTGTGTCCAGTTTCCCCAAGACAGAGTTCCCTTCCATACTTAGCCAATCAAAAGATTAGAAACCTTTTCCTGGCCTATGCTTATCTGTCTACCTCTGAAGCTGATCAAGAGAGTATTTCTGCCAAAGAATAAGTGGGATCTTCAATAAAGTTAGAGGTTTTGGCTGTATTGGTTCAGGGGGAGTTTGTTGGACCAAAATAACCAATGAGCCTGATCAGAAAAATCTCTAAGTCCCACGACATTACAACTGCTGAAGAAGATCACAACAGCTGAAGACATCAGCTGATTACAAAGGTCTGAAGACAAAGTCTAAAAGTAAAGAACTGAAGACAAAGACTGAAGACCAGAGTGATCAGCAGTTGTCACAACAGCTGAAGTTGTTAACTTCAGTAGTTGTGAGAGTTTTACTTTTCAGTATTTGTAATTTTACCTTTCAGTAGTTTATTGTTTCAGTAGTTTCAAGTCAGTAGTTTTATGTATTTGTACTTAGTATTTTCTGAGATGTGATCAGTTGTTGAGAACATTTCAGTAGTTTGCTTATTTCAGTTGTTTTGTAAATTCTGTTAGATGTCACTATCAAGTGACATCAGCAGACGTCACATTCCTCTATATAAGGGATGTTGACCTAGCTGTATTCTAACCGAAGCATTACGCGTGAGTGAAAACATTCCTTTAACAGAAATATTCTCTCTATAATTGTGATTGAGTGTTTGCATATTCATTGCTTATTTTCTTGCTTGAATTCGATCTTATTGTGCTATATTCCGCTGCAAAATTCAAATCTAATTGATCCGATCTTATCATTCTTTGAGTAGAAGGACCTGAACATGAGGCAGAGAAGATGGTTGGAGCTCATAAAAGACTATGATTGCGAGATCCATTACCATCCGGGCAAAGCCAACGTGGTGGCGGATGCCCTTAGCCGAAAGGAGAGACCCGAGCCGATTCGGGTGAAAGCTTATCAGCTGATCATGACCTCCGATGTAATGAAGCAAGTCAAGTAGTTTCAAGATGAAGCATTGAAAGAAGATCATCTTAACTCTGAAAAAATGAGAGGTCTGGTCGCAGAGTTGGGTGAAAACACTCTCTGTGTTAGAACCCGGTTCGGTCGTGTGTGGATTCCTCGTTTTGGGGATCTACGCGTGAAAATCATGGATGAAGCTCACAAGACTCGATACTCCATTCATCCCGGTGCTACGAAAATGTACCACGACATGAAGAAAGATTATTGGTGGTCGGGTATGAAGCGTGACGTAGTGGAGTATGTGAGTAAGTGCCTTACTTGCTTGCAAGTGAAGGCCGAGCATCAGAAGCCGTATGGGAAGATCCAACCTTTGGATATACCGGAATGGAAGTGGGAGCACATCACCATGGATTTCATTACGAAGCTGCTGCGTACCCCGAAGGGGTATGATGCCATATGGGTGATAGTTGATCGTCTGACGAAGAGTGCTCACTTTCTACCGATCCGCGAGACATATTCATCTGAGAGGTTGGTTGATCTGTTCATCAGGGAAATTGTAACTCGTCATGGTGTGCCGGTGTCTATTGTGTCTGATCGTGACACCCGGTTTACATCTAAATTTTGGAAGAAATTCCACGACGCTATGGGGACGAGGTTACATATTAGCACGGCTTATCATCCCCAGACTGATGGTCAGTCAGAAAGGACCATTCAGACATTGGAGGACATGCTTCGGGCATGTGTTATTGATTTTGGAGGAAGTTGGGATGACCACTTACCGTTAGCTGAATTCTCGTACAATAACAGTTATCATGCCAGCATTGGTATGCCCCCATATGAGATGCTATACGGTAGGAGATGCAGAACGCCCGTCTGTTGGGGTGATATTGGTCAGAAGGAGTTAGGGAGCGTCGAGGTGATCGAGGCTACGACTGAGAAGCTTGAAAGGATCAAAGCCTTCATGAAGGCAGCCAAAGATAGACAGAAGTCGTATGCTGATAAACGAAGCAGATCGATTGAATTCCAGGTGAGTGACCGGGTTATGTTGAAGGTCTCACTTTGGAAGGATATCATTCGTTTTTGAAATCGGGGCAAGTTGAGCCCGAGGTACATAGGCCCTTTCCGAATCATTGCTCGAGTAGAAGAGGTGGCCTATAGATTGGAGTTACCGGATGAGTTAAGTGGAATTCACCCGACATTCCATGTATCTCATCTAAGGAAGTGCTTGGCAGATGAAGATATGATTGTTCCACTGGAAGATATCGAAGTAGACGAACGGCTCAATTATGTGGAGCAACCAGTGACAATCATCGATCGAAAAGAGAAGAGGCTGAGGAATAAAACGGTTCCTCTTGTGTGTGTTCAGTGGAAGCACAGGAAAGGATCCGAGTCTACGTGGTAGGCTGAAGAAGAGATGAGGCAGCATTACCCACGTTTGTTCGAGGAATAACAGGTTTCGGGGACGAAACCTATTTAAGGGGGGTGGACTTGTAACACCCGGTTATTTATTTATTTTGAAGCCGACGAATGAAGAAGAAGAAATAAAGTCCGAAGTAGAGGGACCAAACTTGCCAACGAGATAAAGTTGAGTGTGTGGTGGTATTTAAAGGGAGAGGGCAGCCCTTACCCTCTCCCCACACCCACATTTCAGCCAAGAGAGGAGAGAAAGAAGGGATAAAAGAGAGAAAAGGTTGGTTCGTGTAGATTCGAGCGGGCAAAGTCGTCGTGTAGCGAGTCCAATCGAAGCTCTTCTCGTTGTGGTCGTTTGTGTGAGTTCTAGGACCTCTCTTTTACTTGTTTTCAAACGATTTTGGGGATGGAAAGCATAGAAAACCCGTTTTTGTATGTGTATGTATTTGACCCATTTGGGTGTGTTTGCGTGTGATGCGTTTGGAGTTCGTTTCCGGGCTTGTGTGTGCTTGAATGGTGTTGTGGTATGCATTCCTAAGGTTTAGGATGGTTTATTTAGGCTTAGAATGGGTTTGGATGAGCTTGGAGGTCGAAAATGGCAGATTGGGTTCGGGATGAACTCCATTCTGCATCAGCTAGGGCTAGGCGACCGACTGGAGGCCATACGGCCGACTGAGGTGCGATTGAGGTTCATTCGCACGATTGAGGGTTCATTCGCATGATTGAGGGTTCATTCGCACGATTAGGGATTCATTCGTACGATTGGGGGCCAGTCGCATGGGGAGTCATGCGACTGAGGGCCCAGTCGCATAGGTGCTTAGTCGCATTAGTTCCAATCGCATGGGACTCATTCGCATTGAGTCCATTCGCATGAGGTCAATCGCATAGGTGCTCATTCGCATTAGTTCCATCCGCATGAGATCCATATGCACGACTGGGTGTCCATTCGCATAGATGTTCATCCGCATGGGTCCAATCGCATGATGTTCAGTCGCCTGGAGGCCATGCGACTGAAGGGTGTCCATACGCCCAAGTAGGGCTGTTGTACCCGGGGAAATGTGTAGTTTAATTACGGACTTTGGGGGGAAAGTGCAGATGTAAGTTTTGACATGGAAATTTCCGTAAGTTCATGTAAGATGACTGTTGAGGCCTTAGATGGTATGTTGGGCATGATGATGATGATGTTGCATATTTATGCATGATGTATGTTATGTATGTATGATGTTGCCCTGTATGATGACGATGACTGTGTATGTTGATGTTCCTGATTTTGATGAATATTTATCTTTCCTGTGGCTTTACGTGTTACGTTAATGAATGAAATGAAAGTATTATGTAACGTAAAGTGGAAGATAGTAAAAGAGGAACATGATGGATGAATGCATGCATTAATAAACGATGGAATGTAATAAAAGTCTTGCAAGCATGGTATAACGGGACACGCCCCTTTGTAAGGTGTTAGCCCAATGGTGTGTGGGTTCGCGACCCCGGGAGGATACACATCGGGGTCTTTCTTTGTGATTGACCATTTGTATGGAACCATTGTTGCTTGCCTTAGGTACTGTGGCCAGAGGTGCTGGGCATCACGAATGAAGGTCTATGATAGGCTTAGGTCCAGTACCATGAGCATGAAGGGCATAGCACATGACAATGGTAATCCTGAACTTTATCCTAGGTACTGTGGCCAGAGGTGCTGGGCACCGTGAATGAAGGTCTTTGATAGGCTTAGGCCCAGTATCATGAGCATGAAGGGTAAAGTTCATGGTGTTGACGGAAGGAAAAGATGTAATGATGAACGAACGAATGAAAGTAAGAAATGATGAATGAATGAATGGAAGTTAATGAATGAATGATGAAGATAATAATGATATTATCTATGTGTACGTATGATGCATGATCGCATGAAAGTAAAGTACGGTTTTAACGAAAGAAAAGTATGTTTTATTTTAAAACTAGAACTCACTCAGCAACGCTGACTTTTTATGTGTTTCCAGTTGGCAGGTAATGTTGCTGAGGATGGCGCTGCGAGGCTACTCAACTCTTATGGGATGGCATCCATTTATATAAGGCTTTTGTGATGTAATGCAACAATATATTTTGTAACTGGTTAACGATGTATTATTTGGCAAAAGCTTTATAATGAAATGAGATGTCTATTTTGATAATTCCGCTGCGATGTTTTATGAAAGTTAAATGTAATTATATGTTTTATGTGCGATGAATGACCAACTGTAGGTGTCCCGGGAACGGGGCCTTACATAATACTATTTCATCTCTTACTCACACTATATGTGGACTTCGAGCCCCTTTTGTGTTTCCATTGTACTCAGGCAAGTGGAACTACTTTACTCCTTAATTATTTCTTCTTTCTATCTATGATAACCATCGGTTGTTCCATATAATTCAGTTTGTCATCTATTTACATATCTTCAAGTGACATATAAACATCTTCGTCAGCTAAACACTAACATAGATGTGATACTTGAAAGTGGAATGAATCTCTCTAAACTCATCTGGCAATTCTAGCCTATATGCCACTTCCCTCACATGGGCTATTATCTTGAATGGCCCGATAAACTTGTGACTTACTTTCCCTCGTTTCCTAAATCGAATGATTCTTTCCAAGTTCTTTGGCATTACTTTATCAATGACATTAAACTCCATCAGTCTTCATTGTTTATTATATACAACCTTTGTTTATCTTTGGCAACTTATAAGTATGCTTTGATTCTTTCAAGCTTTTGTTCATAGCCTCTATAAGTTCTAAACTTCTTAGTTCTTTCTACCTAATTTTACCCAACACAGAAGGTTTTTACATCTTCGACCATAACGCATCTCATACAAGGGCATACCAATACCAGCATGGTAACTGTTATTATATAAAACCCTGTTAACAGTGAATTACTATCCTAGCTTCTACCAAAGTCTATAATACATACCCAAAGAATCATTGACTTTCTCCAAAACTTAGATGTAAACCGTTTGTCTCTATCAAAGACAATTGACATCGGTACACCATGACGAGCAACTATTTTTTTAATGCACAGCTCAGCCAACCGCTCCGAGTTATGCATCTCCCGGATTTGTGATAAATGAGTACTCTTCGTTAGTGTATCAACTTTGTATGGATTTTGATGTTTTTCTTTAACTTCAAGACACGTCAAACACTCCTATACATATTGCACTACATCAGCTTTCATTCCCGTCCACCAATACTCCCTCTTTAAATCCTTATACATCTTTGTTGAAACATTTTACCCGTTTGGAATATGCCAACCCGAATCCATTTAAGTCAATCATAAAAAACAAATTCATTATCTAAATCATTTTATTTATGTTAGAGTTTCAAAAAAACAAGCATGTCATTTGTTCAATTTATAATAGTTTTAAATTTATAAAATAGATTTTTTATAAATTTATAAGATTTCATTAATAATTATACATTTTCATTATTAATTAAAAAGAAATTTATAATTTCCATACCATGTCCAAAATGTCGTCTTTGGGATATCTTGTTCCTTTACCTTTAGCTGAGATAACCCGACCTGAGGTTGATCCTAAAAACCAACTTGCACCTTGCAACTGGTCAAACAGATCGTAATCCTAAACAACATGTATTTATTCTTTACCGTGAGCTTATTCAGCTCTCTATAATCTATACACATACGCATACTCCTATATTTCTTCTTTAATAGCATCAGAGCACCCCATGGAGAAATTTTGATATTTTCAAACCTTTATCAAGAAGGTCCTATAGTTGGATTATCAATTCTTTCAATTCACATGGAGCCAATCAGTATGGTGCTTTAATTACGGGCTGAGCTTCTTGCATAAGGTCATCTGAAACTTAATTTAACATACGGCCTCTCATACCATCAATATTGTCTGCTTTGTCCACTAGGAGTTTATGAATTTGTTTTTGGTTTTGAAAATAATTTTACCCAATTCTCTTAAACTTTGGCTCTAATACCAACTTGTAAGGCCCCGAAACCGAGAACACTCGCGCTCAGTCATTCATAGCATAAAACATTTAATAGACATAACATTTATAATGGAAATCATAATCAATTATTTAAAAATAATACTTGTCTTCGAACGTCAAATTATTTCATCTAAAGTTTTGATATGTTGTTTATATGAATATGGTTTCAAATGTTTGAATGAAAAACTATGATGTTCTAAGACAAGTATTATTTTTAAATGACAAATTATGATTTCAGCTGCAAATGTTACGTTTATAAAATGTTTTATACTATAAATGACCAACTGCGAGTGTCCAAGCTTCGGGGCCTTCACTTTATCTCCTGATCAGGTGGTACTCCCAACAAATCCTCAAGAAGCACATCAAGGAAGGCACACACCATGGGCACATCTGTCAACTTTATCGTTTCAACTTTAGCATCTTTAACTTATGCCAAGAATGCTCCACACCCTCTCCTCATAAACTTTGTTGCCGTTATCATAGTTACCATCTTTGGAATTATGCATACTTTATCGTCGTAAACCATGACTAGACTACCATTATGCGCTATCAATCGAATTATCTTTCTCTGATAAATTATATTACCCCTATAGGCGGCTAACCAATCCATACCAAACAAAACATAAAATCCTCCTAGGGTGGGAACAAATAACTTAGCGGGGAATCTATGTCTTTTCCATTTCTATGCTGCAATCGTCTATGATCTTGGTTATCTTAGTAGTCTTTCCAATGTAAGTTTCTATTTCAAACATATGTTCTATCTCTTTAGCTTTATCATTTATCATATCACAGAAAGTAAAAGCAATAAAACTCTTACATGCACCTGAATTAAAGAAAATATAAGGAAGTATGTCATTAACCATAAACATACCTGATACCACGTAAGGTTCAGCTCTAGCATCCTCTTGTATCATCATGAAAGCTCTAGCCTTGGCCTTTGGCTTGTCACCAACTCTTTCTCTTTTTTTGTCTCTTTCCCTTTACTCGAGTCTACTATTTTAGCCTCCTTATATTTCTAGCTATAGTGCCCATTCTTGTCACAGTTGTAGCACTTTATCAAATTAGGGTTTTGGAAAAATACTCGGTCGTTCCACATTTATAACACGAGTTGGAACAAGCTGCATTCACCAGCGTACTCTCTCTGACACTTCCAGCATTCACTGGAAGTTTCCACCTTCACTTTCTTTGACTTGACAGAAGACCTGACCTTTCTTTTTCTATTCACACTTCCAAATAAATTTTTCTTCACCTCATTCACATCGGGTTCGTCAGCAATCACAGCATCATACACTATCTCACTTAACTCTACCAATGATTCAAAAGTCTTAGGATCGCTAGCCTTCACATATCCCTCTCTTCAGTATTCACCAAATGAGGAACCAACCTTGCCAACTTACGAGATTTTTTAAGCCAAACTATTACTTAAATACCAGTCTGTTCTCCTATATATTTTAGTTTTTCCTTTTGTTTCAAGTTTATTCGTCTCTACATGATTAATGATGACACATTAAAATCACACGTTTGACTATTCTTGATAACTTTTGTTCATTTCCCCATCGAAGATCCAAACTTCAAACTAAGATGTGTTATGAGTTTGTACCTAATATTATTATAATAACTACGTTAAAAACCCGTGTATTACACAAATTGAATAAAATTGACAAATTAAATAGAGAGTTAATATTTAAGAATTGTGAAATTATTTTTTAGAAAAAAGATTTGATTAAAATTTTATATAAATAAGTAAATAAAGTAATAAAGCAGTAAGATCATAATTGAAAAGAAATATTTAAAACTCAATGAAACCAAAATTAAATCTAATTAAAGAAAATATAAAAAATAACTATTAAAACAAATAAAAACAAAACCATATGACTTGCTTCAACTTAAAATTTAGTAAAATACAAGTTTGTTATAGTTTAATATTTACTCTTCAAAAATAACTCTCTTCTAGAATACTTAGATACCCGCATATATTATAAACTTATTTGTTGATACTATTTATTATTAATATATATATATATATATATATATATATATATATATATATATATATATATAATATATATATATAGGGAAGGGATAAAGTGAGAACTCCCTTTTTTTGTGAGAACTCTAGTAACCAATGTGAACCACTAGTTTTCAATGGCAAAATTGTAATTAACAACAACATAATCAAAAAAATCATAAAATAAAAAAATAATAAAAAATAAAAAAAAACACAGAAGAAGTGTCTCTCGTTTCCCTCTACATTAACATAATTAAAAATAAAATAAATAAATATATAATAATAAAAAAAAAATCTCGTTTTTTTACGAACGTCATTTTACATATGTAATTCTTGGAAGTACACATGTGTAAAACAGAATTTAACATATGTAATGACTAATTTAATGTGTAAATAACGGGGGTGACGAATTTTTTTAAAAAATATATCAATATGGTAGGCGGTGGAAAGATAATTAAATAAAAAAAATAATGAAATTAACGGGGGAAAAAAAGGGGGAAGGGGCAGGGAACGACGAAAATAGGGACTAAAAGGGGGGGGGAAGAGGGGGGCGGAGAGGGCGCACGAAAAAGGGGGGGCGCAAGACAACCCGACCAGAGAGAGAGAGAGAGAGCGAGAGAGAGAGAGAGAGAGAGAGAGAGAGAGAGAGAGAGAGAGAGGAGAGAGAGAGAGAGGAGAGAGAGAGAGAGAGAGAGAGAGAGAGAGAGAGAGAGAGAGAGAGAGGAGAGAGAGAGAGAAGAGAGAGAGAGAGAGAGAGAGAGAGACAGAGAGAGAGAGAGAGAGAGGGAGAGAGAGAGAGAGAGGAGAGAGAGGGGGAGAGAGAGAGAGAGGGGGAGGAGAGAGAGAGAGGAGAGAGAGAGAGAGAGAGAGAGAGGAGAGAAACAGAGAGAGAACAGAGAGAGAGAGAGAGAGAGAGAAAACAGAGAGAAACAGAGAGAGAGAGAGAGAGAGAGGCGAGAGAGAGAGAGAGAGGAGAGAGAGGGAAAAGAGAGAGAGAGAGAGAGAGGAGAGAGAGATGAGAGAGAGAGAGAAGAGAGAGAGGAGAGAGGAGGAGGGGGGGGGGGGGGGGGGGGGGAGAGAGATAGAGAGGGGGGGGGGGACAGAGAGCTGAGAGAGAGAGAGAGAGAGAGAGAGAGAGAGAGAGAGAGAGAGGGAGAGAGAGAGACAGAGAGGGAGAGAGAGAGACAGAGACAGGGAGAGACAGAGAGAGAAAGAGACAGAGAGAGACAGAGAGAGAGACAGAGAGAGACAGAGAGAGAACAGAGAGAGAGAGAGAGAAGACGAGAGAGAGAGAAAGAGAGAGAGAGAGAGACAGGAGAGAGAGACACAGGAGAGAGGAGAGAGAGAGAGAGGAGAGGAGGAGAGAGAGAGGAGAGAGAGAGAGAGAGAGAGAGAGAGAAGAGACGGGACAGAGGAGAGGAGACAGAGAGAGAGAGAGAGGAGACAGAGAGGTAGATAGATATATATCTCTCCCTCCTTCTGTCTCTCCTCTCCCTCTCTCTCATCTCCCTCCTCTTCTCTCCTAAAAAACCTTCCCGAATGAGTATTTGAAACCATAAAAATTATATATTTAAAATATATTTATTTCAGAATATTTTACTGAAAAAAGAATGTCAAATTGATTGTTTTCTTATAAATTTCTCTATTTAATATAAGTGTGAGACGGAAAAACAAACTTTTCGACGTGTTAAAAAGTTGTGAAGTATCTAATTAAAGCTTCTTTTATCGTATAATATAGATAGATACCTTAATATCTTTAAATGAAATACTCATAGAAAGCTCATAGAAAGCGACTAGAAACACGTTTGACTACTAAAACTTGTTTTTATTATATTTAACGTTTAATCATGTTTTGTATCTGTTATCAATAAAAATCTAGGTTCATATATTATATACTATATTAAAGACATGTGTCAATGTCTACATAACAGTGTTATGTTCAAATTTTCATTTTTTTCATATACCGTATGACATGAAACAATTCTTAACAATGTTGCTTTTTTGGTTTGCTGGTTATGAGGCTTCATGTTTACACACACAACACAAGTTCAATTCTTGGCTTCCTACTTTCTAGCTTCCATTTTAGAATTTTCTACTTCTATGAGTTGGCCGCTTCATGTTTACCCATGTTTTGTAATAAGAATTTCAAGTTCATTTTCAATTAAAAACTTTGTTGCATTTGCTCTTTAATCATATTTTTTTAACTTTTGTGTTTTTGTTTTTTTAAAAGTTTATTGTTTTTAAATAAATATTTATACTCTTTGATTGAAATATTTCATAACCAACTAGATTTCGAACTTGATATGATTAAACAATATGTAATTAACTTTTAAATTTTACTTCACCCGAATGGTGCACCCCTTTTCGTTTATAATATGTTTTCTCTACTATCTATTTATTACTATTATTTTAATAGGTAGCATCCTTGTGCGCTACCACCGTCATCTTCTTTAAAATCATTGGTTGAACAATGTTAAAAATTGATAAGATGAAACGCTAATAAATATGATGAGTCAGTCAATGGTTAGTCATCATCGATTGTATCAAAATTTTTAGGTCAGTTGGTGTACACAGACCTCGATGGGAGAGGATGAGAAAGATCAATATCTTGAAGGAGAAAGAAAATCATTCTATTACGCACGGGTTCAAATCCTAGTTGTATATAAATTGGTTATAGTTAGTACTTGTCTTCTAAATGTTTTTTATAATGTAAAATATTATTATAAATAAATGGAATGCTATTATCGGTTAATAAGCAACAAGCTTAGAGCATTCACAATCCATCTCTCATTTTCATCCTTATAATTACACTAAACATTACTATTTTTTCTATTTTCTTTGCAATTAAATAATAGTTTTCATATATTTATCATTATCTTTTCTCTCATCCACTCAAAACCACTTTCAAAAATATCAAAAAATTTATGAGAGTTGTATCGTGATTTCCTAAATATGGGTAACACGGTATAATCCCCATAAATTTTATATCACTTTCACTTATGATTACTCACAATCATCCTATATAATATAGGAAATTTACTCACATATATAAAGAAAACTGAAAGGGAAACTGAGTGTGAATGCTCTTAGAAAGAATACTTGTTTAGTTCAATGGCCTGTAGATGCTTGTAGTTTGTTTGGTCTTTGTTGAGGCGGAGTGGGGCCATTGCTTGTCTAGCATGCCCTATGCAAACCGTGGTTTCTGTTTAGCATGCTTTGTCTCTTTTACCCCCTTATCCGTAGAAAAAAAAGTATTTAAGATTGTGAACAAATAAGTACTTAATTTGAGCTTTGAACAAAGTTTTCCTTTCTATTAATATATAAAGGTTTTTTTTAAAAAAATTATAAGTAAAAAAAAACCTATGAGAACCATTTTGATGTGTGTATATATCGATTTGATTATGACATATATAGTAGAGCAATTACATCTATACTATATGACATAAAAGGGTTATTTAAATACTTGTAGCGTTTTCTAACACCTAAAAATATATGTTTTGTCGTTTCTTTCTCTTATTATTTAGAGAAAATCATAAATTTAATCATTTTAACTTTTCTTTTTCTGTTAAAATACCTTAAAACAAACATTTTTTAAATTTTTTGTTTTAATAATTCTTTCTTTTAAATTTTTTATGATGTGGTAATTTTATATTATGCTTTAAAATAACTTAATAAATATATTAATGCGTAAATATTATTAAAATACTATAATACCGACCATTTTAATATAAACTAGTATGATCCACCGCGCGCGTTGCGCGTGTGATGGACGAACTAAAACGACTTGAAACTGAATCTCCGTCATGCTCGGGCTCATAATCAAGGTTTGGTTGCGGCTGCTAGATGATAGCCACGCCGAGAACAACCAACATTACTCCCGCTACATCATCACTGCCCTCGGATTTTTATCAGAACTAAACACGAAAGCAAAAATAAAGGCAGCAGAACCATATGGACAACAACAAAGCACATCTTGAAATGAATGTTTGTCTTAGATGAGACACAGCTCGCCATCATCGACAACCATAGCATCGCCTATGGACATCGAAATGAGAACAACAAACTAATAGCAAGACTCAGATGAGAAGCTCCTCATCATCATCGACACCATGAAGTGCTTATCATTTCCATCTTTCAAAGACAACCACATTGGTATCGGAGAAACAAAGCATCATAGGGGTAAAATTAGTGGCCGCTAAAGCCACCGTTGACCGGTCAAAGACGATGACAACTCTACCTCGACTCCAAGGGGAGGCTGAGTCGACACCGGTCTAACCATCGAGGCCACCGCCACCAACACATAGAATCGCACCTACCCTGTCACCATAGATCTCCGTGAACACCATCGCAAGCTCCATCCACTAACAACTTAGCGGGGAGAGTCAGACCAGGAGATGGAGTGCAAACCCTGATGCGTGTGACAACCACGAAACAGGAACTCGTCGGAGAATGCACTACCGTCGCGAGACATGCAAAGCAAAGCAGTATCCAGGTCACCAGAAGCACCTAGCGACCAGCAAGAATGTCGGGTCATTGGGGAAAAGGCGGTGATCGCTAGAAGCAAAAGAGAAGACCAAAGGACACAAAGACCATCAGATCTCCGCCATCGACGCCCACGTAATCTGTCGGAGACGGGAAACAGAAGCCCGAGAGACATATGGAATCGTGTGACCTCAAGCATCATCACCAACAATGTGACATCTGGTAATTTTTCATTACCAAACTTCGTTAGTTCCGTTAGGTTTTGCATACACATGTCGTGAGCACACACTAGCTGTCGTTGAACGTTGGTGATTTAATAACAATGATCTATGATAAAAAAAAACAATAATCTAATTAATAATGTTAATTATTAGTTGTGATTATGTAATTCTTGAATTTATAGATTTTAAATATTATTTGTAAATTTTACGTGTTAACATGACTATGTGTATTATATATTTCATGTGTTGTGTGACTTATTATAAATGTATATGATGATTATTATTGATTAATAATGTTTGTATCTTGTAGTTAAAACCTTTTAAAAAGTATTAAAAAGATTAGTTTTATAAAATATAAACATTGGGGTTTACTTTGTAATTATTCTAAAACTAAATCTTACCAAAATTACAACCCTAATCCCCCCCCCCCCTCCAAACCCTCATTCCGCCGCAAACACCACCCAAACACCCCATTCTTGGCGATTTCAAGCCTAAGCAACAAGAACAAGTCGATTTTGGTTAGTTCCAAGGGATTCCAAGGTGTTAGCAAGTTCCATTCTTGATTTCTACACACCTAAAGGTTAGTTTTAATTAGTTTTTCATGGTTTTTGTTCTTGATGAACCCTAATTCGAAATTGGTGATGAAAAAGTGAAATTGATGATTGTTAGATGTTAATATGATGTTAGTTAGGTTGTATGAATGTTAGATTATGTTGATTATGCAAGAAATGTATGATTTGATCATGAATTTCACACATTGCCTTAAGAGGAAACTTTTTATTCTTGGAATTCATGATTTGATGATTGTATGATGTTAGATACATTGCTTGGATGTTAGTTTACATGGTTTATGCAAGAAATGCATGAAATTGATGTGTTGATCATAACTTACTATAAGTGGAAACTTTTATGCATGATGATTGGGAATTTTGATGAATTAGTGATGATTATCATGTTAGAATGTATGTTATGAACTTCAATAGGTATAAAGTTGATGAATATATGAATGAATTGGATGTTAGATTGCTTTTGGGTGTTACGTTCCCAAAAGGGAAACTTTGTTTTTAAGGAACATTGGATATGATGATTTGGGCATGTTTATGATGTTAGGATCATGTTAGAATGTTTATGGATGATGTCTAATGTGGTGGAATGTCTTACTTGGGTTGTATGGATGCTTGATTGATCATTTAAGGAATTTGGGTTCTTGGTGATTATACATGATGATGAATTATGGTTAGTGATTAGGGAATCATGTTTGGGATTGGAATTGATCATTGTTGTGTATGTTGGTTGGAATGAACCTTGTTGAAATGTGATTATGATTGTTATACACGCGTGCAAATCTGAGGCCCCTACTTAGTAGGATTGGCAGGGTTTAGGATGTGAAGTCGTGAGTGGCTTCACATGGCATGTAGTGCATGATTAGACTCCATGTATGATTTATTAATGGTGATGTATTTATAATTGTGTTGAGCATGTTAATTGTTTGAGATTCGCATGAGTTGTATGATAATCTAGTGTAGTATGATGACCTTGGTAGAACTTTGGTTGACGATATGATACAAGTGAATAACTTGTATGATAATCATGTATGATAAGTTGATACGTTTGATTAAATGATATTTCAATTAATATGTCACTAACGGGTCAAATGGGTCAACTAGGTTAAATGCGTCTTGTTTTCCTAAACCTTGGGTCAGTGAGTTTTTTTACCACCTAGGGTTGTTAAGCCTTCTTGTAACACCCGGAAATCTTAAAAGATGTGTAATAAAGAATAAAAAATGAAGGAGAAAGAAGGAAGTGCAATAAAACCCAAGTTGAAGGGTTAAAAGTGTGCAAAGGACAAAATATTATTAAATAATGGTACAAAAGGTGATGGCCGCCCATATTGTCCTTCACATCATCTTTTGTTTCGGATTTTAGAGAGATAGAGCAAAAGACATTCGGATTTTGAAGAACAAGAAGAAGAATTCGGATTCAAGGTAAGGATTCAATGTTCATATGTGTTCTTGGCTGATTATAGCCTCGGTTATGTGCTTAAGTGTGTATTTGTGTTCGGTTGTGTGTGTTTTGGTGGGTTTAGGTGTGAACTCATAGTGCAATCGGATTTTGGAAGAAGTTCATCCGAAAGTTTGTCAAAGGTGAGTTCTAGAACCCCCTTTTTTTACATGTTTAAACTGATTTCGGGGCTGAAATGCATGTAAAAGCATTTTTATTAAATGGGTATTCTTACCCATATGTTGATGTGTATGTAATTGTGGGTGGGGTGTGATTTGGGTGTATATGATGCTATGATTATGTTATGTATGTGTTTGTGATGCTTAGAATGTTAGAACTAAGCTTAGAACACGTTTGAATGATGATTTGGGGACTGAAATGATGTTTGGTAGTTAAGTTAGTTGCTCATGTGCCTAAGTCCTCATGCGCCCAAAGTTCATGCGCCCAAATAGTTCCCATACGCCTTGGTTTAGGCCAAAATTGACTAAGTGTCCCATGCGCCTAAACTGCCCATGCGCCCGGGCACTCATGTGCCTGCATAGTGCCCATGCGCCTAGAATGTTGCCAGAATGACTAAGTGTTGGGTCATGCGCCCATATAGTGCCCATGCGCCTAGAAGTTCTCCATGCGCCTAAGTGTTCCCCATGCGCCTGAAAGGCCATGCGCCTGCATAGTGCCCATACGCTTAAGACTTAGAATATTTTTCTGAACGTTTGGGAAGAAAGGAAGTTTTAGGCTTTGACTTGGGATATTCCCGGGGGTAAGGTATGATGATTATATGATGATGTATGATGGGGATGTGATGGTTATGATAATGTTATGCATGCTTATGATTATGTGTGTTTTGTTATGTTTTCTTTATGTTCTTTATTATGTATGTTTTCATGGCTTTACGTGGTATGATTATAAAATGAATGTAAAGTATTATGTAACGTAAAGCGGAAGTTAATGATGATGAAAAGAGGAACGCAAAGAATGAATTAATGCATGCATGAATGAATGAATGGATGAAAAGTCTTGCAAGCAAATGAAAGGAGGTGCACAACTCTAAAATGTTGTTAGCTCAACTGTATGTGGTTTAGCTAACCCTTAAGGATACACACAGGGGTCCAGTCTTTGTGACTGACCAAATGTATGGTTTAGCTAACCCTTAAGGATACCCACTTTTTATACACTCTCTTTTGGGGGACATAGCATACTTATTACAAACGCTTTATTTTTATAAGTTGTGTATAGTTTAACATAGTGCAATATACCTTGAAAGTCCTCACACTTTCGGATCGTTAATAACGGTAACTAGCGGGAAATCTTGGGTAGTACTACTGGGTTTGACAAGCCCCACCTATGCGACTCGAGGTAAAACAGGTGCAATATTATCCTAAACACAAACATTGTCACAACCTGGTAAGTCGTGACGGGAGCAACAAACGCAACACAGTCAACTTCGATCGCGAAATCACTATGGTTATTACTTATGAATATAGACTAGCTATCTATTTCAATGCACTTCTTATGTTATACAATTATTATTGTTTATGTTAAACGCAAACTCTTGAACTCACCAACCATTGTGTTGACACTTTTAGTATGCTATTCTCAGGTTGTTAACTCAGGTTGCCAGTAGGAGGACGTCACAAGTCCTGCATGCATTCTAAGACCTCATTTTAAGTCATAACACTTGGTTTTACTTTTGAGTTCACTCGCGTCGCGGTAACACTTGTTAACTAGTGACTGTGATTCTGGTTTGTTCACTCGCGTCGCGGTAAAACCCCGCACGTGGATTCTAAGGGTGTGACAGACTACATCTTGCCGGAGCCACTGCGAGACCCCCCTCTCTCTAAAAGCCATACAAATGTTGAAATAAAGGAGAAAGGGGCAGTGAGATAAGGATGAAGAATTCAAGAGTCCGTTGTACATTTAGCTTCAAAAATGGTACATTTAAAATCATTGTTCAACCTGTTATGAATTAATAATAAGGTAAATGATTAAAAAATAATAATTATTGTATTTTAATAGTTAGTGTATTTATATTTTTAATAAAATAGTAATGTGTCAGTTTGACTTGTTCACTACACATAATCCTTTACTAGGGATCCGAAATAGAAACAACTATATAACTTAATTATATGACTATAAACAATTGCTTAAACGTATACACACACACACACACACACATATATATATATATATATATATATATATATATATATATATATATATATATATATATATATATATATATATATATATATATATATATATATATATATAAACTTTAAGCAATCTTGTCCACTCGTTATTTACTAATCATGAAAATTAAAATAAAAGGTATTATAGTAATCAACTAAATTTTTTCTCTCTAATTAATTAGTTAATTAATTAATAGATTATCTCTCCTTCCTTTATCTCTCTTATCTAATTTTTACAAAATTACACATTAAATTTTTAAGTATTGTGTAAACATAGATTTTACATATAAGTAAATCTTCAATTCTACATATATATAAATCTTTATGCTAACAGTTCGTAGGTTAATAATCAATTTTTTAAAAATAGACGTCTACTAATCATATATTTACATATATGTATATTTTCATATTAACCATCAAATTTTCAACTTTAACTTAATCTACATATTGATTTTCAAACGTACCATCAATTTACATATATGTAAATCATCGAATTTATGTCTTTTTACATATATGTAAAAGCTCTACATAATACTAATTATATATGTGTAATTATTCAAAATGATTGTCTATTCATATTGTCACATCCCGACGGAAGCGTGAAAATGCTTGGGTGTGACTCGTCTGTTCAAAACACATTGATTATCATGACATGCAAATCATAGAAATAAACTAAAATATCATTTTCATTAGTTCAAAACTATAGGATTACAATTTTTACAAAACTTAGTCTAATAATTTAGAATTACACATTTGTAATCCTAATCTTAAGCGTGTGTCTTCAACGTTTCATACAATCTTCAGCTAGTAGTGGACGTGAACATCCACATAAAGGCTGAAGTCAAACAAGTCAATAGTCAACCAGATGCACAGCTTCCCTAAGTAGCTGTGCCAATCACTGTACATGTTGTACGTATACATGAGATTATAATACATTATGCTGACCTGAAAAAGCATGTTTGAGCTTTTTTTGAAGATTAGCATTAGTCTTTATAATTTTATTTTTTGTCATAGTATAGGGACTTATTGTGTAAATATATGTTCCTAGTTTTCATTGTTAGTATAAATAGGATAGTATATGTATTTTTGCATGAACGAATATTGTTAGAACTTTCTGTTATTCAATTTGTATATTGTATCTAATTGCATTTTGCTATCAATGAAATATCTATGAATTTTTAAAGTATTTTGCATTTGTTTGATTACTTTGTGCTTATATTGATCGTTGCATTATAATATCATCACAGATCGATCCATTTGAACCTATCAAATGGTATCAGAGCCTTCGGTTTAGTGATTTTGAGCTTAATATCGACTTTTGAGCTCTGTGAATCACTTGAATCTGTGTTTGATAGCACTTTGATCAATTAATTGTTGTATTCAGTTGTGTTTCATCATCAGAAACATGAATTGAATCACAATTTGGTATTAACACATTTAGATCTGAGTTTTTCATCAGATTTGTGTGAGAAAGTGTTCTTCATATTCGAACTTAAATTCAATAAGAAGATCAGACTTGTTGTTGTTAATTGAGAGAAATGATGAATTAGGATTGATTATCGGCCTATATACTACCTTATTGGAAGTTTTCATATCAATTAATCAAGTTTTGAAGAATTTGATAAGTTCAGGTTGTTATGAAGATGATGAATTAGGCGCTTGAAGTGTTAAAATCATCTGAAATTTGCTTTAAGTGTTTAGGAGCATAACAACTGTTTAGGCGCATAAGCATTGTTTAGGCGTTTCAGAGTTGGACGTTTTGACACTGTTTGGGAGTTTTAACATTGTTTGGACGTTTTTGAAACCTAAGAATTCTAGGCATTTGAAGACTGCTTGGGCGCTTCAGTTTGAAAATTCAAAAAATTTGACCAAGTATCCAGGCGTTTGACAACTGTTTAGGCGCTTGACAACTGTTCAGGCGTTTGACAACTGTTCAAGCATTTGACAACTGTTCAGGCGTATCTTCAGTTGGGCGTTTCAAACTTCTACTAAGGCATTCCCTTAGGTGGTTCTAGTTCAAAGTGGGCGCATCAGAATTCAGACTTTTCATTAAACACTTAGAAAAATTTCTTAAAACTAAAATTCAAAAATATTGTCATTTCTTTGTTTCATTTCAAACTTTAAAAACAATAAAAACAGTTTTTTTTCTTCAATTCAAAACTCAAAATGGTTAAGTCTGAAGATTCTGAGAACAGAGTTCCTAAGTTGAAGAACAGAGCTGATTTCAAGAACTGGTCTCTCAGATTAAAACATCATCTAAACTCTATTGATACTGATCTTTGGAAATCAATAGAGAAAGGACCACATATTCTATTACATCAGATGGTCCTGACAGAGGATTTGTTTATACCAAAGATTCTTAAGAACCTTATCCTGAAGATGGTCTACATAGTGATGATCTAAAGAAAGTAAAGAATGACATTAAAGCTTACTCATTTATGTATAAGGGTTTACCTTTGGAGGTATTAACCAGACTTGAGGGTTACCAAACTGGCTATACCATGTACAAAGCCTTAAATATCATTTGTGAAGTTGGTAAAGAGATTCAAGATCTCAAAAAGCATAAACTGAAAAGGCAACTAGAGCTATTTGAGCATCTTTCTAGACAAACAATCAACCAGATGATGAACAGATTTGTGCAACTTACTACAGAAATGTTAACTACATGCATTAAAAATGGTCTTAAAGACCTAAATGATAGACTTTTCAGTGCTCTTCCATCTTTATGGAAACAGACAGTGACACTGTTAAAGCATACTGAAAAGTTCCCAATGGATCTTGATCTTCTAATTGCTAAGATTGAGTCAGTTGAAATTGATGAGAGCTCTAGGAACAATAACAGAGCTGCATCAACATCTCAGTAAAAGTATGTTGTTTCTCCTGCAAAAACAGTTGACAATGCATTTCTGGCAAAGGATGAAAGTACTCTAGAAGATGAGGGTGACTTGTTTGTGCGACCTGGGTTTTTCACAAGTGTTCTTGTCTATTCAACTCGACCTCAGTCTCCTCCTAAAACTCAAATGCCTAAATCTCAAACTGAGACTCCATCTTCTAACTCTGTTAAACCTAGCAAAGTTAAAGATGCCATAAATATCCTTTTACAGGATGAAGAGTCAAAATCTACTTTTACTGCTTTCATGGCAAGCTTTCAGGCTTATCAAGGTAGTCATTTAACTCAAGTTGATTAGATTTTGCAGGATTTGTTTCAGATGGATCCTGATGATGTGGAAGAGATGGATTTAAACTGGCAGATGGTGATGATAGCTTATAGGACTCAGAAACACTCTTATATGAACAGAAATTACAAGCGAAGTGCAAACAAAATTGTTGGCTTTGACAAATCAAAGTCAAGGTGTTTCAATTGCAATAGCTATGGCCATTTTTCAAGAGAATGTAAAGCTCCAAGAAATCAAGGAGGCAATGGTCAAGCTGGCTCTAGCAGTCAAAGATATCAGCAACAGCCTCAGAAAACCTTTCAGAAGCCTTATCAAAGTCTTCCCATGTCAGAACTGAAAGATGAATCAAAAACAACTGAAGAGCCAAAGAAAGCTCTTGTTGTTAGCCTTAAAGATGGTTATGACTGGAGTGCTTATGATGAACAGTTTACAGCTGATCTCACTTCTGGTTTAGCTATTATTGCTGAGATTCATAATGAAGACTGGTCTGAAGACAATGATCCCAAGGCAAATGGTGATTCAGACAATGATGAAGATTATGATTGGAGCGATAAATCATTTTTAAAGGAAGATTCAGAAGATATTGCTCTCATGGCAAGTCAGAACAACCTAAGGTTGAACACTCATCATTTGATACTGATACTTCACCTTCTTATCCAGAAATTCCATTAGAAGTCAGAGAAAAAATATGCACTAAAGCATGTTTTGATCAAGTTGAGCACTACAGAACATACTCATTCAAAATATGACTCAAACAAGAAGAATTAATACATAACAAACTCAAAATTGATCATAAAATCTCTGATGATAAGATCATATCTCTTCAAACATCATGTAACAAAACCCTCAAAGAACTTGAACTAGTAAAAAACAACTTGAAGAGATGACCAAAAATCTAGAACAAGAGAAATTGGCTCATGCTGCAACTCAGGTTGATCTTGCCAAAGTTAAAAGTTCAAAAATTATAGTAGAACAATTGGTAAGTGGGAGAAAGGATAAAGACAAAATAGGTTTAGGTTTCACACATGAGCGTATGCCTAAATCTATCTCAAACACCTTACCAGAGAATTTTAACACACATGATCACTCACCTAAAAACAAAGCAAAGCTTAAAGCCTTTCATGAAAAGAAAAAGAATGTGCAATCTACTGTAGAAAGTGAAATTGAAAAGATAAATGTTGAGATATTTGAGGACAATACTCAAAAAAGATCAAAAATGGTCATCTGATAAAAGTTAAATCTTATGAACCTCGATCAAACAACAAGAAGTTGTTTGTTCCCAAAGGATCTCATGAATTTGTTGTTGAAAAATGTGAACTTGAACAATGTGTTGAAGAAGTCATTGAAATTAATGACAAGAAGAAAGGAAAAACTAAAGAAGAGGATTTAAAATCAGATAATTCATGTTCTGATGATTCATGTTCTTATAAATTAAACCAAAAAGAACATAAAGTTAAAGAAACTGAAAAAGAATCTTCTAAATATTCAATTCAATCCCAAGGCAACAAAACATCATCAAGACCAAGAAATCAAAGAACAACTGCTAAAGCTAAAAATTCTCAAACTTAAAGAACCCATCAATAAAATCAATTTAAACCTATGAAGTTTGTGTCAGTGGAAACTTTTGACATGAACACAATCCCTGAAATGACATCAAAACCAAAGATCAAATCTAACTCTGATCTAAAAACAGGTTCAGGTCCTAAGTCTTCCGCTGTCAATAAAAGATTTGTGTCTAAGGAGTCAAGGAATTGTGAAAATGTACAAAAGTCAAAACCTAAAAATCAAAAGAACAAACTCACAAATCAAAAACAACAGATTAACTTGACTACTAAATCAAAACAAGGATCAAATGTGACTTCCACATCTAGGGTTAATCAACAGTTGTTTAAACCACCACAAAGGTATTGTGACATATGTGATATGTATAATCATAACACATGTAAGCCTCTTTCAATGCGGTCCTCAGGTTAGCACTATCATCACCGCCTTCCGGGTGATGGATCTCAGGCTCTTCGAGTGCCATATCAGCAGCCCTAGTCATACTTCTCGTGACACGCGATCCAGCACCACGTCCACCACAACCTTCACCTGGCGAAACCTTCGAAGATCTACCACCGGCCATCCTCTAAACACACTATAAGATTCAAACACTAACACGGACATTCAAGGGAATAGCTCAGTTTATGTCAAGTATAGTAAGTCCCTAATTACAGTGGCCAGTTGTGATTAGCCACTTACTTTACTCTTCATACCCCAAGCATTTCCTATCCTGACTACATCAGTATCTAAATCTACTAAAGGCACATAAATCACATAACATGCGCACGTAATACTAATTAATCATTAAGAAAATACCTGATGGCACGCAGCTACTCAGATTGGCATCCATTCCCTTTCCGTCCCATTTTCAGTTTAAGTAAAGGTTTATTTTGAAAATTTACATGTTTCACTTAAACTTTGGCTCTGATACCAACTTGTAAGGCCCCGTTCTCGGGACGCTTACAGCTGGCCAATCATTGCACATAAATCATATATTTACATTTAACTTAAATAAACACCGCAGCGGAAACTTTTAAAAATAACATTCCATTTCATCATAAAAGCTTTTGCAAAATAATACATCGTTGTCCAATTACAAAATACTTGTTGCATTACATCACAAAAGCATTATAAATATGGATGCCATCCAAAATTAGCCGAGTAGCCGCCCCGTGCCATCCTCAGCAACTTTACCTGCCAACTGGAAACACATAAAAGTCAGCGTTGCTGAGTGAGTTCTAGTTTTATAAAAACATTTCATTACCTTTCATTCATTAAAGCATTTTCATTACTATCGCACGTGATCACACATCATACGTACATCAAGGTAATAATTATTATCTTCATCATCGTTCGTTTCGTACATTTCACACGTTCGCACATTTCGTACTTATCGCACTTTTCGTACATTTATTATCTTTCACTTCTATCTAGGTCCTGTCATGTACTTAACCCCCTCTAGAGCACCAAGCAATTTCATCTAGGGTTAAGCGACAAGGACCCCATATCGCACGAATGGAGTGGTCACTAGGACAGACTCCCCATGTGTGTGTGAACTCTTATGGGTTCGCCAAGATCGCACGCTGTATAACACACAGTAATAAGGAAATCGCACGTGTTGGAGCAGTCACCGAGACTGAACTCTTACTGTGTGTATGAACCCTTATGAGTTAGCCAAAATCGCACGCTGTAAATACACACACAGTTGAGCTAACAACTCTCAATGAGTTGTGAACCTCCTTTCATTTGCTTGCAAGCCTTTCATACTTTCATTCGTATTAATGCATGCATTCATTATTTCGTTCCTCTTTTCATTATCTTCCACTTTACGTTACATCATACTTAATCATTTCATTCATTATCATTCAACGCAAAGCCACGGGAAGATAAACATACATAAACAGGAACATCAATAAAATTATGCAAATCTTCATACATAACAGCATGCATACATAACATATATCACACATACCATCATGCATAACATCATCATCATACATCATTCATGCCCATCACATCATTTTTGACTTCAAAAGTCAACTTACATAACCCCCGAGAATCTTCCAAGTCAAAGCCTACTTTTACCCTTCTCTCCTGAGAATCAGATAATAAACTTTCTTTCGGACGCATGAGTCCTACTTGGGCGTATGAACACCCTTCAGTCGCATGGCCTCCCAGGCGACTGAACACTTGAACGAATGGATATCAGGAGAATGAACCCTATGCGGATGGACCTATGCGGATGAATACTATGGGCGAATGGACACCTATGCGTATGGGCTCTCAGTCGCATAGCTTCCATGCGTATGGCCTTCAGTCGCATGACCTCAGGCGCATGGGCTTCAGTCGCATACCCTTCGTGCGTATGAACCTCAGTCGCATGGCCTCCAGACGCATGGACCTCAGTCGTATAACCTTCAATCGCATACCTTACAGGCGCATGAACTTCAGTCGTATGATTTCCATGCGTATGGACCTCAGTCGCATGGCATCCGTGCGCATGGACCTCAGTCGCATGCCTTTCAGCCGTATGGCCTCCAGTCGCATGCCATTCGGTCGCCTAGCCCTAACTGATGCAGAATGCAGTTCTTCCCGAACCCAAACTGCCATTTTCGGCCTCCAAGCCCTCCCAAACCTGTTCTAGGCTCAAATCAACCATCCTAAATCTTAGAAACACCTACCACAACATCGTTCAAGCACACACAAGCCCGAAATCAAACCCCACTCGATTCACACACAAACACATACACATGGGTTCAACACACACATTTCAAAAACGGGTTTTACTATGTGTTCCAGCCCCAAATCAGTTGAAAACATGTAAAAGAGGGGTCCTAGAACTCACATTAACGACCTCTACGAGTAGAGCTTCAATCCGACCCGCTACATCTCAACTTTGGCACCTTGAATCCTTCTAAACCCGAACTTGCCCTTCTCTCCTTTCTTTTTCTCTCTCTAGCCGAATGAAAGGGGGAGAATGGGCTGTCCTCCCCCTTTTATACCCCCACTCATTCAAGGGTTTTCTCGTTTTAGCAAGTTTGGTCCCTCAACTTTGGACTTTATTTTTTTTCTTTCTCTTTCTTCTTTCCTTGGCTTCAAAGGAAATAACCGGGCATTACAAGTATACCCCCCTTATATAGGTTTCGTCCCCGAAACATGTTATTCCTCGAACATACGCGGGTAATGCTGTCGCATCTCTTCTTCAGTCTCCCACGTAGACTCAGATCCCTTTCTGTGCTTCCACTGTACGCGTACAAGTGGGACCACTTTATTCCTCAATCCCTTCTCTTTACGATCGATGATCGCCACTAGTTGCTCCACATAATTGAGCCGTTCGTCTACCTCGATATCTTCCAGTGGGACAACCGTATCCTCGTCTGCTAAACATTTCCTCAGATGAGATACATGGAATGTCGGGTGAATTCCACTTAACTCCTCTGGTAATTCTAGTCTATAGGCCACCTCTCCCACTCGGGCAATGATTCGGAAAGGCCCTATGTATCTCGGGCTCAACTTGCCCCGCTTTCTGAATCGAATGATACCCTTCCAAGGTGAGACTTTCTTCATGTTTGGATACATCTTCGTGGCACCGGGATGCATGGAGTATCGAGTCTTATGGGCTTCGTCCATAATCTTCCCACGTAGATCCCCAAAACGAGAAATCCACATTCGTCCGAATCGGGTTCTAACACCGAGCGTGTTTTCACCCATCTCCGCGACCAGACCTCTCATTCTTTCAGAGTTAAGATGATCTTCTTCCAATTCCTCGTCTTGAAACTCCTTGACATGCGTCATCACATCAGAGGTCGTAATCAATTGGTAAGCCTTCACCCGAATCGGCTCGGGTCTCTCTTTTCGGCTAAAGGGCGTCTGCCACTACGTTGGCCTTGCCCGGATGGTGATGGATCTAGCAATCATAATCCTTTATGAGCTCCAACTATCACCTCTGCCTCATATTCAAGTCCTTCTGCTCGAAGATGTACCTCAAGCTTTTGTGGTCAGTGAATATTGTGCACTTCGTCCCATACAGGTAGTGTCCCCAAATCTTTAACGCGAAGACCACGGCTGCTAGCTCCAAATCATGAGTAGGATAGTTAACCTCATGAACTTTCAATTGTCGGATGCGTAAGCTATAACCTTTCCTCGCTGCATTATTACGCAACCCAACCCCGAGTAAGAAGCATCTGAATAGACCACCAAGCCCTCGCTTCCTTCGGGTAATGACAAGATAGGAGCGTGAGTCAGCCTTGCCTTTAGCTCCTCAAAATCCTTCTCTTGATCTTGACCCCACACAAACTTCACATCCTTACGGGTCAACCTAGTCAATACACATCCTCATGCTTCCATCCTTCTTCTTCCCAGACAAGACCGAAGCACCTCAAGGAGAGATACTCGGTCGAATGAACCCCTTATCAAGTAAATCCTGCAGTTGCTCCATCAACTCCTTCATCTTAGTCGGAGCCAACCAATACGGTGCCTCGACAACAGGTTGGGCACCTGGTATCAAATCAATCTGAACTCGATCTCACAGTCAGGTGGCACTCCTGGTAAGTCTTCAGGAAATACATCTGGAAAATCACACACAACCGGTACATCGGATAGTTGTGGTCTTGGCGTATCCACATCCTTTACGTAGGCCAAGTAGGCACTACATCCACGCCTTATACACTTTCCCGCCACCACCATTGAAATCACTATCGGAATCGTAGTGACTCGATCACCATAAACCGTCACCATACTCCCGTCAGGCGCTATTAACCGAATCATCTTCTTGCGACACACAATGTTCACCTCGTAGTCTGCCAACCAATCCATCCCAAGAACTACGTCGAAACCACCTAAGGTCATCACGAATGGTCTAACCGGAAATTTATGACCTTCTAATACCACGTCACAACCATCTATCACATCAAAATCCTGGTAGACTTACCTATGGCAGTTTCTACATCGAAGGGCTTATCAATACTTCTACTCCTAATGGGAACTTAGCACAAAAGGCAGCAGAATGAAACTCTTACTAGCACAAGAATCAACTAACACAGAAGCTAGAGTTCGGTTTACTAGAAACGTACCTGACACAACATCGGGGCCCGTCCTAGCCTCCTCCTGAGTCATCGTGAAAGCTCTGCGCTCGCCTCCTGCCCTCCAGTTCTGGTCGTCTTCCTTGCTCCAGAACTCTCTGCCCTTGGCCTCTTGCAGTCCTTGCTTATGTGACCCCTTTCGCCACAGTAATAACACTTCATCACCCCACAATCTCTTGCCAGATGACCGGGCCTCCCACATTTGAAACAGAGGTTTGATCCCCACCTACACTCTCCTGTATGTTTCTTCCCGCAAATACCGCAACTCTTCACCCCATATTGGATGTGACCACACGTCGGTTATCCACCCTCGCAGCCTTGTTGTTTGGAGTGGAACTCTCACGTTCAACCCGCTTTCCTTTCCAATTCTTGTCGCTGCTACCCTTCTTGTTCACTTCAATCACGATCTTCTCCTTCACCGCCCTAAATACCTCAGTCACCATAGACGGCAGAATCGTCTGCATAACCTGTTGAACTCCCTCAACCACAACCTCTTTCAATGTGGTCCTCAGGTTAGCACTATTATCACCGCCTTCTGGGTGATGGATCTCAGGCTCTTCGAGTGCCATATCAGCAGCCCTAGTCATACTTCTCGTGACACGCGATCCAGCACCACGTCCACCACAACCTTCACCTGGCGAAACCTTCGAAGATCTACCACCGGCCATCCTCTAAACACACTATAAGATTCAAACACTAACACGGACATTCAAGGGAATAGCTCAGTTTATGTCAAGTATAGTAAGTCCCTTATTACAGTGGCCAGTTGTGATTAGCCACTTACTTTACTCTTCATACCCCAAGCATTTCCTATCCTGACTACATCAGTATCTAAATCTACTAAAGGCACATAAATCACATAACATGCGCACGTAATACCAATTAATCATTAAGAAAATACCTGATGGCACGCAGCTACTCAGATTGGCATCCATTCCCTTTCCGTCCCATTTTCAGTTTAAGTTAAGGTTTATTTTGAAAATTTACCTGTTTCACTTAAACTTTGGCTCTGATACCAACTTGTAAGGCCCCGTTCCCGGGACGCTTACAGCTGGCCAATCATTGCACATAAATCATATATTTACATTTAACATAAATAAACACCGCAGCGGAAACTTTTAAAAATAACATTCCATTTCATCATAAAAGCTTTTGCAAAATAATACATCGTTGTCCAATTACAAAATACTTGTTGCATTACATCACAAAAGCATTATAAATATGGATGCCATCCAAAATGAGCCGAGTAGCCGCCCCGTGCCATCCTCAGCAACTTTACCTGCCAACTGGAAACACATAAAAGTCAGTGTTGCTGAGTGAGTTCTAGTTTTATAAAAACATTACATTACCTTTCATTCATTAAAGCATTTTCATTACTATCGCACGTGATCACACATCATACGTACATCAAGGTAATAATTATTATCTTCATCATCGTTCGTTTCGTACATTTCGCACGTTTCGCACTTTTCGTACATTTATTATCTTTCACTTCTATCTAGGTCCTGTCATGTACTTAACCCCCTCTAGAGAACCAAGAAATTTCATCTAGGGTTAAGCGACAAGGACCCCATATCGCACGAATGGAGTGGTCACTAGGACAGACTCCCATGTGTGTGTGAACTCTTATGGGTTCGCCAAGATCGCACGTTGTATAACACACAGTAATAAGGAAATCGCACGTGTTGGAGCAGTCACCGAGACTGAACTCTTACTGTGTGTATGAACCCTTATGAGTTAGCCAAATTCGCATGCTGTAAATACACACACAGTTGAGCTAACAACTCTCAATGAGTTGTGAACCTCCTTTCATTTGCTTGCAAGCCTTTCATACTTTCATTCGTATTAATGCATGCATTCATTATTTCGTTCCTCTTTTCATTATCTTCCACTTTACGTTACATCATACTTAATCATTTCATTCATTATCATTCAACGCAAAGCCACGGGAAGACATAAACAAGAACATCAATAAAATTATGCAAATCTTCATACATAACAGCATGCATACATAACATATATCACACATACCATCATGCATAACATCATCATCATACATCATTCATGCCCATCACATCATTTTTGACTTCAAAAGTCAACTTACATAACCCCCGGGAATCTTCCAAGTCAAAGCCTACTTTTACCCTTTTCTCCCGAGAATCAGATAATAAACTAAGTTCTTTCGGACGCATGAGTCCTACTTGGGCGTATGAACACCCTTCAGTCGCATGGCCTCCCAGGCGACTGAACACTTGGGCGAATGGACATCAGGAGAATGAACCCTATGCGGATGGACCTATGCGGATGAATACTATGGGCGAATGGACACCTATGCGTATGGGCTCTCAGTCGCATAGCTTCCATGCGTATGGCCTTCAGTCGCATGACCTCAGGCGCATGGGCTTCAGTCGCATACCCTTCGTGCGTATGAACCTCAGTCGCATGGCCTCCAGGCGCATGGACCTCAGTCGTATAACCTTCAATCGCATACCTTACAGGCGCATGAACTTCAGTCGTATGACTTCCATGCGTATGGACCTCAATCGCATGGAATCCGTTCGCATGGACCACAGTCGCATGCCTTTCAACCGTATGGCCTCCAGTCGCATGCCATTCGGTCGCCTAGTCCTAATTGATGCAGAATGCAGTTCTTCCCGAACCCAAACCACCATTTTCGGCCTCCATGCTCTCCCAAACCTGTTCTAGGCTCAAATCAACCATCCTAAACCTTAGAAACACCTACCACAACATCATTCTAGCACATACAAGCCCGAAATCAAACCCCACTCGAGTCACACACAAACACATACACATGGGTTCAACACACACATTTAAAAAACGGGTTTTACTATGTGTTCCAGCCCCAAATCAGTTGAAAACATGTAAACGAGGGGTCCTAGAACTCACATTAACGACCTCTACGAGTAGAGCTTCAATCCGACCCGCTACACCTCAACTTTGGCACCTTGAATCCTTCAAAACCCGAACTTGCCCTTCTCTCCTTTCTCTTTCTCTCTCTAGCCGAATGAAAGGGGGAGAATGGGCTGCCCTCCCCCTTTTATACCCCCACTCATTCAAGGGTTTTCCCGTTTTGGCAAGTTTGGTCCCTCAACTTTGGACTTTATTTCTTTTCTTTCTTTTTCTTCTTTCCTTGGCTTCAAAGGAAATAACCGGGCGTTACAAGTCCACCCCCCTTATATAGGTTTCGTCC
>CM046037.1:19703810-19868810 GCA_025215565.1 Flaveria ramosissima | reverse complement strand
CATCCTCCCTCTCACCACCGTCGCCCCATATCCCCCCACCGGCCGGACATCCGCACCACCTGCAGCCCTCCTCCCCATCCTTCCCTCTCACCATCGTTGGCCCTCCTCCCCCCACCTGCAGCCATCCTCCCCATCCTTCCCTCCCACCACCGCGGGCCCTCCTCCCTCCACCTACGCCCGCCTCCCTCCGCCGCCACTCACCTTATGCTCGTGATGAAAAAACACAAGAAACGCTGAATGCAGACTTTAGCTTTGTTGATGTTGACCAAACTTCGAAGGGAAGGTACAACTCGGCCATTGATGAATCGACTTTTTCATAATGATATAGGCCAATCATATGACCAATCCGGCCTTAAGCCATGTCATATTGTTTCTGCATTTCTACATTTTCGTTGTAGGCATATATTATATAATATTGTATCTGCAGTATAAATCATTAGTATGTACCATTAAGGAAACAGGTTTGTAAGGAAGGGATACTACAAAAAGCCATATTGGTAAAGAATTTCTAGTGAAATTGACATTTTAGTATAAATAGCAAAGTAATGTATATAAGGTTTATTTTAATTACAGAATATTTTAGCAGTCTGCAAATGTTAAAAAACAAACAGTTTTTTCTTGCAGAATGCAGATATTTGATCCACCTGTTTCTGCTGCACATGTCTGCAGATGTGGTCCAGCATATGTGGTCCGCAGACTGCAGACATTTTCCTGCAGAAAAAACAAACACCACTTAATCACCGGTACTTAACTGGTTGCTTGCCACCCGTTTTCTAATTTAAGCTTCACCATGCAAATGTCAAACTTAAAGTCAAATTAAACCACATCATTTTAGTATATAAATCCACCTACAAATGTTAGTTGGAAGCGTCAAACGATTGTGTTTTATAAAAGGCTAATTAAATGTTAAATGTTTATACAAACCTAGAGCACATATAGCAAATGCTATTTTTCTAATATTACTCACATGTAATGTGTACATTATCAATATCTTCATTACCCCATTTTAGTGTAAAAACTATCCTATTTTTCTCATTTTCCCCAATCACTTTTTCTTATTTTTCAATTTTTCCTACATTCCAATTGACAACAGGATCAACTTCAGGGTGATCTACGATCAACAAAGATTGTTCAAACCCCTATTACAAGGAAACAGTATTCCCGATCAAAGAAAAACTTTACCACAGATAAAATGGATAAACAGCATAGAAAACCACAACATTTAACCACTGATAAAATAGGATAAACAGCAACTAACATCAAACCACGTATTCGCGTCAGTTATAAAACCACCCATGGTTCTCAGCAACGTGGCCACCATCTACAACACGTTCTAAACAATCGTAAACACTTTCGAGATAATAACACAAAATCAAACAAAATTAACCATACAATTCAAACCAAAACATAAACAAAAATCAAACCATAAGTTGGATTTCAAACTTCCATAGATAACACCCATTAAAGGTCACACACAACTTCTTACATAACACCACACCATGTACACACTACACTACTACTTCTACTAACACTACCATCTTCACAAACTAAAAACCGCCATTAACGACCTCTAAAAGACTAAAATCAAGCAGTTGCCTTCCTAGCCCTCTTCGCAGCAGGCGATTTGATCGACTTCGGTTGTTTCGCTTTCGCCGGAGTCATCTTCTTCGACTTCTTCACCGCCGGTGTCCCCACAGCCTTCTTCGGTGCAGCCTTCGCCTTCTTCGCACCACCGGTTGTGGCGGTGACGGTGACGGTGGCGGTGGCTCGTGCCGCAGGGGCTGCAGCCTTTTTCGCTTTTGTTTCCTTAGGTTTCTTCGCTTTTGGATCCTTAGGCTTCTTACTGCTTTCAGATAACTTGTAGGATGCCTTCACTTTCGTGAGTTTGCCTTTTGATGCTGAATTCTTCAACTGTAGTGCGAGCATCTTACGGAAATTCTCCGGTAGCACTCGTTTGTGCTTCTCCTCCATGTATTTTGCGATCGCGTGAGGGCTTGAACCGCCTTTCTCGTTCAGAGCCAACAGAGCTTCTTTGATCATCTGCAACCAAAACTCAAAATCAATATCTGAATTCACGAACAAAATATATGAAATTGTGCAAAATCTACGAACAGACGTGAAATTCAAACCAAATAGCAACGATTTAACGCAATTAAACCAAATCATTTGTTGAAGATAACTTTAAACGATCAGAACATCGATACAGTATCATGAACAAAATCGATAACATGATTCATGATGATGATATTAAACTGGAAATCATTGAATCAAATACGATTAACGTTATCACAAACCTGAAAGTAAGGAGGATGTGAAGCGGTTTTAGCACTTTTTGCCTTCTTCTCCTTTACAACTTTAACTTTTTTCTCCTTCGGTGGTTTTCCGACGGTCTTCGCCGGACGTTCGCCGGCGGCGATCTGGTTTTTGGCTTCTCCGGTGGTCATCACGTAACTTCTCGAAGACGCTAGAAACTTGAATTTGTGTTTAATTTCGAATTTGTTGTTATGCAATTAGGGTGGTAGGCAATTTATAGTACAGAAGATCATTCGGTAAGTGGTTTCTGATTGGTTGGTTTTGTGTTACACGGATGACGAGTGATTTGATCGTGACCGTTGATTGAATGGGGCAAAAATCGTTGATTATAAAGTGAATGTGCTACGGATAGTTTCTGATATGTTTTTGGGGTTGTGTTTTCTTGGTGAGTGTTTTGGATTAATTTTGATCGATTTGTTGTTTCATTTGGGAATTTAATTTTGCTAGTGTGTTAGTTTAGGAAAGATGATATGTACATGAATTTTTAAAGTCTAAAATAAGTTTTAACAAATATATATATATTGTAAGAAAATGTGTGAATTGTAAGTGTTAAGTATATATTTGTAATCATCATGATTTCATTTCATTAATTTTGATTCGATAAACATGAAAATACATGTATAACAGGAAATAAACGGACGTGGCATCTGGTTAACTCGTTTCCAACACCCTTATTGTTCCTCCTTGCCAACCCATATCTCGACACACAACCAACACCATACCTATCATCATTTTACCATGTAATAAACTATTCAACCCCTAATACCTCTTCGAGACTAGCATTGTGAACTATTTTATTAGTCTATCATTCAGTGACACTTCTTCCCCCTATGACTTACATGAATAAAGAAAGCAAAGATAAAACAATACCTCCTACATCAAAAGTGACCAAGCATTCTGAGCGTACTTTCTCTTCCATGCTTATTACCGACCCCCCTCACCTTGTATAAGATTTCCACCTTTGCACCCAACTGATCATAGCGCTAGTACAAGACCTTTGATAAAGATGACTGCTCACTAAGAACATAACACGAGAATAGCTCAATTAGAGGAAGATAAGCAGAGGATTGAAGAGGAATTTAAGAGGGAAAGGAAAGGCTTCTATAGCCTCTCAACATGATGTGCTTGACTCGATTTTTCAGGTGGAAGATGTTACACCATTTACAAATGCTCTCATGGAAGATATCTCTAAATCTTCGAGCAAGGTAACTAGATGTAATTGAACTCCTACATTTATTGGTAAGGTTAATAGTTATAAAGATCATCATTTGAAAATGTTAAGTAAAATTGAATCAGTGCAAATGTTAAATCTAACTTTAAAAAGGCTGGTAGATCCCAAAAGAAAAGAATTAAAGCTTTAGAGATAATTGTCTCATTTTCAAAACATGAGAAAACAAATTTAGAAACCCAAACTAATAATCTCTTAGAACTTTGCAAAGGATGACTTATTCGTACTTAATCCTATCCAGACAAGTACACTACTCGTACTGAAAGTTTGAAAAGCTATTATCTCTTAATGACACGATCAAAAATTACGTTAAAACAAAATTATGTAAGGATTCTTATAAGTCTGATGCAGCCAAAACTTCCAAAGTATTTCTGCATGCATGCACTGAAGTACTGAAGTAGAGATGCTTCGGAAGTTTTACACAATGCACTAGAAAATATTCTAAGTGTAAAATCTTCCGAAGCCAAGACCAACATCTTTCGAAGCCAAAAGTGAAGTCTTCCGAAGCTTCAAAGACAAAGTCTTCCGAAGCCAAAGAGTGAAGACAGATTTCTTCCGAAGACTTTTAGAGACATGCTTTTATCTGATGTAATTTACCAAAAAGCTGGACCACCTTTCCGCTGCAACTCTATTCAGTCACCAACTTTCATAAGTTGGTGAAAAGGTCCATGCTTTTGGTAACTGTACATTGAGGTCTTGAGTCTGTGCTTTCTACTTTATGTACTTTTATCCTTTTTTTAATATATGTGAGCTATGGCATGTCATAGTCACTAGTCAAAAGGCAATCTGCCTTTTGACTCTACATTTGATTTTGTAGTTGTCTAGTCTTATGTATCCAGCTGGCCTTCAAAGTATGACCGGCTGTAGGATGTAGTATAAAGTATCTCAAGTCCTTGTAACTTTCTTTCTATGCTTTGTAATACTTATAAAAGAACTTAAGAGCAATATACAACATTCTTGAAAAACCATACACTTGTGTTGTTTGCAATCTTGTTCTGTCTCATACTTGACTTGTGTTCTTAGTATCTTACATATAAATTACCAGTTTCCTATTTGATCTATTAAGTGTTCTAAAGATCTCTACTCATTGTGTTGTTGTGTTGTAAGTGACCAGCACCCTTAAACGGTCCTGCATTTGGTATCAGAGCATTCCAGGCTCTTGATTATAAGATCTCACCATCTTAAGATCCCTCACACACAAAAAATACTTAACAACTCAAATAGCAGCTATTACTAAGGCTGATATAGAAACTGGAACTATGACAAAGTCCTCACTGATCACTCCTGAAGACTTTGACACTTGGTGTCAAAGAATGGAAGGCTTCATCAAGTCTCAAGACTCAGGATGTGGGACTTTGTTGTCTAAGGACCTTACATACCAAGCACCTCTTCAGCTGCTGCTGGAGGTGGTATGATCCCAAAGGTTGTGGCTGATTATTCTGATGAAGAGAGAAAAAAATAGAGATTGATCAGAAAGCCATGACAGCCCTTCAAACTGCTCTTCCAAACTCCATCTACAGAGGCTTCAAGAAGTGCAAAGCTGCCAAGCAACTATGGGAGGCAGTGAAGCTCATGTATGAGGGGTCCAATGAAGCTAAGGAGAACAAGAAGGACCTCCTGAAGCAGCAGTTTGAGAACTTCACCTTTAAAGCAGGTGAAACCATGACTCAACAATACTTCATGTATGTTGAGATTGTGGATACTCTAATGGATGTTGGAGTAACTCTTGAGAACAGGGACATTGTGAGGAAGTTTATGTCCTCTCTTCCTAGACAATGGACACATTACTCTGTTGTTATCAAGAGGACTGAGAACCTTAAGACTCTTACTCTTACAGAGTTGTATGGTATTCTCAGTGGATACCAGATGGAGATGAACATGCAAAATTTATCTGGTAACTCCAGCAATCAGTAGAGTTCAGCCCTCTATGTGGTTGAAAGGGATAGCATTGAACCACAACATCATCTTATATGCTATCCTGACAAATCACAAAGGGGTCCTTTCATCACCTTCCTAGAGACACCAAGAGAAAGCTACACTCAAGGAAGTCCATTCCAAGAGACAAGTTCTTCTCATGCTTTTGTTTCTGCTAATGAGAGCACAGGAAACTTTCTCTTCACTCTTGAAGACCTGGACTGTATCCATTCAGATGATCTGGAGTACATGGAGATAGTTCAGCAGATGGCTCTTCTCACTCACAGAGCAAAGAAGTTCTACAAGAGGACAGGGATGAAGTTTCCTAGCAATGCAGCCAGTGGAAAGTTTGGGCTGGATAAAAGCAAAGTGAAGTGTTACAACTGTAACCAGATAGGACACTTTGCAAGAGAGTGTAAGGCACCAAGGACAAATGGTGGCCAAGCACAAGCCAGACCAAACTACACTAAGAGAATGCCCTAGAATGAGAAGCCAAAGCAGCAAGTTGCAGTTGCTGTTGAAGAAGAAGGCTTTGACTGGAGCTTCAGGTGGAAGATGCATCTCCAAACCAAGCACTCATGGCAGACCACGATGAAGCCAAGGTATTGGAACATCTTTGTACTCCTGAATGCATTGCTAAAGTAAATACATACAGGTCCTATAACTTAGAGATTAGATCTGATCTTGAGTCCTTAAATATCTTAAAAGCTGATTTTAAAATAGCCGAAAATGATTATAAACTAAAAATAAAGGACTTAGAGAAAACCATTTCAACTCTTAAACATGAGCATACCAACTACAGGACTCAGATCAAAGACCTCATAACTAAGTTGACTGAATGCCAGGCTGAGCTTGTGATCAGCAAAGCCAAGGCAGAAAAATATGTTCTTGAAGAAGAGACCTTCAAGAACATAATATCCTCATCCTTGCATGCAAAAGTTTGTTATCAGAATAAGCAGGGACTATGATCTAGAGAGATAGCTCCTCCACACACAATCTTGTCTGTAAGATCTCCTAGGTGTGGAACTTGTGAAGATGAGCTTCCCCTCATAGACCCCATGACTGAAGAGGATGAAGAGGAGATGGTGAAGAATGGCTCTAAGAAGAGTGAAGAAGAGCATTCTAAGAAGGGTGCCATCCCTCTGAAAAGAGTAAAGATGTTGGGGTGACCAAGTCTAAGAGAAAGAACTTAATCAGGAAGGCCAAGAGAAAGTCCAAGAAGGCTCAAGAGATCAAGGCCACCTTTAACTCTGCACAGAAACAAGTCTTCATCTCTGCAGGATTTGAGGTGGTTAAGGTTGAAGACACAAACTTGAACTCCAACAACAAGAGTTCGAGTTCATGTCCAAATCATCCCATCATCAAGAAGAAGGCTGATCAGTTGTGCACCACTGCTGTACAACCTGAACCATCCAGCTCCAAAGGTAGTTCTATCCCCACAAGAATTGCCACAACATCTGCAAAGATGAAGATGGAGAAGGAAAGTGATCAAGTTCAGTCTTGTTTACAAAAGAAGACTCCTAGAAGGAAGAAAATGGACTGTGTCATGTGTGGGAGTACCTCTCATCTTGCTAAAGATTGTGTTCACAATCCAAAGAGTACTCACCACATGACCAAGAAAGAAACTTCCAAGAGTTTGGAGAAGAAGAAGCAAGCTTCGGAAGGAAAATGTTTTTCCTTCGAAAGCTCCAAAATGAAGAAGAAGACAAGTGGAAACTTGCTTTCAGAAGAAAATTTGGTCTCGGAAGAAAAGAATACTTCCGAAGCACTAAAGTCTGTTGCAGTGAAAACAAGATCTTCCGAAGGTCCAGTCATCAAAACTTCCGAAGTTAACAAAACTTCTGAAGTATTTAAGGTCAAGTCTAAGCTTCCAAAGGTGGTGTGGAAGACAAAGAAAGACCAAGTGGTTGAAAGCTCTTCATCAACATCAGCAAATGATCCTCAAAACATGACTATAGGATCAATTACTGTTGCATTGTCTTCAAATTCTTTTGATGAGCCCAAGACCAATAAGGATTGGGTTCTCAAATGTAACTAATCATCTCTTTTATGCAGGAACAGCTCAAGACAAACAAAAATGTATGGATCATTGATAGTGACAGCTCCAGGCACGTGACAGGTAATAGGTCACTACTCCAAAAGTTTGAAAGAATTGATGGAGGACTAGTTGCTTTTGGAGGAGATGTAGGAGGTTACATTACAGGAAGGGGTAGGGTCACAAATGGTAAGCTCAGCATTGAAAAGGTAAACTTTGTTAAGGAGCTTGGGTACAATCTTTTGAGTGTATCCTAATTTTGTGATCAGAGTCATAACATGCTCTTTACTGAGCATGAGTGCATTGTTCTCAGGCCCGGGGTGGTCATTCCTCATGAGCATATCCTGCTAAGAGCCCCCAGGAAAGGGAACATGTACAAGATGGATTTGCAAGACACATCTCCCTCAGGAGAAGTTTCATGCTTTCTATCTAAAGCAAATAGTGATGAGTCTTTCCTCTGGCATAAAAGAATGTGCCATGTAAACTTTAAGAACATGAATAAATTAATTAAGAATGATTTGGTAACTGGAATGCCAAAGAAAGAGTTTACAAGTGATGACCACTGTGTTGCATGCCTGAAGGGGAACCAACACAAGGTATCTTACAAGCCAAAGGAAAGAAACTCCATCACTACTCCCCTACACTTATTACATATGGATCTCTTTGGCCCCACTAGTGTAATGAGTCTAGGAAGGACTTCTTATTGTTTGGTGATCATAGATGACTTTACAAGATTCACTTGGGTATTCTTTCTTAGAACTAAGGATTAAACCCCTAAGATTCTGAAGAATTTCATCTTAAAGATTGAGAATTAATGTGATCACAAGGTCAAAATCATAAGATGTGATCAAGAAACTGAATTTAACAACCAAATCCTTGATACATTTTGTGATGAAAAGAGTATTGCAAGACAGTATAGTGCTCCCCAGACTCCTCAACAAAATGGTGTTGCTGAGAGGAGAAACATGACACTAATTGAAGCTGCAAGAACTATGTTGTCTGACTCTAAATTGGCCATCACCTTCTAGGCAGAGGCAGTGAACACTGCTTGCTATGTGCAAAATAGAGTTTTAGTAGTTAAGACACATGGTAAGACTCCTTATGAACTTTGGCACAAGAGGAAACCTTTCATTGGTTTTCTCAGGTCATTTGGATGTCCTTGCACCATCTTGAATACCAAAGATCAAATTGCCAAGTTTGCTGAGAAATCAGATGATGGATATTTTATTGGATACTCTTCCCAATCCAAGGCTTATAAAGTATACGATCTCAGAACTAGAGTAGTTGAGGAGTAAGCCAATGTGACCTTCAATGAGCACACTCCCTGTGTGAAAGGTTCTGGTCCTGATTGGCTATTTGATCTTGATTTAGTTACAAATTGTTTTAACAAATCTTGTGAGCATGTTTCAGGATCCACGGATATACTACCTACAGGTGATCCTGATCCAAGATTTGAGTTGAGAAGACCTTCAAGCTACACATCTTCAGCTCCAGTGGTAACTAACCCTGCAAATGAAGTTTCTACCAGCACATCAATGACAAATCCTGCTGATACTTCTGGGGTGCCTTCAAATTTTAGCTTAGAGGCACAAAACTCAGATGAAGGAGCTTTAAATGTAGGAGAAAATGGCGGTGGTGATAGTGATCAAGAATTTCTTGATGCTGACAACCACTCTATTGAAGACAACATCAATGATGTCACACACTCATTGGATCAAGTTCATATTGATAAGTGTGCTGATGTGGAGGATGAATCCTCATTGTCAGATCAAAATTTCTTTAATTTAGATCTGTCAAAGCAACTTGTTGTGATCCCTCAGCTAAGGATCCACAAGTCTCACCCTATCACAAACATCATTGGAGATATTGATACAGGGGTAAGAACAAGAGAAAAACCCATGAACCAAATGTTTGTCTTCACTCTTGTTTCCTATCCCAGGTAGAGCCAAAGAAGATTGATGAAGCTCTAAAGGATGGAAGTTGGGTTAAAGCTATGCATGAGAAGCTGCTTCAATTCAAAAGGCAAAAAATTTGGAACCTATGTCATCTTCCTCAATGGAAGACTACTATAGGAACCAAATAGGTGTTTTGGAATAAGAAGGATGATAAATGACTTGTCATCAAGAGTAAGGCAAGACTAGTTGTTCAATGGTACACTCAAGAAGAAGGAACTAACTACACAGATGTTTTTGCTCCTGTAGCAAGACTTGAAGCTGTCAGGATATTCCTAGCTTTTGTTGCATCCAAGAATTTCAAGGTCTACCAACTTGATGTCAAGTGTGCTTTTCTCTATGGGGTGATTGATGAAGAGGTGTATGTCAGACAACCACCTGGGTTTGCAGATCCTGATCATCCTGATTATGTCTGCAGGCTTGATAAAGCTCTTTATGGGTTGCACCAAGCACCAAGGAAGTGGTATAAGACTCTATCTCAGTATCTCTGTCAACATGGCTACAAAAGGGGTACTATTGATGGAACTCTCTTCATCAAAGGAACAGGAAATGACATAATGCTAGTTCAAGTATATGTAGATGACATTATCTTCGGGTCAACCAATCCAAAGCTCTGCAAAGACTTTGAGAAGCTGATGAAGGATAGGTTTGAAATGAGTGCCATGGGGGAACTCAATTTCTTTGAATTCAAGTGAAGCAAGTTGACAATGACATCTTCATAAGTCAGTCAAAGTATGTGCAAGACATACTTAAAAGATTCAACATGACTGATTGTAAGGTTGCTACGACACCCATAGCCAGAAACCACTCCCTTGGACCTGATCTTGAGGGGGAGTGTGTGGATGAACATCTCTACAGGGTTATGATTGGGTCTCTTATGTACCTCACAGCTAGCAGGCCTGATATCATGTTTGCCACATGTATTTGTGCAAGATATCAAGCCAACCCCAAGATGTCACACCTGGTCATTGTCAAGAGAATTTTAAGATATCTCAAAGGTGCTCCAACACTTGGTCTTTGGTATCCAAAGAATTCTGACTTCAATTTGCATGCCTATACAGATAGTGACTATGGTGGCTGCAACATGAATGCAAAGTCTACATTAGAGGGATGTTAATTTCTTGGTGGAAGGATAGTCTCTTGGCAATGTAAGAAACAATCCTGTGTGTCTGCATCAATTGCTAAGGCTGAATACATTGCTGCTGCAAGCTGCTGTGCTCAAGTGCTTTGGATTCAAAATCAAATGCTGGAGTATGGACTCAATTTCAAGGAGACTCCCATCCACATAGACAACAACAGTGCTATCTCTATCACAGAGAATCTTGCACATCAATATCAGGTATCATTTGATTAGAGATAAGTTTGAAAAAGAAATTAATTAAACTAGTCAAAGTTAACACAAATGAACAATATACTGATCTGTTCACCAAAGCTTTTGATGAACAGAGATTTAAGTATCTTGTATCAGCTATTGGGATGATTAACTTTGAGTAGCTTTTCTTAAAACTTAATCATATTATTTCTAAAACCCGTGTGTCCTAAGTTGTCTATTTTATCACCTTCATAAGCCCTTGTTTATTATGGAAGAAAAAATATTTTTGAAAGACATTCCATAGATTTTTGAAAATTTTGATCTTTTTATTCTTCGAAAGATTTATAATTACCTTCAGAAGAAATTTATGTCTTAGAAAAACACATAACTACTTTAGTAGATTACCTTCGGAAGAAATTTCTGAAATATCTTCCGAAGCTTAAAATTCACTTAAGTACTTATATGTTTTTAAAGAACAATTTTCTTCCGAAAGAAATTTACCTTCGGAAGTTCTTATTCTTCTTAGAATAAAAACTCTGAATATTAAATCTCTTCCAAAGCAAAATTCTCAAAACTCTTTGAAATATCTTCCGAAGCCATTTTGCATTTCGAAGCTTTTCATCAAAACTTCTGAAGCCAAATAACCTTCGGAAGAATTTTCGACTTCCAAGAAAACTACTTTTTGGGCAAAAGTAAACTACTTTTTCAGAGGTGGGACCGACATCCGGATTTCAAAGTTTATCCTTTTTCATTAACTTTGTCTTAAATCCATTTCATATATATACCCAACGGTTCCCCCCTCTTTTCACTATCTTCTTCATCTGAACTATTCCTCAAAACCTAAATTCACCCAAACCGCCTTTGTTCTTCACCTTCCTTCATCCTTAAGCTTCTCAATATGGCCAACCTAAACCACAGAAACAACCCTGATTTCTCCATGTAACTTCACAGGCAGCACAACCAGGTTGCTCTGTTGAACTCTGAGAAAGATGATAGTTTCTCAGAGGTTTGTTGTTTTCTGACACTATCAAACTACTTCACCTCCCTAACCATTGATCCTAATCTCTATAAGGATCATTTTCTTGAATTTTGGAATACTTGTCAAGAGGTCATCATGGATGGGGAGAAGATACTGTCTGCCACAGTGCAGGGATGACAATCTTCATCACTCTGGTCATCATAAACACCCATCATCAGTTAGATGATGAAGAAGGTGAGTTGTCCTTCCCAAAGGAAGCAGTTAATCATTCCTTTGAGCAGATGGGCTATGAAGGAGATTTCTCTGTAAAGACCTTCAGGAAAAGGAAGGTCTCATCCCAGTGGATGTACCTGCTACATGTGATCATCCACAGCTTATCCAACAAGCATGGAGGGTGGGACCAGATTCCTGAGGATCTCTCCTTCATAGTGCATGGAATGGTTCAAGGGGTCAAGTTCAGGTACTCTCAGTTTGTATATACAAATTTGCTTGCAAACTTGGACTCCTTAGAGTATTACATGTTTCCTAGATATGTTCAATACATTCTCAACTGTGAACTGGGCTCACAGTTGAGGGAAACAGGTAATATTCTTAAATTAGGACAGATGAAGCCCAACATCTTTAAAATCATGAAGAAGCCAACTGTAGGCTTCTCTGGGGTAGAAACAGCCCTTGTCCCCAAAATGTTTGAGCTCATTGCTCAAAGTGACAACCTAGCAACACAAGCTAGTGTTGAACCCACACCTTCTACCTCTCAACCACCAAAAAGGCCTCAAATAACCCTCACCTACCAAAGAAAATCCAAACGAACCCTTGCTCAAGCTATTGAGCTTGTGCAGGCCCCTATATACTCACCCATACAGGAGGAAGTGGACAACCGAGCTCCCACTTCTCCTAAGGAGCAAACCACTCTTATTTCTTCAAGGATATGTGCTGAGGTTCCTCATGCTCTGCTTGATGAGCTCACTAGCCCAACTGCCTTAAGCCTTCACTATGAGTCTCAACACTCAAGTGAACAACCTTCAGGGAACAGTTACCATCCCCAGCCTTTAGAGTTAAACCAACCCATTCCTAACCTTGAATTCTATACTGATGAAAACATAGGATTCATTGAGTACCTCGACTCTCTCTACTCCTCCCCTCCTCAAAGGAAGATGAGTGCTCCTGAGTCTCCTATGTCTAGCCCACATAAGTCACCCATTACTGAGGTTGACCTCTCTGAACCTGTTCAGGAGATCCATATGGAAGAGGCTCTCACTTCTGCAACTGATTATATCATTAGGACCTCAACCATGGCAACTCAGCCCATTGACACTTCAACTGAGGCTGTCAGTGAGCAGAGGAAATCCAACAGCCAAGAACATGAAGCTGGTGGTGAGAGTGAGGACTTTGGTCCAATTCTCTCATCCCCCCATGATTCTTCTGATGAAGAAGATGGTAATTTGAGACTAAAGGTGCAAAATCTGTCAAAAACATGCACCTACCTAGACTTTAAGGTTAGTCACCTTGAATCTCATGTAACTACCCTGCAAAGCAGGGTCAATGATCAGCAACTTGAGATATCTTATCTCAGGAAAAATTAGCTGGAAGACCTTTAAGAAGAGATCAACCAGGAACACAAGAACCTGTGGATGTGATTGACCTAACTCCTAGCTCACCTATGCAAGAGGGTGATGCTACCAAAAAGGGGGGAGAAAGTCATTACAATCACAGAACCTGGGAGTTCTTCAGGGAGTATGAACATTAAGGACTCACCATCCTCACTTGCAATTGTGCATACTCAACAACTTCCTCAAGTTCACTTTGATGTGGACTCTCTAGACTCTCTCATTCAGAGTCTCTTTGAGGAAGGCATTCCAAGGGCTATGTCATCCCCACCCTAAGAAACTTCAAACTACATTATTAGGTGGATGTATGATGCTAACAAAAGAGCCCTCATTCTTCAAAGAGTTTAAAGGCAGCAAGAAGCATTCAATTTGGAGACCTTGAACTACTATGAAGGTCTTGATCTGATCAACATGCCACTTGTCAATCCAAGCCAATCTAGACAGGCAGGCTGGCTCAAAGGATTCAAGACAGGATTACTGAAGAGTTCAGCCTGAGATGGAGACAAAGGCAATCAGGTAACGTCATTGGTCTAGACACGCAGGCTGGCTCAAAGGATTCAAAGGGAAAACCTTGACTGAAGGACCAGTGATAGAGCCTTAGAGCCCTGTCACACCTATAACTACTTCAGCAATCCATTCCTTCGGTGACACACCTGCAGGTGAAGGTGTATCACAGCCTCTCTCTGGCCAGAGCTTGGAAGCTACACCTGGCAATGAAGGCCAAAGCTCTCTCCACCCTATGTCATAAAGGTCTGTGGGTGACAAAGGGAAAATGATTATGACTCCTGAGGAGATTGAGGAGGAGGAGAGAGAGAGTAAGCTAAGGGGAGAAAGTTCCTCTGGGTCTACAGGCTTCATGCAAGCTACAATCAGGGCTGCCCCCAGACCAAACACTCAAGATGACGAGTTGAGGGCAGTTAGGATTACCTACCTGCAGACCAGGAACTATGACATTGACGAGATTATATCTCTCCCTTTAGAAGAACTTAATGAACTGGCAGACATGGAAATGTCTAGGGAGAAGAAGGAAGCAGAGGATGCAAGGATGCTCCTCCAAATCAAAGAAGAGAAGAGACAGACAAGACTGTACAAGCATGTTCCTACTCTCTCCCCAGTTCAAGAAAGCCATGTGCAAGAGACTGTGGTAGCTCCACAAGAATCTCATGTAGACAAAGAAACAGATAGGCAAAACATGATCAACTAACTGAGTGCCACAGGTCTCTATCAGGCATCTGCACTTCTTCCCTTGTCCTTTGAGTATATTGAGTTTGAGTATCTCAAACAGCTTGAACTTCAAGTACTCAAAGAACAAAAGGCAACAAAGAGAAAATTAAGGGAAGAAGCTGCAAAGTCAAGAGCCATCATCCAAAAGAGTATGAAGAAGTCTACTGACAGACAAAGGATGATGAGCTTCTTGAAGCTGTATGGATTCTCCGGAAGGAGACTTGGCCCTATGTCTCTATCCACAATGGATGAGCACATTAGGGTAATCAAGCAGAAGATCAAAAGGGGAGAGCTCATTGACTTACACTCCCCTCCAAGTCAAGCTCCTCCTGAAGTGGAGGTTAAGGTTGAAGAACCTGAGACAACACAACCTGGACCTCCTGCTGAGTCTCAGCAAGCTTCATCTTCTGATCCACAACAAGGTCAAACTCCCTCTCCTTTTGAACCTGTGAGGGAGGAACACCAAACTGAGCAAGACATGACTGATCAACAAGGTGCTACAGGCCAGTCTTCTCAGTTAAAGTCTTCTAAGAGGAGGAAGAGGATGGCTTCTAAACCAAAGTCAAAGAAGAAGAAGAAGTATGAATCATCCACCTCCAAGCCTCAGTATGAATCAGATCACCCTGAAGAAGTGCATGAAGAGGCATCCCCATCAACTCCAATTCAAGTGGCTCCTCTTGCATCTGAGACACCCATCTTATACTGGACCTTCACAACTAATCTAGAAAGATGGCATGTGATCAGAGATCAATGTGGTAAAGATGTCTACACATGTCAAGACTTATTCAACCTACCTCTGCATGATCTCTTTGAGATGAGAAGATATTATGAGAGTCTGAGTGATCCTGACCATCTAATGAAGAAGGGCATGGTCATCATCATGATGAGGACTGTCAACATATAAAGATCTTCAAATGTTTTGGTAGCATCAGCCTAGGGGGAGTTTGTAAGGATTCCTATAAGTTTAATGCAGCCAAAAATCAAAAGTCTTTCTGCATGCATGCACTGAAGTACTGAACTAGAGATGCCTCGGAAGTTTTACACAATGCACTAGAAAATATTCTAAGTGTAAAATCTTCCGAAGCCAAGACCAACATCTTCCGAAGCCAAAAATGAAGTCTTCCGAAGCCAAAGAGTGAAGACAGATTTCTTTCGAAGACTTTTAGAGACATGCTTTTATCTGATGTACTTTACCAAAAAGCTGGACTACCTTTCTGCTGCAACTCTATTCAGTCACCAACTTTCACAAGTTGGTGAAAAGGTCCATGCTTTTGGTAACTGTACATTGAGGTCTTGAGTCTGTGCTTTCTACTTTATGTACTTTTATCCTTTTTGTAATATATTAGGATGTGAGCTATGGCATGTCATAGTCACTAGTCAAAAGGCAATCTGCCTTTTGACTCTACATTTGATTTTGTAGTTGTCTAGTCTTATGTATTCAGCTGGCCTTCAAAGTATGGCCGGCTGTAGGATGTAGTATAAAGTATCTCAAGTCCTTGTAACTTTCTTTCTATGCTTTGTAATACTTGTAAAAGAACTTGAGAGCAATATACAACATTCTTGAAAAACCATACACTTGTGTTGTTTGCAATCTTGTTCTGTCTCATACTTTACTTGTGTTCTTAGTATCTTACATATAAGTTACCAGTTCCCTATTTAATCTATTAAGTGTTTTAAAGATCTCTCCTCACTATGTTATTGTGTTGTAAGTGACCAGCACCCTTAAACGGTCCTGCACTTAGGGTATAAAGTTCTTAACCCCTAGTGTGTATATTCACCCTTGGATGCAACTTTGATGTAAACCCCATCATCAGTGTTGATCTTATTCAAGAAATAGAAGAGATTGATATCTCAACAGAAGATATTGCTCAAAGTTAGCACACTACAAAAGTTAGCAGACTTCGAAAGTAACCAGATGTCAAACTAAAGAAAGCTAAACTCATCAACCTTATCATTTTTGTCAAAGAGACACAAAAGAAGTATCATAAACCACTCATATGTTACATCTGATGAGTAACCTATACATTTGGATCACTATCACCAAAAGGTGAAATAAATACATTAAAAAAAGGGTGCGTCAAAAAAGTTCATGATTGATGTTGTTCTCCTAGCACTACGTAGATAATAACTTCAAAGAAGATCCCAAAGCAAGAAAATGATGAACAAAAAAAGCCTTACATTCAAAATCTCTAAAATAAGTTTTAATATCCACAACTTGAATAATCCAAGAAAGAAGATTGATATTAGCTCACATGTGGACTATGAGCTGGGATAAGAAAAGAAGAAGAAGCTTTTGCTGAAAGAGATCAAAGGGATTGAGCATAGTATTAAAAAAACAAAAGGGAGCAGTGTAACACATTGGAAATTATACATAAAATAATAAACTAGAAAATTCTAGAGTTAAAAATGAAAGTTTCTAGAAAATTAGGGTTTGGGCATTGGACCAATGAGTCGGGTGGTCCACGAAGGACCTTAGCGAAGAAAATGAAATCTGGGTGACGTAGCGGGGAGGCGCAACACCACCCATGGTGGTCCACTACATGGCCATAAAGCATAACCTTGTTAATTGCCACATGGTATGGTGACCGTGGTTTTGAAATGTGTGCATAATGCATGATGTGCCCATGGCGCAGATGATAGCGCATTGGTGTACTTGTTGTGTAGCATTTTCGTGATGCGTGAATAATGCAACGGTTTCGCATAACGTTCTTTGGCACATGATACACTATGATGCGTGCAACCTGATTTCTTCCTAGTTATGTTCTCTGTTGCATGAATTGATGTGATGTGCATAAGGGGTTGGTTTTTATCAAGTATGTGTATAATAAAAAGTAACATTATCAAAAGGATACCTAGGAACTTGTTGTTTATTGATGCTTTCAAAACCCTTTTCCCCAAATAAGACACTTTCATTCAAAGAAAGAAGTAGCGACCGGTAGGATTGTTCTTCTCTATCCTTCTTTGGTTCTTATTCATTGATTGTTCGCGATAGCGACTCAAAGAAAACGAAATGGACATTCAACAATAGCAACCATTGGGTATTCTTATCGATTATTAAGGTACATATTGCTGACTAAATTAACGTGTACTTATTTTACATTTTGTTTATTGATTCACAATGTTATATGTTTGCTAATATGTTGAATTATTGATAAGTTACTGTGTTGTTTTGGACGAACTGATGTTTTTGCTAATATATTCTTGTTTCGATAACATAGTGTTTTTTATGGTTAAATCTTATTGTTTACTTGTTTGTAACTTTTTATTACTTGTTGTTTGATGTTTAAAGCTTGTTTTTTCACATTAGAAACCTATTGTTGATGTTTTAATCACCTATTGTTTTTAATCAATTTTTATTGCTTCTGTGCCCATATCATTCAGTGACTCGACAAGAAAATATGAAACCCAAGACCATAATATTCATAATACCATTACTTGTAATTTATGATCATCAAATGTTAAAGAAAGGGATGCGATGCGGTTTGTCAGGCTTAATGAAAAACAGTTTAATTTTGTAATGTTAGCTCACCTAAGAAGATAGGGTAAATAAGGTTGTCTCCACTTGAAATATGTGAAAAGTGAGAATCTTGATGTAAGGGTTGAAAACTTATTAAAAATAGATTGAAAAGAAAACTAATTTTAAAAGTAAAGCTGATTTGAAATTAGATTAGTTGTAAAAAATAATCGGAAAGGTAATCCTCTCCGGGCTCAGGTTTGCAACTACTGACTTGTCCTAGATTTTCCCGAATGGTCGCATAGACATAACCATCATTGGTTTAATCTAGACCTAATGGGATTGAATGAGACTGTTGTAAAAGAACTACTCAGATCATACCCAACTGACGTTAACCAATCTAATCATAACCCTCGTGAGGTTTACTGATGTAAAGAAATCTAAAACACTCAGAACAACCAGAATATAGTTTTCAATCAACATAAATATTTTAAAAGTTCTAACTAACAAATAATGTTCCTTGGCTAAAAGGCATATTTCAACAATAACCCAATTTAAATTAAAGAACAAGTCTAGTGTATACAAACCCTTCCACCCAGCGAAGATCACGGGTGGTTTAGTCGGATATGGTAATGAAAATCAAAGCAAAAACAAATAAAAACATTGTTCCAAACATTAGAGAATCAAATCAATGATAAAAATAAGATCTTGAGCCATGAAATCGCCTCCGGAAGTCTTTGGGATCGCTCGGATCGTTCGGGATCGTCCTTGAGACTTGGGGGTGGCTTGGAATGAATTAGTCGTAGGTCAAACCTAGATTTCCTGTTTTTTATAAAAATTCAGCGCGTCGTGTACCGTAGTTCTTGTGACCACCGTAAGTCACGATAGGCGCCTTTTGTTGTTTTCAATCCCACATCCACCGTAGGTCACCCGCCTACCGTAAGTTATGATAGGTGCCTACTGCTTTTTTTTTCAGTTTCTTGTCGCCATAGGTTACGATGGCCATATGACATATGGTAGCCAATGACCATTTTTGCCATCATTTGTCTCTTTTCTTGTCTTTTGCTCGGGCTTGCTCAACTCCATCGTAAGACTTCTCAATTAGCTTTATTTACCTCCTTTGGCTCCCGATACCTGCAAATCACAAACACACTCGTAGTAACCTCTTTCTAACCAATAAACTTATTAAAATCTTACAATTAACATCGTTAAAACCCATTCAAACACCCGAACATCAGGGTGATGGATTCGGGTCATCAAGAAGTGATAAAGGAAGATGACATGCTCTTTACGATGAAGATGGTGAGATAGAAAAAGATATTGGTGCGTTTGATGATGAAGGAAATGAACCCATGCTTGCTCATGATGATACAATGATTATTGATTAGAGGACATATGTTAGTGGGCTTCATGTTTTTAGGACATATTAACAAAAAAAATCAATTTAACTTAGTGACTTACTCGCACATGTTTGGAGGAGGAAAAGTGTGAACTTAAGCTTATTGTCTTGTATAAATATGCCTTGGTTTTGAATCAGCGTGCCTTTAATTTGAAATTTAGTTTACCGTCGTATATTATTATGCCCTTGTTTTGAGTTTAGCTTGTTAGGATTAAAGAAATGTGCACATATTCACACATGTTTTGAAAATTTAGTATATTTCTGATAAAGATCCAATCACATACGTGATGCGCTCGCATCGCACATAAGATCTTAAGACCAAGTGCATCGGAACACATCACCCCATTTGAAACCAAGGTGGCGAAAAGGATGAGAGAATGACATGTGGCACTCCAAGAACGAAACATGTCCATGTGATTCAGTGTCTGGAAAACAAGTGGTGACACGTGGCTAGTTTTCATTGGTTTTTTCTTGACTCGGTTGTATGGGGCTTTTTGTTTGCAAAGGTGCTGCCAAACAACCTTTAAAAGGCTTCACCTATTAAAGCAATTTTCATACCACAATCAAATTCCTAAACTTTCAAGACACCCATACCACTATTACGATAATTATAACCCTTCTAAAGCCGGTATAATACCCCCTTAACTTGTGAAACTCTAGCTTGAGTCGTTTAGAGCTAAGTGTGTGCCTCGGAGATGTTGTTTGGGTGTAAGAGAATTCTATTACTCGTCAATAAGGTGAACATGAATACAAACTTCATATACATGCCATTATCTTATGAGCATAAGTTTAAATTTAATCAATCAAGCAAAAGTTTAAAAGACCATGAAACAATATACACATGATTTGATCAAATATGTAGTATTTTTGTGCTATGCTATAATGTGACTAAACTCATTACAAATATGTTGTAGAACGTATATAAATTGAATCTTTTTAGGTTATGCATAACTACCCTTATCATTAAATGGAATAACTATAAAACAAATTAAGATGATGATTTTAATACTACTCATACCGATAAAATAAGCGGCCCCCGGTCCAGATGATTTTAATCTTTATGTTCACAAATCAAGAGATCAAATAGGCGGTGTGGGAATGTGGAAGTGACCTGGCACCCGGTCCTGATGGTTTAGGGTTTCAGCTCTGTGTTTATCAAACATTTTTGGGAGCTTATCTAAAAGGATTTTTTATCATCTTAAACACTTTCATTGCACTAGTTCCATTAGCATGGGTTATACACCATCACTCCTAGCCCACATCCCCAAGTTAAACACATAATCCTCCCATTCCCTTGAAAATTTCAAGCCTATAAGCCTCATAGCAGTAATAAACCAAATAGCATCTAAAGTTTTGACAAATCATCTAAAATGTGCCACTGGATCCATTATCTCTAATACTTAATTCATATTTCTCTCTAACCGGAATATCCTTGATTGTCCTATAATTATTCACGAGGTGATCTCTTGGGTGAGAAAGTTTAAAAGGAAAGGTTTTTCTTATAAAATAGATATTGAGAAAGCATTCGACAGTGTATATCAGGAGTACCTTGTATCAGTACTTTTCTAAATGGTATTTCTGACGCATTTGGTTGGATGGATTCATGGCGTTCTTACCTCTACTCACGCATATTTCCTAGTGAATGGATCTCTCACCTCTAAATTCCAATGTGAATAGGGCCTCCATCAAGGGGATCCACTTTCACCTTTTTTATTCATAATCACGATAAAATCCCTTTCATACGTCCTTAATAAAGCTAATACAATGGGTATTATTCATGTGATTTAAATTCCAAAAGGATGACCTATTCTTAACAATTTACTATTTGCTAATGATGCAATTATAATGGGAAACAAAATGAATTCTATTAATTTCAAGAGAATTATATTATGTTTCTTACTGATCTCAAGTATGTGAATCAACTGCTACAAGTCAAATATTTCTAGTACAGGGGTGGAAGAGGAACATGCGCATGACATTGCAACAATCCTTCGGTGTAAAACATAAAACTTACCATTCACTTATCTCGACATAACAATTGGTGCAAACATGAATAGAAGCAAGAGTCGGAGATCGGTGATAGACTCATGTGAATCTACTAGACTATCACTCTAGAAGCAACTACCTTATCCATGGGAGGTCATCTTACCTTACTTAAGTTGGTCTTAGATAGTCTACTGTTTTACTTCTTTTCTCTCTACAAAGCTCCTCAAGAAGTCCTAAGGACTACTTGGAAAGTCTCAGATGGAGATAATCATAGGGTGGGAATAAAAAATCAAGATTAGTTAGGTAGCTTGGGACCAAGTTACAACTTCAAAAGAAGAATGTGGGCTCGAAATTGGCAAACTTAGTGACATTAATCAAGCCCTATTGATAAATGGGTGGTGGAGTTTCATAAGTAAAAAAAGAAAGTTTTTAGAATAGAGGCATTCAAGCTATAAATCTAAGCCTTAAAGTCACGACTCTCCTTTCGCATAAAAGTGACCTCCAAGGTGTATGGAACATCTCTAGACTTGAATTTCACCCTCCAAGCTCTGTCTTAATGAAACAAATCATTGGTGAGATTGGAAATCGAGAAAAAATTAATTTTGGGTGGACTCCTGGATTGATAAAGAGCCTCTCTGTTTGTTGTTTCCAAACCTATTCCAATTTGAAAAATGAAATGAAGCATTGGAAGATCGCAGATAGAATTTTCAACAATGGTCAGACAATTGGTATTAACTGAACTGGGATTTGGAGAATCTTGACTCGGAAGCCTCTCGACAAGTCCAGGCGTGTAAAAATACTCTTAGGTGCGTTCAGATAAAAGACACTAATGATCGATGGAAATGGGTCGCCGATTCATGTGGATCCTTCTCTGTTAAATAGGCAAGACTGCTGCTATCAAAATCCGAGCAACAGGTATCTCACTTTATTATTGATTGGAATAGATGGACCCATCTTGAGCTAAATATGGCGGGCGAAGATGGAGCGGTTCCTTACCCTCGCTTCCTTGAAGAAAAAAGCATCTCGTCCCTTTCTACTATATGCCCCTTTTATAAGATGGCGAGGACATTATGGAGCATCTACTTACCTCGTGTTACTTAGAAGCTCAAGTTTGGTTCTAGGTGAGTTTATGATATGGTATTCAGCCTGTTTATGGCTTTATGGTGAATGACACTTTAAAATCACACAAGATAGTAAAAGAGAATGAAATAGAAAAAAAGGTTTTCCAGCTGGTGATAGTCATAATATGTTGAGGAAAGACAAGAAACAATCTTAATTTTAACAACATATCGAGCTCAGTTTCTTGCACTGTTGAAGACGTTACCTCAACAAACTTTCTTTTGACAAAGTATATGTCCAACATTATGAATTTAAACTGGGGTAACTGGGGGAGATTTATTTCCTAAACACTTTGTAATAGGTTTTATGGTTTGATGGTTTTAGCTTCTTGCTAATTCCATGTCACCTTAATGAATAAGATTGCTGTTGTTCCAATAAAAAAAGAAATCTAATTAAAACTAATTGATGTATTAATGTTGTTATCTTAATTATGGGTCCAAAAAACTACTTTTTTTCCAGATGTAAAGCATTTCACCTGTAAAAAAAGAACCAAAAGACGTAACAATAAAACTAAAAGATTGAAGGAAAAAAACGATAGAAGTCAATAATAGAGAAATAATAAAATGTAATCAAGCAATTTGTCTAATTATACAAATAGTTAAAATCATAGGTCGGTGACAAATGATGGGGGGTCACACGACTTTTGATTTAGTATTTTATATATTTGGTTATATATGTTCATAAAATTTCTACCCTAGATCAAGTGGTAAGTTTTCTCCTTTTCTAAAATAAGGTTGTGGGTTTAAAATCCCCTGTGACACGCTTTATTTTTTTTCCTCAATTCATTTGTGAATTTTTGTGAATTTATTAAATTTGTCCTTCTTTTGGACTTGATATGTTATTCAGAAATAAGTCAGGTCAAATATAATACGTTTCTGTTCACATTTTTATATAATTTTTAGTTGGTTTAGGTTTCGACGTAAATTTTGTTTGAAAATGCGTTGAGTAAAATATAATTCATTTTCATTTGATTGGTTAAACCCGAGTTACTCTACTTTTCAATGTAAATTTAGTTCGGATATAAGGTGGTGATTGTAATTTATATTTTATCACGCTGCATACGTCTCATTACACATGTTTTTATGTATGTCTTGAGTCGGTCTACGTTTTGACATAACAATTTTGAAAATAAGTCAAATCAAATATATAAGTTTTCAAACAACAGTATATATTCGAGTTATTCTACGTTTCGACGTAAATATAGTTTGGAAACGAATCGGATCAATTGTAATCTATAATTTATCACGCCACGTACGATGCCGTTTAAAACAACTTCATATTAAAACATATATTCTAAAATTAGAAAACGAAATAAAGAGCGATTAAGATTACAAGAGGCAAGCTGAAAACACACGAAAAGAGAACAACATATAGAGACCATCGGTCAATACGTGTCAAGAACAAATCAAATCAAAATCAAATCAAGGTGAAAAGTGAAAACAGATACCATACCATACGAAAGGATCTTCTCTTCACACACATTCGCCGGCGTATACTCCACGCCGGCCCCCACAAATCTCCCTTTTACCGTAAAATGTAGCTGCCACAACCACCACCACCACCACCACATATCACCCCAAAACCCCTTCTCTATACTCCGGTGAGTGCTATCTATTATCTAATTGTTGTTACTTGTGTAATTGGTTTGGTTTTATGCTTGCATTTGCTTCGATCCGTCAGGTTTTCACCGGTTTTGTTGTTGTTGTTGTTGTCGGTGTTTTGACTTTTTGTTTTGAGCTCGTTATCTTCTAAGGATGCCGCATTTGTAAGTTGTAACCCTAGGTTTTCGTTTGTACGGTCGTACGGATTGGAGTTATTGGTTCTCATATTCTTCATAGTTCATTACAATTAGCTGGTAATATGAGTTTGATTTTGCTATGGATGATGATTGACAGATTGAGTCTAGCTTCAGTTGTGAAAATGAGGAACCTTTAATACAGTAACTATTTATTTGATTGTACATAGGTTTTTTTTTTTTTTTTGTGTGTAATAATGCATGTATGCACTTGATAATTGATACTGTTTTGGAGTTTAAAATGTTTTTTTCGTGTTATGCACATGTGATTTTGCTACCGGGCTTTGGCTGTTTTCTTGACTTGCATCAAGGTCTTTCTTTGAGACCATTTTCAATGTAATGCAGTGTTGACTGTTGATGAGCATTGCTCTAAAATTCCATCTTTAGATATAAGCTCCCTAAGGTGTTAATGTACTGTGCTTTGATTAGTTTGAACTGGCTAAGTTATTAGTCAGCTCCCTGTACAGTAACCAGCCTCGCATTGATTCACATCTAACTGTTGAATGGCCAATTCTATCAGCCCTAGAAACTTACGTCTAAACTCAGCAGTATAATTCAGATGCACATTCCCTCTTTTCTTAATAAGATAATGAGAGGAAAAAAAAGGTGAATCTAACAGACTAGTAACAGTAAATTGGTGGTTTCTTTACATAATCTTTTGCAGAATTAAGCATTTAGAAAATGAAGTAAGGATTAATCTGCTTTTAAGGATTAATCTGCTTTTCTCAACTTGTGCTCATAAATTGACTTTTCTCAACTACAAGTTCACCTTTTCGATCATTTTCAAGTAACTGTATCAATGAACCAATTAAGAATAGTTAATTAGAAAAAGAATGGCACTAAAGCAACATAGACTCAAATCGCAATCACTTGTTTGACTTTGAACACACAGGTTTCCTGGAATCTATCTTTAGGACTTTGGATTGATTGACTATGTTATTATAAAGATGTAAACATTTTTTATCTGGTTAACTGGAATCTGGATGGCTCGTTGTCATATTATTCATTGGAGTCTGTATAATGGTGATTAATATATGCTCAAGGGAAGATAAATTCTTTTATACATTAAAAGATTGCGTTAGATGAGGTGAACACTGAAGCATTTAGTAAGGTTACTCATTATGATTGGAACAATAACTTGATGTCATGGAAGAATTTTCCTTTAGGGAATGCTTGTAGTTAAGGCAAGGGTGGTCAGGCTCCATGGTCTCTTTAAATTATCATAAATCCCCTTCTGTTTTGTAATGGTTTTTAGTTTTTGACTTTACTGTTGGTTCACCCTATAATGTGTATATCTGGGACTCCAAAATAGTTGTGGTTATGTTTATAAAAGAGAGTACTTAAACGAAAAAAAAGTTTGAGCAACTTGTTTCGGTACCAATTAGAGGAATTCCTAGATGGTGGGAGGGGGGAGGGGGGAGGGTTGTCTGGGAGTTCCAAGTTCCAACCTTTTTTCTTCATTGTTGACTAAAGAAGATGATCGAGCAGAACTTTCATAAATGCAAACACAAATAGTTAATATATATGTATTTAACACTAAAGAAATAGAAAATCAAGTATTTATCTATAGCTGTAGGGCTTCTGTCTACATGTGAATTGTGAATGAACTTCAGGTGAAGAAGCTTATACAAATGAGACAAATGACCAATCACTTCCTTGGTCAATGCCGAATATGATTAACACCAAAAAATGAATAGAACAAGGAGTTGCTACAACTGTTTTGTGGCTAGACTGATTCATATCACTGTTGTTTTTGAAGGCGCCCTTGATGCGCCTCTAGGTGATTAGGTTTACTAAGGCGAGGTGTGTGCGCGAGGCGCATCAAGGTGTGTGCTTTTTCAGCGTTATTACGCATCAGGACGCTTCTTGTACATGCTGTCAGTCTGTCAAAAGCTCAAAAGTTTTCAAAGGCCGATATGCATAAATTCTAGAACTCCTCCTATAACGGTGTTTCTAGAGACCTCAAGGGAGACTCTTTCTTCTGTTCTTTACACTCTTAGTATAGTAGCTACAGCCCAGTGTTCTCCACCTTCTACCCTGTAAAACCCTTTCTCTGCCCAATATCTTCTTCTTTTGTTCTTCTGTTTGAGTGTTCGACACTTCTTTTGAGTGTTTGACGGTCGACACTTTAAAGGGGCTCTTTTTTCACTGTTCTGTCAGTATGTATAATGTAATGTGTTGGTTTGTTCACTGCTAGTTTGCTAAATGCTTGTGATAAAACATAGGAGTATACAACTTGTTAGTTCATTCTTGGTTTGTACCTTGTTCACTGTAGTGTAATCTGTTAGCTCATTACTTAAATCAGAAATGTTCACTGCTAATGGAATCAGTTAGTTAAAACAAGTGCATCTCACATACTTGATGCGTGCACCTTAGGCTCTTGCCTGGCTCTGTGGACTCCATTGCCACTAAGGCATGGAGTGCCTCCCACTTTTCAAAACACTGATCACAGTTCCCTTTCAAATGCAACCAGCATCTTCAAACTAATTTTACTTAAGTATCTCAAGATTTTCCCTTCCCCTTTGACATATAGTTCTTAAGAAAGCATGAACTCTTACCCCACCTTCTTTTCTTGTATGGTTTGCTCAATGTATCTAGCAAGCAATAGAAGACACTATGTGAATAAAGGGGTAACTCGAGATTTCTGAATTCATAGATGCTAATATATTCAATGTATACTACTATTGCAATGTGTTCTGTTGTTCTCATAATAGTTGAAGTTTCTCTTCTGTTTATATGGACATCAACACTCTTTTAACTTAAATTAACACAATCTGTGCTGTTATTGAATATTGATCTTTGTTAGACGTAAAATCGTTGCTTAGTATTGCTAAAAAAATTTATCATTTGTGCAGGAACCTGGTATAAAGCATGATAATTTAGTTTTGCCTTTTCTGGAGGAATGGTAAGATCCTAGGCTTTTCTACCACCATATTGCCCATCCATTTTTTCTATAAAAAAACAACAGCCATCATCCAAAACTTTTATTCATATCTGAAATAACTCACACAACTAAAAATGATGATTTGTTTTTCTGGTAAAGGATCACAATCACTTCACCATAAAGACATTTATGGCCATTATGGCCGAGAGAGATGCTGCCATCCAAGAAAGAAACTTAGCACTAGAAGAAAGAAAACGGGCATTTGCTGAGCGTGACATGGCAATGTTACAGCGGGATGTCGCACTTGCAGAACGTAACTCCGCTATACAAGAACGAGACGAAGCAATCAACACTCTTCGTTTCCGTGGTAATTTTATCAACGAAAATATCATCTCAACAACCTCTGAATTACCTGAAAACATACAAAACCATGGATCACAACGTGGTTATAATGATGAAGAAACGCATCACATGTTTGAAATCCCAGAAGATTATCAACTCCCTCCCGAGAACACCAAGCCTAGAAAAGTAACCAAAAAGACTAAATCACAATCACCACGGACCAGTAGCAAACGGGCCAATGTAGTAAACATCAAGCGCGACTATGAAGAGAGTTCCAGTGATGCTCAACTCGAAGCATGGAAAGACGAATTGGGATTAAACCAAGTGAATTTTGACGAAACAGCCATGCCAGTGCCGGTTTGCTCATGCACAGGTGTACCGCAGCCTTGTTACAGGTGGGGCAATGGCGGTTGGCAGTCGGCCTGCTGCACCACCACCATATCAATGTACCCTTTACCCCTGGTGACTAACAAAAGGTATTCAAGAGTTGGTGGTAGAAAGATGAGTGGTGGTGCATTTACCAAATTGCTGACTAGACTTGCTTCTGAAGGTTATGACCTCTCTACCCCTCTTGATTTGAAGGACCATTGGGCCAAACATGGTACTAACCGCTACAGCACAGTAAAATAGCTTGCAGAATTCATCATCAGGTTTTATAAAAATCTATGATTTTAGTTTTTTTCTTTTTAAAAAAAGTTATTATGTGGTATAGGAATGATAACATGTATGTTTTGGGTACAAGATGTTCTAAAGGGAGAAAAACATCTGGATGGCAAGAAGGGTAAATTAGTGGCCTTTTTATGTTGTTGTATCTGACAGAAAAAGAATCATGGATTGTATTTCAAGAGAAAGCTAGAGGAGGATTCTGTGTTTGTATTTAAGTTTCTTATATTCTTATCTTTTGGCTTTTTGGTCGATATACATGTGTATGTGAACACTCAAAATTTGTGAATCATTTTAAAAAATGAGTATAACGCTAAGGGTTAAGTAATAGGTTCGGGTCAAACTAGGTTTATGTTAGAAGAGAATCTAAGCAAAATAGGTTTGGGTAAAAATGAATTATTTAAAAATGTTAATTTGGTTTTGTATTTGGTTAAAAGCTCGGTTTTGAAAAAAGAAAAATAAAATATTTTACTCACTGTATTTTCATATGGCGACGATGGTGCATTGGTGCTTGGGAGGAGGCGGGGGCTATGATGAGGGTGAGGTTGGTTGTGGCAGTGATGTTAGTCATCGCGGCGAGGAGAGTGGTGGTGTTGGACTTGTAGATGGTGGCAACACACAATGGTCGTGTGTGGTGTTGGCTCATGTGAACACATATTAAGTGTTTTTATAAGAGTGTCTTATTGTGATATGTTATATAACTAAGTCGATTTGTTATATAGTTTGAGTTGATTCGTTATATTATTTGAGTTGATTCGTATAAAACGAAATTGATTTGTTATATAATTTGAGTTCATTTGTTATATAATTTGAGTTGATTCGTACAAATCTATATGAAAACTTTTTTTTTAACACAGATCAACCTATTTTTGTGAAGAACAAGTCATGATTGACATGTAGGCAAAGATACATTTCATTCTGTTTTTTTTTTCATCACGTGTTAGTTTAAAGAAAACTTCTTTTGTTTTTTTTTTAAACGGTAAAGAATCCTTATTATGATTTTCTAAACGATTTCTTGAATTAAAAATGACTTTCCTCTGAATCTACTATTCTCCACAACAGGATAGTAAACAAGTTCTTATGCCGACTCTTTAAATTTAAACAAGTATAACTGATTCTGACTATATCACATGTGTGGTTTCATTGATTTTTATTTGTAGAACAACTATTATAGATGTTTACTATGAATGAACCGTGCGACTGAAATGTTCTTTTAGATTACCGATAAGTTATTCATGTTTCACAAATGAGTTGTAGCATATCAATCGATTGTGCATTCATCAATGAATATACCAAAGCACCATTATAAAAACTCGTGTGAAAAGATCATAGTTTTAAATTCTAGGGTTTTGATCAATGCGCTGCTAGTTTCAATGGTTACCGCCATCACTATTTGCAGAAGAACATGAGAACCCACCAAAGGGTATCGGAAGGACGAATGACATGGTTGAAAGTGCTTTTTGAGAGAATGATTAAACAATGGATGGAGGAACAGGGATGAAGCGATGAAAGAGGTAAATATGCCCTATAATCGCAGAATAAAGACACAGAGAGGAAGTTATCATCACCGTCATTTTCTCCATTGAAAATATAGAAATATTTCGGAATTCAACCTTGAACCAAACATGGTGACGACCTACTAATTCTTCTTCTTCCTCGCCTGCGACGCTCACTACACCATTGTGGGTTTTCTTCTTTAATTGTTATGAACCAAACTTGTTTTCATTTGGTGCTCACTGCTCAGGAAAAGGTTTCCTTTGTGTGTGAAGAAATGGATTTGGACATTTGGATTAATGAGCAGTTGAGTAATTGGAAAATGTTTGTTTCGGTTTCTTTTGCTCTAATTTTGATTCTAAATCATCATGATTCTTTTGGATTGATTTTTGACTTCAAGACTTAAAACACCATCAAAGGTTTGATGTGATTTTGAATTTTTGATTTTATTACGTGGGAGTGATGGCGGCTCTAAGGTATTTTTATCTGCTTTTAGATATTTATAATCGTGATAGAATCCCCCACACAACACGTGGGCAGGAGTGCCTATATGACGAACAAGGTTATTTTTAGTTTTCATTTTTGTGTACGTTTGTTTTTATGTTTTCTGATGGGACGAGCCAATAACGACCTATGTCATGCCACGTAAAGATGGGGAGAAATGACTAAACTTCTGCCGCGTAACATGAACATTTTCATAAAACGAAACCCACGCAACGCGCGCCTGAATTACAATTAATTCTAATAATTTTCATTATTTCAAGAAATGGAATGATATTTTTGTAATTCATGATTCGAAATATGACCTCACTCGTTTCCCAACCCATGCCAGACGCCACCAACCACCACAACCAATCACCAACCTTCCAACACTTATTCTATTCTTTCATCTTTTCCTTGGTATCACACAACACAAAATAATTACTTATTTCATTCCGTAATATTTCACAAGCATAACGCTTCATACAAAACGGAAAATGACGCGGTTAAAGAAAAATAGTAAATCAAGCGGATAGTCCCGATGGTTTGGATCAAATTTTGAATTTAGTCCCTAAACTAAACTTTTTTATAGATTTGATCCCAATTGCAATAGATGCTTTCATATATGGTCCCTGTGTTTGACAAGACTATTAAAAATTATATTAAATGACTATCCTACCCTTATAAAGGTTACAACTTTAATCCTTTGAAGTTATAAGTATTTCTATTTCTTTTGTGTAGCAAATTTTTGTATAATTTACTCTAACTTAAAATAAAATGTTAGAAAACTCAATTAAACTTCCTCTTTGTTGGCACCCATCTCTACAACCACCCCACACGAGATCTGGGTTTACTAAACAATTCTGTCTAATAAGAACAATTTTAACCCAATTCGCCCTTTTTTTCAAGACAAACTGAATGTACTAAGAATTTAACCTTCATTCCAATTGGTAGATCTAGCATCGCATCTCCGACAACCTTCTTTTGGACCCTATTTTGTTTTAAGACCCCTCATTCAGGATGGAAAAGACATTGTTAAAGCATATTTAGTTTTGTTTGTAACTACATTGAGTTAAAGTCCTAACAAATGATCTAACCTTTTTATTACAAAAACCTTACTCAAAATAAGACGAAGGTACTTTACGAAATGAGGCTTTGCACTGTGATTTCAGACCAGTATCGATGATTGGTGACAAGGTTACGGACAACAATTGGGGAACGCTGAAGGCTGTAATCTACGTAAGCTTTTTTTTCTTTTGTTAAACTACATAAAAAAGTCCTTGAGACTAAAAATTTAATTGCTTACAAATCAAAGGAATGAAAGGGTAACTTTTAAACACTAAACCTACCAAAATATTCCTTAAATTAGTTTACCAAATTAACATTGTTAAATTTAAGGACCATCCTTGCAAGCAAATATTGTAATTAAAAGTTTAAGTTTAGGGATCGAATCAGTAATTTACTTTAGAGCACAGTGACCATCTAGTTTACTCAAGAAAAAATAAATTAGAAAAGAAATAGATCATTAGAGAAAGTTTACGATACAAAGTAAACGATTCGTGCGAAATGTACGAAACGATAACAACCATTAATCTAAGCGATGTACGTTTCAGATTAAAGATATAATAATTACGAAAGAAATATGTATGGAGGGATACATTTGGAAATAAATTCTAATTGTTGTCTTTTACAAATATCCCCCAATTTACAAAGGTATATAACCTTTTTATATGATATTATTTTTTTTGAAAATACATCATAAAATCAAACATTTTATCATCTATAATATTAATATAACTTGTGTGATTATTAATTGGTAATAACAATATGTAATTATATTTTACAAAACGTTGTTAACAAGGTGGCTCAAATGACGGAGAAAGAAATAATCACCGGCGTTCGTCAAGTGCGGTAGAATCAACTATTCCGGCCGGCGGAAGTACGCACAAATAATATTATCCAAAACCAATACAATTAGCATCGCCATGGGCTCATCGGAATCCACTCTTTTAGCTTCACAACAGGTGACCCCTTCTCCCTCTTTAACCTAAACAAATCACCACAATTACTTTCATCAAAATCACATCATACTAATCATCAATATTTTCATTTCTCCTATAAAGAACACCGAAGATGGAATCACCACCGTCTCCCAGCGATTACAGGTTGCCGATCCCGTGCTACAGAAGCTTACATCCCTTCAAATTGTGAGTTTTTTATTGATTAAAAGTAGACCTGTGAGATGTTCATATCATCATATGCAAAATCATATGCTTGTTGTTGTGCATTTATCGCCAATAGTAGTCAGATTATACACTTGGTTGAAGGGTTCTATGATCACTTACGCTGATGTGAATTTTTTTTGTAAAAGTTGAAATTTTGTTCATGCTGCTAGTGTTGCTTCATATGTTGATGTTTTTGTGATTCATGTGTTGAATTTTCTAGTGCAGGCGTCTCCGATATTGACGTCTGCATCAACAGAGAGCAGCTTGACGGATATTTTGGTCAGAAAGCCATCAACTTCTGATAATACAGGTATAGATGTTAGCTCCTTTATAAATCCAGACAATGATTGAAATTTTAGTTAATTTAGTTGTGCTTCTTGATATTCTGTTGGTAAGAGCAGTTAAACGTTGTCACCATAGGCAAATCTCTCATCGTTCCATTCACACGAGAAATGCTAGGTTAATAGGAATGCCAGACCTAAATTCCATCATAGCCTTTGGGCGCATCGACTGTGGACGAGAGCAGAACTACATATATATAAGTGTGTTTCGTTAGGAGCAACACAGATTTGAGTGATCTTATAAGAAGTTTTCACCCAGATAACCAAAAGCAAACCTGTGAGTTCCTCGTTAGTAAAGCGGATAAAATTGGTTGGTACAAGGGGCTGGATGTAACATAAGAGAGCCAACGATAGAGGTTATTGTTAGAACTTTACTTTTAACTTCATGAAGGGCATCTTATTATTAGGTGCTTTAAGATATTGGAAGGAGTTACGATGAATTTGGTTGAACGATTCTTTTGTATTGATCTTTTTTTTGTGCGTGTGATAGGCATTGTAGATCCAAAGGTGCTACTAGATCTTTTTTCAGTGTACCAAGAGTTGCAAGAGAAACAGGCTCAAAACATCAACAAAAGACAGGTTCGCTTTTAATTCAGTAAAAAACATGCTGGATAAATATGTTGGTCAACCCGTGGTTTGTATAGGATCTGTTAGCATCAAGAGCTCTTAGAAGTTGGTTTTCCTTCTTTTGTGGGACTAATTTGTTTTGATTGGCAGTAGAATGTTTGGTTCTATATACAGTTTAGAAAAAGTTGGTTTCTTTCTGCAGGAAGAAATAGAAAACAAGATAGAACTTGCAGATGCTTTGGCAGTGAAACTTCTTCGAAGATATAATTACTCTGTCTCAGCAATGAAGACAACATCAATTCACTTATCTGGAGGTATCCTACTTGTCACATATTTGAAAACGCGGTTAACTTTCTTTATCACTCAAAATGCTGCAGTTGGTCATCTGATGCTAATCCCATTATTCCTTCTTGGCTCATTTCATAATCATCTCATAGTGTATCATTAATTTAGGGTATGATCCTTGAGCTATCTTTATACCTAGAGTTTAAAGAAAGTACAAATTAATTATAATCATATATTTTTCTCTTTATAATGTTGGTACCCTTTTTGAATTAAACATTTATTGGGTATCCTCTCAAATCACCATTAAACTTTCTGTGCCATTAGAACAAGATTCCGATGTGTCAAACTTTAAAGTCACCTTTTCAAATCACAGTGATATTACCACATAATATCATTACTCAAATGTTACCACATAAATTCATCCAGGCATTCGTTTATTTGTCATCTCATGCCTCTGCATTCCATCAAAACTGTAAAAAAAAAAACTCTACATGCATGTTTCACCTTTCATTAAATATACTAAATGCTTTATAATAACATTAAATACGAGAATCTTTTGAACCCACTTGTATGGATTTCACAACGCATACATATTAGCATAATAAATATCAGTCGGTTTTGATTAAATGTTTAAACAAGTGAGATTGTTTGGATTGATCTGATATGTGTCTACACTACATATGTTGCTGTAATTTTCCTCAAATGGAGATTAAAAATTATAAACAACTAACCAGATTACAATTTTGCAATCAGTTGAGGAGTTACAAGTTGAGCTTGGGGAGCTGAAAGGAAGGCTAACCGAAGTGATTAGTAACTGTGATGCTTTATGCAAAAGAATTGCTGCTGGTGGACCTGAACCACTTTGCTCATCGGTAAAGCCATTTGCCGCAACAGCTGCTGATTTAAAAACAACCACGAGCCATTCCTCTGCTTAAAATGGTGCACCGTTGCAGCTCAAGCCTGATACTTAGGTCAATTAAGGTTGTAACATGCAACATTGGTTTTTTATGCTATTTGGATGTAAAATAATTGTTATGGGTTCTAAATGCTTTATTTTTGGTTAATTAAGGTTGTAATTCATGAAGTATTCACGAATCAATGACAGGATAATTGTATTTAATTTTGGTGATTATATGATCATCGATTGAGGTAGGATTTTTGCGTGTTTACTATTGACGAGTTCTTGATCGATATTCGCTGATGGAGATGTTTTGGATTCTCAAATCTAAACACTTAGGTTTTTGGAACGTTTTGGATCACAATTTCCAAAGGATGTTGTACAAACTGTGGCGACTTAATATTTTTGGAGGTTGATGTTTAAAATTTCAGCATATTTCATAACAAATATTTTGTTGTTTTGTGGTAAGAATAATGTGTTGCTCTCTAAAGGTGAACGTAAAAGGTCCAGAAGTTTACGAGATTTAAATTACATTCTTCAACTTTTGAAGTTTGCTTTTATTTGATTCCAATATCATTTTAATTAGACGAATGTGTACGGGTTTATAAGATTAATTAGTTGTTAGTATATTTCATGTAAAAAGTTTGGGTAAATAGTATAGTATCTTTCAACTCATAAAATGCTTTAAATTTGGGGCATGATAGATATATGTGTTGTGTGACATTTGACAATAGTACAAACTTTTTTTTATTATGTATTTAGAGATCTTTAAATTTATGTATCATATTAATAGTAAAATAAGATTGTATATGATAATACTTAAATAAGATTTAACCGCATAGTCACCACGCTCACGATGTTGTCTGATGTAGCAGCGTGGTCACATCGGAATAACGCACCCCTTGAATGTGGTTCTTGCAGCGGGTGCTACGTACATGTGGCCAAGGGTAGTTTTGGGTGAAAGGCGCCTTCCACCCGTATTGAAGAGATAAAAAAATACAATATGTTACTATAATGAAAATGGTTCTCCAGGTTAAATACCTTATTTATATTAGGAGATCACTTGGTCCTAAATCTCTTAGAGATATCCTCATTTTCTTAGAAGGGTTGATTACCTAAGGGATTGTTTATTGACCTTGATTCCTAGAAAGTTATTTTATTGGTATAAAGGATTAATTGTTGTCTACAATGTTTGGGAGCCTTTGGCCGTTTGCCTATTATCAGGGTTATTCATATAAAGGATGACGTTGCTTTGTTATGATAAAATGCAGTGTTGTAAAAATCGCTAGGTGTTAGTCGGGCGGCGAGGTGGGGACTAGGGATTCATCGGGACAGGGATTAATCAGTTTGGAATTTTTATATATAATTTTTATTATATATATATATATATATATATATATATATATATAGATATATATATATATATATATATATATATATATATATATATATATAAATACATATTTTTATATGTAATTTTTATAAATATGTTTAATTTTATATATATATATAAACAAATCTGGCCGGAATTTCAAAATTTTCGCAGGAAATTTTGAACTTTGCCGGAATCCCGCCGGATTCTGCAAAAATGCAGAATAAAGGCCGATTAAGAGCCAACTAGGTCCGATTAGGGCCGATTTTTTTCCGATTTGGACCAATTTCACCGACTAGCGATTATCCCCTCCGATTAGGGGAAATCCAATCGATGAGCCACCGATTGCCGACTAGTTGCCGATTAATCGGCCGACTAGTCCGATTTTTACAACACTGATAAAATGAATGTATCATATCATCGAGGTTAATTCTTCGACCTGACACATATTATGTTATCTACTCTCTGATCGCACTCGCTTTTTGTAAGGATTCCTTAAGTCTGATGCAACCCAAAACATCCAATGTGTCTCTGCAACATGCACTAAGTACTGAAGTAAAGAATGCTTCGGAAGTTTTACACAATGCACTAGAAAATACTCTAAGTGTAAAATCTTCCGAAGCCAAGACCAATATCTTTCGAAGCCAAACATGAAGTCTTCCGAAGCCTCAGAGACAAAGTCTTCCGAAGCTTCAACCTATGAAGACAGATTTCTTCCGAAGACTTTTAGTACACATGCTTTATCTGATGTACTGTTCCATAAAGCACCTTTGCGCTGCATCTCTGTAAAGTCACCAACTTACATGAGTTGGTGAAAAGGTCCATGCTTTTGGTAACTGTACATTGAGGTCTTGAGTCTGTAACTTTCTACTTTATGTACTTTATCCTTTTTGTAATGTATAAGAATGTGAGCTATGGCATGTCATAATCACAAGGTCAAAAGGCAGATATGCCTTTTGATCCTACAATTGATTTTGTTAGTGTCTAGTCAATTGTATCCAGCTGGCTTTCAAAGTATAGCCGATTGTAGGTTGTAGTATAAGTATTTCAAGTTCTTGTATCTTTCTTTATGCTTTGTAACACTTGTAAAAGAACTTGAGAAAGCAATATACTGCCTCCTTGAAACCCAACTCTCTTGTTCTGTCTCTTTACTTTACTTGTGTTCTTTGTATCAACTTGGTTAATCCAGTTTACTGTTTGATCAGAGTTCAGTTGCTCTCCTCATTGTGTTGTTGTGTTGTAATTTGTTTAAGCCCTTAAACGGTCCTGTAATTGGTTTCAGAGCATTCCAGGCTCTTGATATAAGATCTCACCATCTTAAGATCCCTCACACACACAAAAACTAAACTCTCCAAATGGCATCCATCTCAAAGACTGATATGGAGACTGGAACCATGAACAAATCCCCACTGATCACTCTTGATGATTTTGACACCTGGTGTATGAGAATGGAAGGTTTCATTAGGTCTCTTGATTCAAGAATGTGGGAATCTGTTGAGAATAGACCTTTCATACCAAGCACCCCCTCTGCTACTGGTGCTGGTATGATTCCAAAAGATGTGGCCAACTACTCAGATGAAGATAGAAAAAGAGTAGAGATTGATAGGAAGGCCATGACTTCTCTTCAGACTGCTCTCCCAAACTCTGTATACAGAGGTTTTAAGAAGTGCAAAACAGCTAAACAGCTGTGGGATGCACTGAAGCTGATGTATGAAGGCTCCTCTAAAGCCAAGGAGAACAAGAAGGATCTTCTGAAGCAACAGTTTGAAAACTTCACCTTCAAAGCAGGTGAAACCATGACTCAACAATACTTCAGGTATGTTGAGATAGTGGATACCCTAGTGGATGGAGGAGTTCCTCTTGAGAACAGGGACATTGTAAGAAGTTCATGTCCTCACTTCCTAGGCAATGGACACACTATTGTGTGGTAATCAAGAGGACTGAGAATCTTAAAACTCTTACTCTGACAGAGTTGTATGGGATTCTCAGTGGATACCAGATGGAGATGAACATGCAAGGTTCATCTGGCAACTCCAACAATCAAATGGGTTCAGCCCTTCATGTGGTTGAAAGGGACAGCATAGAACCCCAACATCATCTCATATGCTACCCTGACAACTCACAAAAGGGTCCTTTCATCACCTTCCCGGAGACACCAAGGGAGAACTTTACTCAAGGAAGCCCATTCCAAGAGACAAGTTCTTCTCAAGCCTTTGTGTCTACTGATGAAAGCTGTGGGAACTCTCTCTTCACTCTTGAAGACCTGGACTGTATCCATCCAGATGACCTGGAATACATGGAGATAGTTCAGCAGATGGCTCTCCTCACTCACAGAGCCAAGAAGTTCTACAAGAGAACAGGAAGAAGGTTTCCAAGCAATGCTACCAGTGGAAAGTTTGGGCTGGATAAAAGCAAAGTTAAGTGTTACAACTGTAACCTTATGGGCCACTTTGCTAGGGAGTGTAAGGCACCTAAAACAAATGGGGGCCAAACACAACCCAGACCAAACTACACTGACAAAGCCCCTCAGAATGAGAAGCCAAAGCAACATGCTGCTGTTGCTGTTGAAGAGGGAGGCTTTGACTGGAGCTTTTAGGTGGAAGATGCTTCTCCAAACCAAGCACTGATGGCTGACCATGATGAAGCCAAGGTATTGGAACATCTCTGTACTCCTGAATGCATTGCTAAAGTAAATAGATACAGGTCCTACAACTTAGAGATGAGATCTGATCTGGAGTCATTAAACATATTAAAATCTGATTTTAGAAAGTCTAAAATGATTACAAGTTAAAGATAGAGGACTTGGAGAAAACCATTTCAGTACTAAAACATGAACATACAGATTTTAGAACTCAGATCCAGGATCTCATAACTAAGTTGACTGAGTGCCAGGCTGAGCTTGTGATCAGCAAAGCCAAGGCAGAGAAGAGTGTTCTTGAAGAAGAGACCTTCAAGAACATGATATCCTCATCCCTGCACAACAAAGTGTGCTATCAAAATAGACAGGGACTGGGATCAAATGAGATAGCTCCTCCACACACAATCTTGTCTGTAAGATCTCCTAGGTGTGAACTTGTGAAGATGAGCTTCCTCTCATAGATCCTATAAGTGAGGAGGATGAAGAAGTGATAGTGAAGAATTCCTCTGAGAAGAGTGAAGAAGAGGATTCTTCCAAGGGCCACTATCCTTCTGAGGAGAAGAAATCTACTGTGATGACCAAGTCCAAGAGAAAGAACTTGATCAGGAAGAGCAAGAGGAAAGCAAAGAAGGCTCAAGAGATCAAGGCTACTTTTGATGCTAAGCAGAAACAAGTTTTTATCTCTGCAGGTTTCAAAGTAGTAAGGACTGAAGACATCAACCAAGACTCCTCAGCTAAGAGTCCTGGTTCTTGTTCAAATCATCTCAGTGCAAAGAAGAAGACTGAGCTGCTGTGTACCACTGCTGCACAGCCTGGACCATCAAACTCCAAGAACAGTTCACAGCCCAAAAGAACTGTCTCAGCATCTACCAAGATGAAGGTGGAGAAGGGATGTGACCAAAGCCAGTCTTGCTCTCATAAGGAGACTCTTTGAAGAAGAAAATGTTATGTGTCATGTGTGAAAGTACCTCTCACATTGCTAAGGATTGCCCATACAATCCTAAAAGTACTATCCACATGACCAATACAAAGACTTCAAAGAGTTTCAAGAAGTCTCAAGCTTCGGAAGGAAAGTCTGTTTCCTTCGGAAGCTCCAAATCAAAGAAGAAGGTAAATGGAAAATTACCTTCGGAAGTAAAATTGGTCTCGGAAGAAAGGAGTTCTTCCGAAGCACTGAAGTCTGCTGCAGTGACTGTAGAATCTTCCGAAGGTTCAGTCATCAAAACTTGTGAAGTCCCAAAAGCTTCTAAGGTTTTGAAGGTCAAGTCCAAGACTCCAAAGGTGGTGTGGAAGTCTAAGAAAGACCAAATGACTGAAGTTTCTCCATCAACAACAGCTGAAGATCCCCTAGTACAACCATAGGATCTATTACTGTTGCATTACCTTCTATTACACTTAGTGAGCCCAAGACAAGTAAGGCTTGGGTTTCCAAATGTAACTAATCATTTTCTTTGTGCAGGAACAGCTCAAGACAAGCAGGAATGTCTGGATAATTGACAGTGGCTGTTCCAGGCACATGACAGGCAATAGGTCTCTACTCCATAATTTTGAGAGAATTGATGGAGGACCAGTTGCTTTTGGAGGAGATGAAGGTGGTTACATTTCTGGAAGGGGCAAGGTCACAAATGGTAAGCTCAGCATTGAGAAGGTAAACTTTGTTAAGGAGCTTGGGTACAATCTTCTGAGTGTATCCCAATTTTGTGATCAGAGTCATAACATGCTCTTTACTGAGCATGAGTGCATTGTTCTCAAGCCTGGAGTGGTCATTCCTCATGAGCATATCCTGCTCAGAGCCCCCAGGAAAGGGAACATGTACAAGATGGATTTGCAAGAAACATCTCCCTCTGGAGAAGTTTCATGCTTTCTATCTAAAGCAAATAGTGATGAGTCTTTCCTATGGCATAAAAGAATGTGCCATGTAAACTTTAAGAACATGAATAAATTAATTAAACATGATCTGGTAACTGGAATGCCAAAGAAAGAGTTTACAAGTGATGATCATTGTGTTGCATGCCTGAAAGGGAAGCAACACAAGGTATCTCACAAGCCTAAGGAAAGAACTCCATCACTACTCCCCTACACTTGTTACATATGGATCTCTTTGGCCCCACCAGTGTAATGAGTCTAGGAAGGACCTCTTACTGTTTAGTGATCACAGATGATTTTACAAGATTCACTTGGGTTTTCTTTCTTAGAACTAAGGATGAAACCCCTGAGATTCTGAAGAATTTCATCTTAAAAGTTGAGAATCAATGTGATCACAAGGTCAAAACCATAAGATGTGATCAAGGAACTGAATTCAAGAACCAAATCCTTGATACATTTTGTGATGAAAAAGGTATTACAAGACAATATAGTGCTCCCAGGACTCCTCAGCAAAACGGAGTTGCTGAGAGGAGAACAGGACACTTATTGAAGCTGCAAGAACTATGTTGTCTGACTCTAAACTGCCCATCACCTTCTGGGCAGAGGCAGTTAATACTGCTTGCTATGTGCAAAACAGAGTTTTAGTAGTTAAGACACATGGTAAGACTCCTTATGAACTTTGGCACAAGAGGAAACCTTTCATTGGTTTTCTCAGGTCATTTGGATGTCCCTGCACCATCTTGAATACCAAGGATCAAATTGCCAAGTTTGCTGAGAAATCAGATGATGGACATTTCATTGGATACTCTTCCCAAGCTAAGGCTTATAGAGTATACAATCTCAGAACTAGAATTGTTGAGGAGTCAGCCAATGTGACTTTCAATGAACACACACCCTGTGTGGCTGGTTCTGGTCCTGATTGGCTGTTTGATCTTGATTTAGTTACCAACTGTTTTAACAAATCTTGTGAGAATGTTTCAGGATCTGCAGAAAATTTAAATACAGGTGATCCTGATCCAAGATTTGAGCTAGGAAGACCCTCAACTCATACATCTTCAGCTCCAGTTGGAACTACTTCAGCAAATGAGGTCTCTATCAGCACAACAATGACAAATTCAGCTGATACATCTGGTATGCCTTCAAATTCCAGCTCAGAGGCTCCTCAACCAGATAAAGACACCTCAATTGTAGAAGACAACAATGGTGATGGTGATAGTGATCAGGAATTCCTTGATGCTAATAACCACACCATAGATGACAACATCAATGATGTCACACACTCATTGGATCAAGTTAATCTTGATAAGTGTGATAATGTGGAGGGTGAATCTTCCAGGCCAGATCTAAATTTCTCAAATTTGGATCTTTCTCAGCAACTTGCTGTGATCCCTCAGCTAAGGATCCACAAGTCTCACCCCACCACAAACATCATTGGAGATGTTGTCACAGGGGTAAGAACAAGAGGACAAACCCATGAAGCAAATGTTTGTCTTCACTCTTGTTTCTTATCTCAGATAGAGCCAAAGAAAGTTGATGAAGCTCTAAAGGATGGAAGTTGGGTTGAAGCTATGCAACAAGAGCTGCTTCAATTCAAAAGGCAGAAAGTTTGGAACCTTTGTCCTCTTCCTCATGGGAAGACTACCATTGGAACCAAATGGGTTTTTAGGAATAAGAAGGATGATAGAGGAATCATCATCAAGAACAAGGCAAGACTAGTTGTTCAAGGATACACACAAGAAGAAGGGATTGACTACACTGATGTCTTTGCTCCTGTAGCAAGATTAGAAGCTGTTAGGATATTCCTGGCATTTGCTGCATCCAAGAACTTCAAGGTCTTTCAACTTGATGTAAAGTGTGCTTTCTTATATGGAGTGATTGATGAAGAGGTTTATGTCAAACAGCCACCTGGTTTTGTAGACCCTGATCATCCTGATTATGTCTGCAAGCTTGACAAAGCTCTTTATGGGCTGCATCAGGCACCCAGGAAGTGGTATGAGACACTGTCTGAGTATCTTTGTAAACATGGATACAGAGAGGTACTATAGATGGAACTCTCTTCATCAAAGGACAGGGAAATGACTTATTGCTGGTTCAAGTATATGTAGATGACATCATCTTTGGTTCAACTAATCCAAAGCTCTGCAAAGACTTTGAGAAGCTGATGAAAGACAGATTTGAAATGAGTTCAATGGGAGAACTCAATTTCTTTCTGGGAATTCAAGTGAAGCAAGTTGAAGATGGCATCTTCATAAGTCAGTCAAAGTATGTTCAGGACATACTCAAGAGGTTCAACATGACTGATTGTAAGATTGCTAAGACACCCATAGCCAGAAACCACTCCCTTGGACCTGATCTTGAGGGGGAGTGTGTAGATGAACATTTATACAGGGCTATGATTGGGTCTCTTATGTATCTTACAGCTAGCAGGCCTGATATCATGTTTGCTACATGTATTTGTGCAAGATATCAAGCCAACCCTAAGATGTCTCACTTAATCACTGTCAAAAGGATTTTAAGATACCTCAAAGGTGCTTCAACACTTGGTCTATGGTATCCAAAGAATCCTAACTTCAATCTGTATGCTTATACAGATAGTGATTATGGTGGTTGCAACATGACTGCAAAGTCTACATCTGGGGGATGTCAATTCCTTGGTGGAAGGGTTGTCTCATGGCAATGCAAGAAACAATCCTGTGTGTCTGCATCAACTGCTGAGGCTGAATACATTGCTGCTGCAAGCTGCTGTGCTCAAGTGCTTTGGATTCAAAATCAGATGCTGGACTATGGATTTAACTTCAAAGAGACTCCTATCCACATAGACAACAATAGTGCTATCTCTATCACTGAGAACCCTGTGCAGCACTCAAGGACCAAACACATCAACATCAGGTATCATTTAATAAGAGATAACTATGAAAAGGGATTAATTAAACTAGTCAAAGTTCATACAGATGAACAATATGCTGATCTGTTTACAAAAGCTTTTGATGAACAGAGATTTAAATATCTGATATCAGCTATTGGGATGATTAACTTTGAGTAGACTTTTTCTTAAAACTAATTCTAATTATTTCTTCTTAAAATATGTGTGTCCTAAGTTGTCTAGTTCATCACTTTCATAAGCTCATGTTTTCTTTGGATGTAAAATTCTTTTTGAAGACTTTCCTTAGATTCTTGAAAATTTTCTGATACTTCGGAAGATAAAATTTTATCTTCGGAAGAAAAACATGTCTTCAAAATAAATAACTGTCTAAGAGATTTTACCTTCGGAAGAAGTCTAAACCCATCTTCCGAAGCTTAAATTCTTATCTCAGACACTTATTTGTTTTTAAGGACTTTTTCCTTCCGAAGCAAAATTAACTCTCGGAAGCTTTGTTGATTCTTATACAAAGCATCCAAGTGTTTATTTCTCTTCCGAAGCAAAATTTTCAAGACTCTCAGGAAAATCTTCCGAAGCCATTTTAGCTTCGGAAGCTTTTTCATTAAAACTTCCGAAGACAATTTACCTTCGGAAGCTTTTCGAATTCCAAGAAAACTACTTTTTGAGCAAAAGTAAACTACTTTTTCAGAGGTGGGACCGACTTCCGGATTTCAAAGTTTATCCTCTTTCATTAACTTTGGTTCAAATCCCTTTTCACATAAATACCCAACGGTTCCCCCTCTTTCTCACTATCTTCCTCAATTCCACTATTCCTCTAACCTAATTCTCTAAACCGCCTTTGCTTTCTACCTTTCTTCACCCTTAAGCTTCTGAAATGGCCAACCTTAACCGCAGAAACAACCCAGATTTCTCCATGCAACTTCACAGGCAACATAATCAAGTTGCTCTGTTAAGCTCTGAGAAAGATGCAAGTTTCTCAGAGATTTGCCAATTCTTAACTCTATCCAACTACTTCACCTCCCTGACCATTGATCCTACTCTTATGAGGATCACTTGCTTGAATTCTGGAAGACCTGCCAAGAGGTCATTATGGATGGGGAGAAGGCACTGTCTGCCACAGTGCAAGGGAGGACAATCTTCATCACTCCGGCCATCATTAACCATCATTTGCAGCTGGATGATGAAGAAGGTGAGTTGTCCTTCCCAAAGGAAGCTGTTAATCATTCCTTTGAGCAGATGGGCTATGAGGGAGATTTCTCTGTAAAGACCTTCAGGAAAGGGAAGGTCTCATCCCAGTGGAAATACCTGCTCCATGTGGTTATCCACAGCTTATCAAACAAGCATGGTGGATGGGACCAGATTCCTGAGGATCTCTCCTTTATAGTTCATGGAATGGTTCAGGGGGTCAAGTTCAGGTATTCTCAATTTGTTTATACTAATTTACTTGCAAACTTGGACTCCTTAGAGTATTACATGTTTCCTAGATATGTTCAACACATTCTCAACTGTGAACTGGGCTCACAGTTGAGGGAAACAAGTAATATTCTTAAATTGGGACAGATGAAGCCCGGCATCTTTAAAATAATGAAGAAGCCAACTGTAGGCTTCTCAGGGGTAGAAACAGCCCTAGTCCCCAAAATGTTAGAGCTCATTGCTCAAGGTGACAACCTAGCAACACAAGCTAGTGTTGAACCCACACCTCTTTTATCCTTACCTCTAAAAAGACCACAAATCACCCTCACCTACCAAAGAAAATCCAAACGAACCCCTGCTCAGGCTATTGAGTCTGTGCAGGTCCCCATATACTCAACCTTACAGGAGGAAGTGGACACTAGAGCTCCCACTTCCCCTGAGGAGCAAACCACTCCCATTTCTTCACCTATCAGGGCTGAGGTTCCTCATGCTCACCCTGATGAGCTCACAAGCCCAACAGCCTTAAGCCTTCACTCTGAGTCTCAACACTCAAGTGAACAACCTTCAGGGGACAGTTACCATCCCCAGCCTTTAGATCTCAACCAACCAATTCCCAACCTATCCTTCTATACTGATGAAGACTTAGGATTCAGTGAGTACCATGAGTCTCTCTTCTCCTCCCCTACTCAAAGAGAGATGAGTACCTCTGACTCTCCTCAGTCTATCCCACATCAGTCACCTGTTACTGAGGTGGACACTTCTGAACATGTTCAGGATGTCCATATGGAAGAGGCTCTCACTTTTGAAAGTGATTACATCATTAAGACCTCAACCATGGCAACTCAGCCCACTGGCATCTCAACTGAGATTGCTAGTGAGCAGAGGAAAACCAGCAGCCAAGAACCTCAAGCTGGTGGTGAGAGAGAGGACTTTGGTCCAATCATCTCATCCCCCAATGATTCTTCTGATGAAGAAGAGGGGAATTTGAGACTAAAGGTGCAGAAATTGTCAAAAATGCTCCTATTTAGTCTCTAAGGTTAGTCACCTTGAATCTCAGGTGACTACCTTACAAAACAGGGTCAATGATCAGCAACTTCAGATTTCATATCTAAAGGAAAAACTAGCTGGGAGACCTTTAAGGAGAGCTCAACCAGGAACACAAGAACCTGTGGAAGTGATTGACTTATCCTCCAGCTCACCTATGCAAGTGGGTGATGCTACCAAAAAGGGGGAGAAAGTTATTACAACCACAGAACCTGGGGTTCTTCACAGAGAATGGACATAGAGGACTCACCATCCTCACTTGCTGTTGTGCATTCTCAGCAACTTCCTCAAGTTCACATTAATGTGGACTCTATAGACTCTATCATCAGGAGTCTCTTTGAGGAAGGTATACCAAGGGCTGTCTCATCTCCACCACAAGGAACTGCCAACTACATCATAAGGTGGAGGTATGATGCTGACAAAGAGCCCTTATCCTTCACAGAGTTCAAGGGCAACAAGAAGTTTTTGATTTTCAAAGCCTGAACTTCTATGAAAGATTGGATCTAGTCAACATGCCACTTGTCAATCCAAGCAATTCAAGACAAGCTGACAGATTGGCTCAAAGAATCCAAGATAGATCCTTGCAGAGTTCACTCTAAGAAGGAGACTTAGGCAATCAGGCAATGTCATCGGTCAACTGGATGTTGAGGTGGACCCTAAGATTAGTTTCATAGGGGAAACCTTGACTGAAGGCCCAGTGGCAGAACCTGAGACCCCTGTCTCATCATCAACAACTGCTGCAGAGGTTCAAACTCCTTCTGAGACACCTGCTGGTGAAGGTGTTTCTCAGCCTCTCTCTGGCCAGAGCATGGAAGCTACACCAAGCAATGAAGGCCAAGCCTCTATCCACCCTGAGTCACAAAGGTCTGTTGGTGACAAAGGGAAAAGGATAATGACTCCTGAGGAAATTGAGGAGGAAGAGAGAGAGAGGAAAAGGAAGCTAAGGGGAGAAAGTTCCTCTGGGTCATCAAGCTTTATGCAAGCTGCAATCAGGGCTGCCCCCAGACCAAATACTCAAGATGATGAGTTGAGGGCAGTCAGGATTACTTATTTACAGACCAGGAACTATGATATTGATGAAATCATCTCCCTCCCCTTAGAAGAATTGAATGAACTGGCTGACATGGAAGTGTCAAGAGAGATGAAGGAAAAAGAGGATGCAAGGCTACTTCTTCCAATTCAAAGAGGAGAAGAGACAGAAAAGACTCTACAAGCATGCTCCCACTCTCTCTCCAGTTCAAGAAAGTCCTGCACAGGAAGATGTGGCTCCACAAGAACCTCAGGTAGATAAAGAAGAAGATAGGATCAAGATGATCAACTACCTGAGTGCCACAGGCTTCTATCAGGCAGATGCACTTCTTCCCCTGTCCTATGACTTCATTGAGTTTGAGTACCTAAAGCAACTTGAGCTTGAGCTAGTCAAAGAAAGAAAGACAACCAAAAGAAGCTAAGGGAAGAAGCTGCAAAGTCAAGAGCCATCATTCAAAAGAGTGTAAAGAAGTCTGCTGACAGACAAAGGATGATGAGCTTCTTGAAGCTATATGGATTCTCCGAAGGAGACTTGGCCCTATGTCTCTATCCACAATGGATGAGCATATAAGGGTGATCAAGCAGAAGATTAAGAGTGGTGAACTGATTGACTTGCACTCTCTTCCAAGTCAAGTCCCACCTGAAGTGGAGGTCAAGTTTGAACAACCTGAGACACCTCAACCAGAACCTCCAGCTGAGCCTCAGCAAGCTTCATCTTCTGATCTAAGGCAGGGTCAAACTCCCTCTCCTTCTGAACCTGTGAGGGAGGAACACCCAACTGAGAAAGACAATGATGATCAACAAGGTGCTGCAGACCAGTCTTCTCAGTTAAAGTCATCTAAGAGGAAGAAGAGAATGGCTTCTAAACCAAAGACAAAGAAGAAAAAGCCTAAGTCATCTACCTCTACACCTCAGGCTGAGTCAGATCAACCTGAGGAAGTGCATGATGAGGCAGCCCAATCAACTCCTATGCAAGTGGCTCCTCTAACAACTGAGACACCCATCTTGTCCTGGACTTACTCCACCAATCCAGAAAGATGGCATGTAATCAGAGATCAAGGTGTTGAGAATGTCTACTCTTGGCAAGACATAATCAACTTACCTCTGCATGATCTCTTTGAGATGAGAAGATACTATGAAAGTCTTGATGATCCTGACCATCTAATGAAGAAAGGAATGGTCATGATTGTACTGAAGACCACCAACATCTGAAGATCTTCTAAGTGTTTTGGTAGCATCAGCCTAGGGGGAGTTTGTAAGGATTCCTTAAGTCTGATGCAACCCAAAACATCCAATGTGTCTCTGCAACATGCACTAAGTACTGAAGTAAAGAATGCTTCGGAAGTTTTACACAATGCACTAGAAAATACTCTAAGTGTAAAATCTTCCGAAGCCAAGACCAATATCTTCCGAAGCCAAACATGAAGTCTTCCGAAGCCTCAGAGACAAAGTCTTCCGAAGCTTCAACCTATGAAGACAGATTTCTTCCAAAGACTTTTAGTATACATGCTTTATCTGATGTACTGTTTCATAAAACACCTTTCCGCTGCATCTCTGTAAAGTCACCAACTTACATGAGTTGGTGAAAAGGTCCATGCTTTTGGTAACTGTACATTGAGGTCTTGAGTCTGTAACTTTCTACTTTATGTACTTTATCCTTTTTGTAATGTATAAGGATGTGAGCTATGGCATGTCATAGTCACAAGGTCAAAAGGCAGATATGCCTTTTGATCCTACAATTGATTTTGTTAGTGTCTAGTCAATTGTATCCAGCTGGCTTTCAAAGTATAGCCGGCTGTAGGTTGTAGTATAAGTATTTCAAGTTCTTGTATCTTTCTTTATGCTTTGTAACACTTGTAAAAGAACTTGAGAAAGCAATATACTGCCTCCTTGAAACCCAACTCTCTTGTTCTGTCTCTTTACTTTACTTGTGTTCTTTGTATCAACTTGGTTAATCCAGTTTACTGTTTGATCAAAGTTTAGTTGCTCTCCTCATTGTGTTGTTGTGTTGTAAATTTTTTTAAGCCCTTAAACGGTCCTGCACTTTTCCTTTGCCTTATGTTTATTTAGTTATATTATAGTTGTTACCCTTCCATCTCATAGCGTTGGGTTGTGCTTCATGGTAAAATGAGGCCAGAAATGGGGCTGAGCTTATGGCCACACTCGAGTTATGACAACTAGCCGACCCTGAGTGGGGGTGGGGTGGGTGCCCGCCCAAGGCCCGATCTCTTCAGCGGCACAAAATTTAAAAAAAAGGTATAATCTTATATATATGTATCTAAAAAAAAGGCTATAAACTTTTAATAAACCCAATAAAAAGACCCAACAACATTTTAATTATTTTAACCTATTAAACCTTACATTAGAGATCATTAACAGTTTAAATAATTTAGCCCAATACTATTTACCCAATTTAAATTCAATTTAATATGAAAACTTGATCGAGAATTTTGTTTTCAAAAATGCTAAGAGAACTTACCGATTCGTTTAAGTAAGTAAATTAGATTATTTTGATACAATACTTTCGTTTTATTTATTGTTATCGTCGTATTATAAATTGTTTATATACTTTTTATTCAATTTAAACCTTTTTATACATCGTATTACATGTGCTCATTTTATGTTCTCACCCCATACCCAAGATCTCTTAAAAATTCTCGGGACCGACCCTGATACTAACAAAGACTTGTGCTCTTTGATCGGGCATGGCCTTTAAATACACTTATCTGATATCTCATCACAATACACTTAGGGCTGTTTGACAGCCTTTTAATCAGCCTCTTAATGGTTCAGATGTCTGAATGGTTCAACACTTAATGGTTCAGACTATTTGTTTCGCGAGCAAATGTCTGAATGGTTCAGACATTTGCCTCTGAATGGGTAAGCATTATACTAGTGTTGAATGGTTAAGAGGTCTAATGTTGAATGGTTAAGACCTTTTATCTGAATTGGTCAGACATTTGAATTTGAATAGTTAAAATGGTTCAGACCTCTTAATGGTTCAGCACTTAATGATTCAAACATCTTATTGGTTCAGCACTTAATCATTCAGAAGTTACCAAACAGCCTCTTATATAGATTAATTAAAAATAAACGTAAATGCTAATCTTTATCATTATCATATTACCTTTCAAGCTCATGCACCGTCTCTTGCCATAGTTTTATGAAATGTTGGATGTTTAAGAAAAATAAAGTAGAAAAAAGTCACCTCCTTCAATCGTTCAATATTCCCATTACATATCTCGGTAATCGGAAAAGCAGAATCTCCATTATCGGCTGAAAAACAAAAACAGAGACGACGTACATCACACTCTAAACTCTAAACCCTATTTCTCATGCCTTTTACAACTACCAACTCTCTTCTTCACTTCTTCTTGCTTTTCTCCATTTTCTATCAAAACATCCCTTAGGGTTTTTCATCCCTTTCTTCTTCTCACCGCCTTTTTCTACAACTTTTAGGGTTCGTTCCATTGCTTAATCAGTTCGCATTGTTAATTTGATCCATACGCAGGTTTGTACTCTGAACTTGTAGCTCATTTTGATTCTTATACTTCTGTTTGATGCATTTTTTGGTTTAGTATTTGTATTTTTGCTCCTTTGGTAGCTGTCGATCGAAGATTAGTTGCAGGAGTTCAAACTTGGTGTTTCTGATCAACTGCTATTGTGAGGTATGTGTGGTTAAGTTGAATGATTTGCAATTTAAGATACATAGTTACAGAATCTTAGTGTGTCTGTTCATTATTTGCTGGTGTTTGGTTGAATTTAGTGATGACAAGATGAATTTACGTAACTAGTGTTGATTTTGAATCTTTAATTGATTAATTGATGTACATGAGTTTGCTGCTGCTTTGGCAGGCATGTATGCTGCACTGATTCTGTTATCTGTTTGCCCTTTGCAATGTCCCATTGGGTGTTCAACTGTTCATGAAATTAGGTCATCATTTATGTGTACCATCATATGGTTATGAATAAGAGCACCTGTTATGCTGCGTGAAATGATGAGTGAGACTGTGAGAGGGTGTAGCGCGAGTAGCTTCATGTATGACGAGAGATGGAGTATTTGTTTTAGATAATAGTATTAAATGTAATAAAAAATAAATGAAACGGTGAATGTGTGAGCGAGACCATAGCACCCATTGAATGAGCGTGGTGAAAATTTACTCGCCATAACACATGGTCTAATGTGATTATGACAAGATGACAAGTTTTTTTTTCTGCTTTGAACCATGAATTTGCTAAAGTTAGATCAACTGGTAACTTTTAATGTCTGGGCCAAGTAAAATTTCCAGGTATGCGTGACATATATTTAAGGAAACATTTTTTATTTCAGTGATGACAACTGAGTTTGATCTTTTAAACCCATTTTGTGATTTTCCCTAAATCATCTCCATCACTGAGGTCAAGGTTAGATTAATGGTTGATCAGTATTGTAATTGAATAGAGATCGACTGTAGGAAATCTAGTCCGTTACCATGGTAATAGAAACTTTTTCTTTTTGATAAGTGATCAACCGATAAATCTTTATAGCACGTGCACAGATTGAGTATTAATTAAGGCTTATTGTTGTAACATATTATTGTAGTTTTACTAATGCTAAACTTACATATTAACCTACAATTTATAGCCCTATGATTTGTTTCTTTTAATGCTTGTAATTTTAATATTTATTTTTATTGATCATTTGATCGGCTTTGTCTAAGTGATTCCTTACTAATGATCATGTTAGCATTTAATGGGAAACACACATAGATATAATGATATATAACATCTCATTGTGCATAAGAAAATGCTTAACTATTACTTACTTTTTAGATTAAATGCTGGGAAAGGGGGAAAGTAAACATAGAGTCGGTTGTCAAAATCCTCGGAAACAACATTTTAGGACTTCTTGGGTTCAACCTTCATGGGCGAATTTCCATAATATCCCACAAATATATTGGTCATGCCCACCTCGAGTAAGATATAATCCATGATTTTTTAGCAGCTTAAGTATACTTTAGGTTTCTCTTGTTTAAATCCCTAAATGAAACAGTTTTTGGTGGACCCTGATTGGAAAATGGAAGCTGGCTCAGAGAGCCAAGAAACACATATCCAACTCCAAAGAGAATCAAGAACTGCTGAAGTAATCTACTATTGTGAATCTGACATTCCTCCTAAGTAAGATCTTTACCCTTTTGTGAACAAATTTTGACATGTTTAATATACTATAGGTTATGATCAACATGTTTATCAAATTTCTTGTAGTCCGCTTGTTGCATCAAATGCACTCGATTTTAATGATGTTAGCAGAATCCCTGTCATCCCCCTTGATGTCACTACTGATGAAACGTCACCTGATGACCCGTTAATCTCGCCTGGTCCCACTGCAAAAGTAGGAGAAAAAACTACACAACCTCTTTTACCAAGAGATGAAGTGATAGGTACAGCTGTGGCACTTGTGGCTTTGATCAAGTCCAAGGAACCAGGAAGTCAAATTGACCTCGAGTTGCTTATTCAACTTCTTTGTAACCCGCGTATGCTTGATCAATTGATGAAGGAGCATAGATTCTTGGCCAATCAGAACTCAGTAATCCCCCGTGCTCAACCTCATGACCATTTTTCTGTTCCCATGCCTAACACAAGATCAACCGTTCGTGGTTACAGCACGTGGTCGCCATCAGCACCATTTAGTCCTCTGACTCAAGGCGTAAAAAACATGATAGAGCAAATTCATAGCCACACAGAAAGTCAAAAGCCGAGCTCCAACAAAAAAGTTGATGTGGGTAAACTAAGGAAACTAATCAATGAGTATGGGGTTCATTTACGAGATGATTCTGTCAAAACTAGGCCTGCTGTGGTCAAGGATGCGAATTACTACAGGAGACTTGTCTTGCTACATGGGATGAGTCAAGAGAATGATAAACCACAAGGATATGTGAAGTCGATCAGGTCCCAAGAATTAGGACCATGTGCGTATTTCAATAGCCCTAAAGGTTGCAGGCACGGGTCCAGTTGCCTGTTCCAGCACGTCAAGGGTGGTTCAGGGGGAGGTAGTCAGGGAGTGCAAGAACAGCAAGGTGCCAAAAGGATGAAGCTTTCTGGTGGTATATTTGCTAGACATACATGAAATATCGTGATTGGTTCGATAGAATCTGTGTTTTTGAATTTTATAGGTCTTGGTAGATTTCTTTTTCGAGGTGCAAACGGTTTTATGGGTTTAGCTCTATTAGTTGAGATATTTGAAGTCGGTTTTATTCTCTTCGTATAGAAAGTACCTGAACTTTGTGGGATATAATGGCATTCCCTGGGTCGAAGCTGGACAGGGATTGAATCCGAAACTGAAACCGAATTTGAATTATAAACTCCGGCACTTGAAATCTGGTCGATCTAGATTGGTAGGGTCCTAAACCGTAGTAAGAAAATTATAAGCACAAAATTTATTTTACGAATTAAGTTTTCTTTAAAAAGGAACAGTCAGGTTTTGTTTTAGACCTGATCCAGTCGTATCAATAATCAGTTTCTGAAAAACTTTTAGACCAATAAACAGATCGGGTTTTCCACATAAAGTTGGATAATTGATTTATCGAGATTACAAGAACTTAAAAGACTCATTTTGATGCAACCCTCGACATATCATGAGAAATCTTCACCAACTCTTTACTTCCTTCAACGTATTCAATTCTCCCAAACACATTTTTACTTTCCAATTCTTCGATTTTGTTAACGGTTGATTTAATCACTGACGGTCAACCGATCATCTTCATTCTTTGATCTTTTTTATTCGGTTCCCCTAATCCAAAGCTAAATATATAAAACAAGTTTCATAAATAGAAATGAGATATATGAAACAAAACCTACTAAAAAGATGATACAAAAAATATTCATTTGAGCCGTTTTTTAATTTGTTACCAAGTTATAATGCATTACTGCTATTAAATGAACATTAAAGGGTGGCCCGAAATGCAACACAAACATGATAAGATTTTACGTATGTCCGTGCTAAAGTTGATGTCTTTGACAAGTGTAAATTATGAGTCATGTTTAGGTTCATATATTCAACTCATCAACCAGAACACCCATCACGATTATGATTAAAATCCCTATTTATGTGTACTTACCATTGTCACCCTTAGTATTAATATGCCAAAAATTAAAATACTTTATTGAGTTAAACCGGTCGTGGAATTGGCCGGTAACAAATAAAGTTTAACAAAATAAATTAATAAACTCATCAATGAATAATTTTATGTTGTCATTAAACTCTTATCGGTAAAAGGAATTGCAAGATGACTAAAGTACTATAAATATCTGACAGTTAAGTATACACACTCACAAATGTGTACGTACGCATACATCTTTATTAATTTAGTATATCTATAGGAGCCCACATATACAATTTGTAATGTAGGGTTTTAGTAAGTACCTTAATTGCAACAGGTTAGTTTATAACGGGATTCCCATCTATACATGTCGGGAGCAGAGATGGGGCCAAGTAGGTTATGCATGTTCGTGAACTGTTTGAATCAGTTTTCTTATCAGATTGATCTAAAAGAAGTGTTGATCAATTTATGATCTAATACGTACGATCTATTATTGTTAATTATGATTTAACATGATTCACTACAACGCGATTGAACTTTTTAAGACCTAAAATGACCTAATGAAACTCATCATGGTCTATTAAGAGTCAGCATGAGTGTTAAGGCCCGATGTGATCCATTAAGACAAGTATTATCTATTATCATCCTTTGTGATCTAGTATGACTCAATACAACATGTTATAATCCTTTAACGCCAAATAACCTAACTCGGCATGGTCCATTTGGAGAAATCATGACTATAATGGCCAACTATGCTCCATTATGAAATGTAAGATATATTATTTCCCATTATAATCAATCTAGTATGACATATTGCAGCTAATATGACATAATAAATTCTCACGTCATTCATTAATAGCTACATGACTATTAAGGCCACTAAAGCATCTATTAGCCAGTAGACCTGATCATGACCTGATATGATTCATTACAACCTAATTTAACACAATATGTAAAAAGTTGGAGCAATAGAGCCCGTTATACTCCATTAAGGGCTATCATGACGTAATAGATATCATGACTCTTAAGACAATATGATCTATTTACACATCTATGATCTATTATTGTTGTTTATGATATAATATGACTTACTACAACTAAATCTAACATGTTGAAGCATAAAGCCTAACTTGCCTTGATAAAGCTCATATTGCGCCATTAAGAGCTATCATAACTAATAGGCCAACTAAGACTTGTATGATGCATTTAAGCTCATCACGACCTAATTTGACTCACTACAACTCAGTTTGACCATTAAAAGTGTAATATGGTAATTTTAGAGCTTATCATGGTCTATTTAAGGCTATCACGTTTATTAAGACCCATTAAGGCATGTATGTGTCATTAAACCTCATCATGATCAAATATAACTTGCTACAACCTAATTCGACCCTTTATGACATAAAGGTCTTTATTGACGGATCAAGGCTTTAGTAATACTTCTTTGTTGTGCAGTGATCATGACGCCTCATAATTTTAATAATAAAGTCAAATTTTAATGTTTGGGGTTTAAAGTGCAAAATGGTGAAAACTTGAAGGGATAAAATTGTGTAAGGGGAACAACTAACCCAAAAAACCCTACAATATAAAGAAAACCAAGCCGCTCCTATTTCTTGTTTCACAATTGCCAAAACGGAAAAGAGGCAAAAAGAGAGATAGAGAAAGAGAGAGAGAGTGTGTGTGTGTGAGAGAGAAAGAGAGTAAGAAAGAGAGAGAGAAAGAGAGAGAGAGAGAGAGAAAGTGTACAAAAAGCTTGGAATCAACTCAAACAAGAAAGAGGTAGGGTAATATTGATTGAATCCTTCGTTTTACGATAGTATGATGTGTTTTGGATAATAAAGGTTTTAATCTTGAATTCACTATCATAATATAGAGAGAGATAACTTCTCATCAAGCAAAGGTAAGCTTTTCACGTTCAAAGTGATTGTATTCATGTAGAGCTAGCCTTTGTATGATGGTATCTAAGATTTGGATATGATTTAACAAGAAAAAGGTGGGATCTTGGTGTGTATCAGGTTAAGTGGGTATGGAATGCCATTTTAGGGTTTATGCAAGCTTCAAAAGATGAGTTATAGATCTCCTCTATTTACAATGTTGTGAGGCTGGTATGCATACACGATGTGTTAAAATGTAGTATGCTAAACAAAGAACGTTAAAATTGGTTGCTTGAATGTGGTTATGGGTTGTCCCTTTTCATTGTATTTGAATACATATTTACGTATGAGAAAACACAAATCCTATGAGAAGCAGTTGTTATATTGGCATAGATGAAAGAGACCTTTGTTCATACAAGTTATAGTTGCTCATAACTATAACTAGTCATGCGAGTCTACAACTTAACTAGGCATGTTTAAAGGTTGTTCATGCAAGTGTGAATAATGTATATGCATATTTACAAGGGTACGCTGTGAGACTATAACTACTCATACGAGTTTACAAGGCAGGCTGTAAGTTTACAAGTTTTAAGACTTTTTTTTCACATTTCACCTGATTTGAACATGTTGGTCTTACTTGAAAACTTAAAATTCTTAGGTTTATAAATTAGAATTCAAACTTTAGTGTGTTAACATAGTTTCTTACATGTGTGTAATAAAAGTGTGAGGATATGGTAAATATACTATGTATGTCATAATTAAAACATAAAATGTTAAAATATGACAGGTAATGTTAAAGTGTAACTAATATGCTTAAGTCTTACCTAAGTGTAAGAAAGAGGTTATGTAATGATATGTAAACGTTATGTGTCAGAAGTGTCATCTTATGTCCAAGTCTTTCTTATGTCTAAGAAAAGGGTCATGTAATGATATTTTAAAGATACGAGTCTTGTCTAATGTCACACCCCAGCTTGTAGTGGAAATATGAGGATGTGACGGATAGGATCGTCACAACACATTGGATATTATTGAGAAATACTACATATTATTTCAATCAATGGGTCATGACGTGGCTTGACACAAAAGTGACTTGTGCATTGGTTAGTTAATTCCACATATGCAAAGCAAACACAACCAAATTATAGGTCCCATAAGCCGGGACAATCCAAGGGCAAAACACGCCCAATCAAATATTCAAGTTTAAAAACCAACCAAACCAAATACAAGTTGATTAGAAACCAACTGAAATATAAAATAATATCTAAACCAAGCATGAAAAATGTCATCTCTTAGCAAATCCAAGACCCTTCAGACATTGTTGTTATCTGAAAAGAAATGCTCGAAAATGTCAACATATGGTTGGTGAGTTCGCAGGTTTGATATAACAAAAATAGTGCTGTGTTGTATAAGTAGGACGTATGCGTGTGTATGTTATCTTTAGAAGAATCAATTGTACACATGACTTTCACAACCAAACCTAGAGACAAACTACATAAATTTATTGGATTATATCACTTAAGAGTCACCCTTGACTAATGTTGGTTAAAGATAACATACCAACAACCAAGGGTGAGGGTGTCAAACCAATAGTACTACCAATACCTATCTGTCGGCTCCAACCAAAAATTCAATAGCTGTGAAATAAAGATTATACAAACACTCATGCACATACATGATTACAAATTTGCAACACATTATAGTCCAAAAATGTTAAAGCGTATGACATAATAAAGTATGTTAAAGTGAACTAATATGGTTAAGCCTTACATATGTGTAAGAAAGGGGTTACATAATGATATGTAAAGGTTATGGTTAGGAATTTTATCTTGTTTTCAAGTCTTGCATGTTTGTAAAATATAAGTCATGTAATGATATCTTAAAATGTATGCATGATTAAGTCTTATCTATATATGTCCTGAATATAATTACAATATGAAAGGGGTTTAAGTCTTGCTATCACAATAGGAATGGGATGAATAGTCTTACAAGAAAGGGAGATTAAGTCTTACAATATGCATGAAAGAGTTATTAGGGTTTCGTACCGGTATAGTCATGCTTGCATATATGGCTAGAATATATGGGTCATGTGTAGTATCATGAAACTAATTTGGCTATGTTATGTTACGATGATGGGTTTATGTCATGTTATGTTATAATATGATTTTTCATGTTTTGTTATGTTATGCTACAATGTTTATTGTTGTTTATGAATGTTATTAACTATCAAATGTTGTTCAAAAGTTAAAAATAGAACTCATTTAACAACATTGTATTTTACTATGCATATGAGGTTGAGCATACGTGTTTTGGTAGAGGTTTCAGCTTGACATGGATCTAGATGCTACCGGATGATGTTCCAAGACTGACGTTCTAGCTTAATAGTTTACGTTTTTAGTCTGAAGCATTTGTTGATATGATAACCCATTTTCTTCGACACTTCGTAATAGCAGGTTACCATGGACGTGAGGGCTAACATGGAACCTGTCCATGATGTACGTGAACACCGGCCCCTTCTTATGGCCATGGGCGTGATAGCCTGATAGGGTGAGCGTGAGTGTGGTCATAGGATAATGCATGAGGCTTAAATGTTTTTCTTTATTAATACTTTTTTATTTATTACCCATTTATATTATGTCACATTCTCTTTTAATTTTTATTCATCCTCACTAGCCATTACACCCTTTTATGCTCACACTCACTAAGGTATATAATAACAGTTTTTAATCACTCTCATCTGGGTATTACACATGGACTTACGAGAAATATAAATCTTTGATTTGTCCTGTCAAGTCTAACACTTTTTAATCTCAAATATGAGGTAATATACATGGCCTTATGTAAGGCCCCGTTCCCGGGACGCCTACACTTCGTCATTCATCGCACTCAAAACATATAAATACATTTTTCCTTTCGTAAATAGTTGCAGCGCAAACATTAAAAACAACAATTTCATTTCATCAAAAATACTTTTGCACAATAATACAATTGTTCCTTTAACAATATTATGTTACATTTATTACAAAAGCATTAAACATAAAGATGCCATCCAAAATACGCTGAGTAGCCGCCCCGTACCATCCTCAGCAACATACCTGCCAACTGGAAACACATCAAAGTCAGCGTTGCTGAGTGAGTTCTAGTTTTATAATAAAACTTACTTTTCTTTCGTAAAACCGTTCTTTTCTTTCTTTATAAAAACATTCGTTACATACATGCGATCACACATCATACGTACATACAGATAATATCATTATTATCTTCATCATTACGTTCGTTACATTCATCATTCATCGTACATTATTATCTTTCACTTCTTTCTAGATCCTGTCAGACTTTACCCTCTTCGTGGCACTCAGCCACGATTACTGAGGTCGAATGACAAAGATCCCGTTTCGTACATTATTAGGATATTTCATTAACGTTCATTTCATACATTCGTTCTTTCATTCATCTCTTTGCTCATTACTCTTTATTACTCGAATCTTGTCTCATGCAATATCCCCGACTCATGCTCGAAAGCTGATGCTGTGCCGGAACCTGCTCACAAGCCCCCGACTCATATCCGAAGACTGACACAACACCAGGATACGCGACAAAGATCCCTTATGAGTCAATCACAGGGATTGAACTCTATCCGAGTCTGTTGCAACATAAAGTCACTCACCTCATTATCTCGTCTCATGCAATATCCCCGACTCATGTCCGAAGACTGATACTGTGCCGGGGCCTGATAAACAAACCCCCGACTCATGTCCGAAGACTGACACAGTACCGGAGTACGCGATCCTCTTCTCATTCATCCGGATCCAGTCTCATGCAATACTCCCGACTCATGTCCAAAGACTGATACTGTGCCGGGGTCTGTACACAACCCCTGAGTCATGTCCGAAGACTGATACAGTACCAGAGTACGCGACAAGGACCTCTTTCGAGTCTGTTGCGACACAGAGTCGCTCACCTCATACATATGCTTGCAAGCCTTTCATTAGTTCATTCATTCATTCATTAATACATGCATTCATTCATTACGTTCCTCTTTTCATTATCTTCCACGTTACATTACATAATACTTTCAATTCATTCATTAACGTTCAACGCAAAGCCATGGAAAGGTAAACATACATAATAAGGAACATAAACATAAACATAAACATACAGCATCATCATACATACGCATCAATCATACATCACATCACGCACATTATACATGCTACACATCACACGCACCGCCATGCCTAACATCATACATAACGTCATACATATTATCATCGTCAACATGCCCAACATGACGTCTATGACCTCGAAAGTCAACTTACACGAGCCTACGGGAACCTCCCGAGTCAAAACCAATAACCGCACCTTCCCTCGAAGGTCATATGATAAACCGTTGTTCTTTCAAGTGCATGAACCCTATTTGGGCGTATGGACACCCTCTAGTCGCGTGGCCTTCAGGCGACTGAACACTTAGGCAGATGGACATCAGGCGAATGGACCCTATGCGAATGGACTATGGGCGAATGGACATCTATGCAAATGGACTCTCAGTCACATAACTTTCATGCGTATGGTCTTCAGTCGCATGACTTCAGGCGCATGGGCTTCAGTCGCATACTCTTCATGCGAATGAACCTTAATCGCATGGCCTCCAGGCGCATGGACTTCAGTCGCATATCCTTCATGCGAATGAACCTCAGTCGCATGGCCTCCAGGCGCATGGACTTCAGTCGCATATCCTTCATGCGAATGAACCTCAGTCGCATACTCCTTCAATCGCATGCCTCATAGGCACATGAACTTTAGTCACATGACTATCATGCGTATGGACCTCAGTCGCATGGAAATCGTGCGCATGGACCTCAGTCGCACTCCAATCGGCCGAATGGCCTCCAATCGCCCTCCAGTCGGTCGCCTAGCCCTAGCTGATGCAGAATGCAGTTCAACCCGACTGCAACCGCGGGTTTTCGGCCTCCAACCTCTTCCAAACCTCTTTTAAGCTCCAATCAACCCTCCTAAACCTTAGGGAAACATACCACGACCTCATTCAAGCATAACCAAGCAAGAAATCAAGCCTCAAACGCATCATACACATACATACATGCATAAATACGGGTTTTCACCCAAAACTCGAAAATAGGTTTTCAGATGTGTTCCAGCCCCAAAATCAGTTGAAAACGTATAAAAGAGGGGTCGTAGAACTCACCTTAACGATTCGCTCCACGTCGATTTCTACGCTCGAATCCACTCGAACCAAGCTTTTCTCCTCTTTTCCTCTTTCTCTTCCCCTCTCCTCTCTTGGCTGAAAATATGAGAAGAATAGGGGGTGTCTCCCCCCTTTTATACTCCCGTGCATCGAAGTTTCTCTCGTTGGCGGGTTTGGTCCCTCGACTTTGGACTTTATTTCTTTTTCTTCTTTCGTCGGCTTCAAAGGAAATTTCCGGGTGTTACACCTTACTAGAGATATAAATCTTTGATTTTACCTATTACATATCCCAATCAATTTTATTATCTGAAAAAGAAAACCCTTATATGGTTCTATCCAAATCGAGAAGTTATAGTTAATTTTCTATAGTTTTCATCAAACGGGTCATAATCTATAAGCTATATTACTAATTTTACATAAAAGTTACTTCCAAAATGACCGACTTTTGAGGTTTTAACAATGACTTCTAATCATCACAATAGGTCAATTTTCTTTGTAGTATGTTTGAATAATTTACATAACTATTTAACACTATCTACACTGTAATTTAAAGTGCTACTAGAACCTTCCACGTGAAAAATATCTCAAATGGAGACAAAGAACACATATCCACACCTCTAATTAATCTCACTTGAGAGGAAAGATACTCTCAAAGAGTATGAGATCACTTTGTGTTTTCTAAATTGCCTCTTGAACAATGATATTCACATTTAAATCTACGTAACATATCAAGTTTCCAAGACTCCAAGTTTACTTATTTCTTTTCCTTCTATGCCGAGACATAAAACATATATAATGTTACGGACCAAACGGAAGAACACAACCTAAAAACTAGTTTGATGGGTGAGAGAATCCATTTGGTTTATAAACTCCCAATCAATTGTCCATATAACTGATATCGAACAAATCCCATACTATAAAATGGTTTTAGTCCATAACAATTACACACCTTGTACTAATTTAACTTGAGAAAAAAGAAGAAAGTTTCCTAACCTTTTCCCCTTGACGATACATAATTTTATTTAGTGTAAAATGACTCCTCTTTTTTTCGTTAAGTTTGTTTGGTACACTTTAACATTCGCTTCTTTGACCCACCAATCTGGACTTATTTTAATCTCTTTGATCTTTGGGCTATTCCTATTTCGACATTTAAATACATAATTATCAAGTTAATAATATTTAAAATATTATATTCTAATAAACAATAGTCTTTATTGAATTATTGTAAACTGAAATTGTGAACGTAACATGATGTGACATAGTGGTCCACTCGAATCCATTTTAAATGCATATATTTCCATTTGATTGCGTAGATTTCAATGTTTGAGCATCATTCACCAACATCATGTTGTTTCACATGGAATTTAACATGTACACCCCACATGTTAGGACCTACATATAACCTTGGGTATGTTATTCACAATAATGTAGCTAAAAACTCAAAAAAAGGGTGGCAAATATACAAAATGTAGCTAAAAACTAAAAAAAGGGTGGAAAATATACAACTTGATTATAAATATATACTTGAGGATGGGGAAAACTTTCATTGTGTAAGTTTCTACCCTAAAATTTCTAAGCATTTTGTTTTTGAGCGGCTAAAGGATCACTGACAGGCCACTGACCCATCAATCTTCATTATTTAGTATGCAACCGAAACCACCCTAAAAAAAAAACTTACCTTAGGTGAGAAAATCCACTGGCCTAACCTGGAACCCTCCTCCCCCCTTCTTTTGGTCAAAAGTAAAACTTAAACTCAAAACATCCCCTAATTTTTTTAGCACTTAGGTTGAGGATCATTGGTCATTTCCTTAAATAAATAAACCGAAGGTGACGGAGTATTCAAGGGTGCATTTACTGATAATTGAATACCTTTTCATGTGTCATATGGTACGAGATATCATAATATACTTATCCGACACTTGTAATAACCATTCATTGATTATTAAGGAGAAATGCTGGTATAAAGAATAATCCACTCATCCCCTCTCTATTGGTGAACATACACACCTTTAAATTTGCCTTTTTTGCTATAATGACACTGGATGTCTGTTTATTATTCCTGTATACTTCATTGGCACCTACATAATCTTTCATAAAAAGACGTAACATGAGTGTGGAACCAGCTTTGCATGTTGTTTTAGTACAAACCAAGTATTAGTGTGTGGTTAATAGTTCACTTGTTGATAATGATGGTTTATAGACCATTGGCCATCTTGGCATCTTTACTTGTCTATTTTCAATCAAGAACGTGGGGTGATCCGAAAATGACATGGTTCAAATTTTTCCGTTTTAATTGGTACCTCGATCTATCACAATTTTATGGTTCATTCATCAGTGATGTCACGAACCCTAGCTATAATGGTGGCTATAACGGGTTTGTCGGGTTTTGGTAACCGAAACGGGGCCAATTGTATGTGTGCATGGTTGTTAATTGTACGCGACCGACGATTAGTGCTAAGCGAGATCCTTTACTTTAATAGCCCTCATGATACACCAAAATAATTATTACCATTTCTTAAGTATGATGGCTGAACTCTAGAAAGAATTCTATAGCACTATTGATAGTTTATGTAGTTCTGATAAAATTTAAATAATCTTTTGTTTTTCGCTCTTATTAAACCCTACAAATAGTTTTGCTATAAGTGAGATTTTGCTGGGTACAATAACTGTATTCGTCTAAGGGTGTTTTAATGGTTTTTTGATCACACCATGAGCCAAACTGTTGGCAACGTATGGTTTTTGGTCATCAAATACCAAAATTGAACCATTGATAATTAAAACCAAACCAAACTGTTATTAACAGTTTGGTTCTGGTTTGATTATACGGTTTGGGCTTCAGTAATAGTTTGAATGTGAAATAAGATATAATCATCCAACTATACCTCTAATTGCTCTTTTATCTATGTATATCTCTAATTGTTTGTCATAACATAAATGCTTTATTTTTCATATGTATTATGTTATGACATATGAATATCAAGTGTTTGTCTAAAAAAGTGCAAGATTACAAAACTCATATATATTAAAAATCAAATGCAGACTAACCTCTTGTGCGATTAATCATATTAGTGGATGTGATACATGAATAGAATGCAAGAACCTCCGGAGATTCCTCTGTAGACTATCAATTGATTAAGTTACACTAATTAGGTGATAGGTTGCACTAATAGCATTCCATTGAAGATTTCATTTAAGCTGTACTGCATAGATTCAACAAGTGAGGAATTCAATGAAGTTTAGTTGAAGAATAGAGTTTGTGTCTATTGAAGCTCAAAATTATTTACAAATGGTGTGTTCTTTTGTGTAAGTCATCAATTATGACATCAAAATATTTTAACCAAATTGAATAAGTTTGTTATATGAGAAAATATGTAACGTTCTAATTCTGAAACTGTTTATCACAATTAGAGATGATTTAAATATTAAAACGAAAGAAAGTTCTCGCATTTTGTAATTAACCTTAATGATCAATGAAATGTATGATGATGTTGTTATTTTGATATCATTGTTTTGATTACACTTGCTTAATTGAATTAATATATGATTTAAATAAAAAAGGTCATTCAAACATAATTTACAACTCTTAACTCATCTATAGAAGTTATATATTGTGCACCAACTTGATATTAAGACTCACATGTTGTGGCAGGGTCATATGGTGACATTGACATGGTTTAAGTACATAATAACGTATTCAACATATCAAAGCATAGATATAAAATAGTTATATAACGATACCAGTGTTATCCAGTCAGTATCGGTCTCATTATTCATGGTAGCAACACATTACTATTTGAATACAACTTCGATCTAATGGTACCGATGTTCTTCGATACGTATCAAACTCATTCTTCATGATATCAACATGTTATCGCTAGTCGATATAACATGCAATACTTACAAAAATGCAATATTGAGCTAATTGTGTGTAAGTATACTGTAATGCTATTTGGACCTTAAACCTTGGAAGTAAACTATAATTAACCTTAATTGAATGAAAGAAGTACAAATAAGTCCTGATTTAACAATATAAATGCTATCAAATCAGTTATGTCTAAACAATCAAAGAGTTTTTATAGTTTTTTTCATTCTTTTAAATTAAATGATAATACATATGAAGAATATGACAACATAAAGTCAGGTACATCTGATACTTAACAACTAATTTTTAAATAAAAATCTAAATGAGTAACTGACACCATTAAATAATGTTATAGGTTACCTAGTATGCGATATTTGTTTCCATATGTTATTTACGATTCCAACAATCAAGTGATACCCATTAGTCAACTATTTTCAAAGCCGTGACAGTAAAAGATGGATCCTTCCCAAATGAAACACCATCACCACCACCATCATCGGTAGAAAACTAGTAGATATCTATGATTCCACCATCATCAGTGTCCAACATAATAGTCTACACTTGACAACAAGCAAGAATTTCCTACATTGGACTATCTATGATCAAAATGTACATGTTATAGGGATTCGTAGTTTAATAACTTGGATGATTCTAAAAGTCGTGATGCAGTTTTAAATTTAAATAATTTGATACTTTAACCTGAATTGATCAGTCAGATACAATTAAGAATCAATCTCAATAATCAAGTATGAATTTCTATGTATTTTTCATGAACCAAAGAATAACCAAAACCGATACAACTTGTCGTCATGAGGGACTAGAAAAATTGTTTGATGGTAGTTATCAATTTTTATGCCAAATCAAGATTGAAGTCATTTTTTAATATACATTTCACATGTGAATTTTCAATAAAAATAAAATTCTAATGTATTTTAATGAAGCTATTTTCGGATGATAGCTGAACCAGACAAGGAGCCCATTGGATCCGACCATGGGCGCTACTCCTAGGCGAGAGTCTAGGAGACATTGCTCATTGGAACCCCATTTAGGGGTTTCGTTCTATGAACCAATGAAATTCTAATATTGAAGATCATAATAAATTTAAAAGAGGTGCAATTAGCATAACATCATGACTTGTTTGATAAATGTTATGATTTAAATTGATTAACAAACTAATACAATCACACTAAAATATTTAACACATATTGCATGGGACTAAACCCATAAGCATGAACCAAATTTGAGATGAAACACGTAAAGAGTTATGACAACGATAGTGGAGAACAAACTTGAACGTTATACTTCTATGCAAAAAGCAAGAAAAAATGTGGCGGGGATCGATGAACCTCATATAGTCATATTGCATTGCAAAAAACAAGAATAAATAATATATTAAATATAATAAAAATTTATCAATTATAAACGATATTCTAATGCATGATATGACTGAAATTATGTATTAGTAAGGGCTAAAACTAATAAAACAAGGATATCAACTTTTTAAACTTTTGTATTTAAACTATCTTTGTTTTAAAAAAAACCAAACATTTTGTTTCAAAAGAGAAAAATTTAAATGAATGTCATTTTTATTTTTTTTTTCTTATTATAACTCCCAATTTTAACTATGTTTGGTTTATAAAAAAATGCTTTTTATGTAACATTAGTTTTAAAATATTTCATATTTTTAGAAGAGTTAGATGTTTTTTAAAAAATATTATATTAAAAAAATATTTTTTACAAATAACATTAATAAGAAGATCTATTTCTTAATTTATTAAAAACTATGTTTAATGTAAAAGAAGAGTTTAATAATCTTATTAGTAATAAATGTAATTATTTAATATGAGAAAGAAGCTAGAAAATTTTAATAAGAAGAAATATGATGTTGTCACGTGTTCTATTTAGTTATTTTTTTTATTATAATAGGTAGATAAATTAAGCTAGTATACACAATATAAATGTATGTAAGACTGTATTCACTCTTTTCACTAGTATCATTAATCATAACAATAGTATAACCATAGTTATTATTCTTATTTATATCACTATTATCGTAAAAAATATTACTATTATTATTAGTATTACTATTAGTATCATTATTATTATTATTATTATTATTATTATTATTATTATTATTTATTATTATTATTATTATTAATAACAATTCTAATAATAATAATAATAATCTCCTAATCCTCCTCCTAATTCTATCCTAATCCTCCTCCTCCTCCTCCTCCTAATCCTCCTCCTCCTCCTCCTCCTCCTTCCTCTCTTCCTCTCTTCTTCTTCTTCTTCTTCTTCTTTTCTTCTTCTTCTTCTTCTTCTTCTTCTTCTCTTCTTCTTCTTCTTCTTCTTCTTCTTCTTATTCTCTTCTTCTTCTTATTATTCCCCCCCTCCCCATCCCCCTCCCCCTCACCCTCCCCCTCCCCCTCACCCCCCTCCCCCTCCATCACCATCCCCCTCCCCTCACCATCACCATATTACAAAATGTTCTTAAGTTGCTAATTTAAAAAACAAGTAAATAGGTTTTTAAATCATTTGATATAAATAAACATATGTCATTTCGGGCTTGCCAAACAACTACTTTATAAAATGAAACAATTTGATTACGAATATATATTATGCATATGTGACTCCATTAGTAAAATTAATATTATTATTTTATATTGGTATTATCTTGCTATTACTAAAAATTATTATTATGTCCGACATATTTTTAGAATAAGGGGCTGTTTGGTAGCCTCTTAATGGTTCAATTAAGAGGCTACCTCTGAACCATTCAGATATGTATATGTTTGTTTCAAAAACAAAATAGCCTCTTAATGGTCCCATTCAGTGCTAAATGGTTCAGCTCATATACAATGCTAAATGGGAAATAAGACATATCTACCCTTCACAAAAGAAAACCATTGAAGCCCCTCTCCCTCCCTCCCGTCGCAGACACCTGCCTTCAGCGTCGCCTTCTCGCCGCCGCCGCCTAACCTTGCCGGCGTAGCCTCCCGCCACCGTACCCCTTCACCGTCGCAACCCTCCACCGTCAGCCCCTCATTGTCGCAACCCTTCAGCCGTTCAACCCTCTCACCACCGCAATCCCTCAACCGTCGCCACCTTTTAGCCATAGCACACACGTATTACTCAAACAAGATTCAGAGACTTTTAACTCCAATTTTGTCTGTTTTACTAAAGAATTCTAATATGTAAGTTCAATTTCATGAATTGGGGGTAAGCGATTTCAATCACCCTAATAGTGATTAACTATAACGAGAAGTTTGGTATTCGAATTGGGGGTTTTCCTTATAAGTAGATTGAATTCATTGATTCTGCCTTTTCCCGTTTTGAGGATTACCCATCTGCAAACTGAATGAAATTTGAAAACTTTTGCACATGGGTGTCATTAAAAACATCAAATTTGTACAAATTTGATCATTCTTGTTGACTGTTGGTCAAATTTCATTTCACTGGATTACCTGTGAATGTGAAAATTTTAGATTTGTGGTGTGTATATGATGTAAATGAAAAGGCTAGGTTGTAAAAACTTCAAATTGGTACTATTGTTTGTTGTTATTGAGTTAACAAGCTACCGAAGGATTTGTATTTGGATTTTTGTATGTTGTATTTGGAATGATTTTGATGTTTTATATTTTTTTATAATTATTTATCATTCAGTGTATTCATTCAGATATAAAACCAAATAGACACATTTTATTATACACAAAATAGTTCAAAGGGGTAAAATAGTCATTCTACACATGTATTCAGAGATTTAACCAAACAACCACTTATTGGTTCATCACTTAACCATTCGGACCTCTTAATCATTCAGAGCTCTTAATCATTCAGCACTTAATGGTTCAGATGCAACCAAACAACCGCTAAGTTTTATTATCACTAAACTTAATAGTAGTTATGACTAACATTATTACTTTCAAAATTATTTCACTATAATAATAATAATAATAATAATAATAATAATAATAATAATAATAATAATAATAATAATAATAATAATATAATAATAATAATAATATAATAATAATAATAATATAATAATAATAATAATAATAATAATAATCCTCATCCTCCTAATCCTCCCCTCCTCCTCCTCCTAATCCTCCTCTCCTCCTCCTCCTCCTCCTCCTCCTCCTCATCCTCCTCCTCCTCCTCCTCCTCCTCCTCCTCCTCCTCCTCCTCCTCCTCCTCCTCCTCCTCCTCCTCACCTCCTCCTCCTCCTCATCTCCTCCTCCTCCTCCTCCTCCTCCTCCTCCTCCTCCTCCTCCTCCTCCTCCTCTCCTCCTCCTCATCCTCCTCCTCCTCCTCCTCCTCTCCTCCTCCTCCTCCTCCTCCTCCTCCTCCTCCTCCTCCTCCTCCTCCTCCTCCTCCTCCTCCTCCTCCTCCTCCTCCTCCTCCTCCTCCTCCTCCTCCTCCTCCTCCTCTCCTCCTCCCTCCTCCTCCTCCTCCTCCTCCTCTCCTCCTCCTCCTCCTCCTCCTCCTCTCCTCCTCCTCCTCCTCCTCCTCCTCCTCCTCCTCCTCCTCCTCCTCCTCCTCCTCCTCCTCCTCTCCTCCTCCTCCTCCTCCTCCTCCTCCTCCTCCTCTCCTCCTCCTCCTCCTCCTCCTCCTCCTCCTCCTCCTCCTCCTCCTCCTCCTCCTCCTCCTCCTCCTCCTCCTCCTCCTCCTCCTCCTCCTCCTCCTCCTCCTCCTCCTCCTCCTCCTCCCTCCTCCTCCTCCTCCTCTCCTCCTCCTCCTCCTCCTCCCCTCCTCCTCCTCCCCTCCTCCTCCTCCTCCTCCTCCTCCTCCTCCTCCTCCTCCTCCTCCTCCTCCTCCTCCCTCCTCTCCTCCTCCTCCTCCTCCTCCTCCTCCCCTCCTCCTCCTCCTCCTCCTCCTCCTCCTCCTCCTCCTCCTCCTCTCCTCCTCCTCCTCCTCTCCTCTCCTCTCCTCCTCCTCCTCCTCCTCCTCCTCCTCCTCCTCCTCCTCCTCCTCCTCCTCCTCCTCCTCCTCCTCCTCCTCCTCCTCCTCCTCCTCCTCCTCCTCCTCCTCCTCCTCCTCTCCTCCTCCTCCTCCTCCTCCTCTCCTCCTCCTCCTCCTCCTCCTCCTCCTCCTCCTCCTCCTCCTCCTCCTCCTCCTCCTCCTCCTCCTCCTCCTCCTCCTCCTCCTCCTCCTCCTCCTCCTCCTCCTCCTCCTCCTCCTCCTCCTCCTCCTCCCTCCTCCTCCTCCTCCTCCCCTCCTCCTTCCTCCTCGTTCTTCTTCTTCTTCTTCTTCTTCTTCTTCTTCTTCTTCTTCTTCTTCTTCTTGTTCTTCTTCCCTTTCCTTTTCCTCTTCCCCCCCCGTCCCGCCCCGCTCGGCCTCTTCCGTTTTTGCTGCCCTTCCTCTTGTTGTCCTCCATGCTTTCTCCTCTCGTCTCTTCCCGATCCCGGCTTTTCCCCTCCCCTCTCCCGTTCTTGTATATAATATTTAAAAGATATTAGTGGACCCTTTAGTCAATCAAATAAAACCTAGCTTGTCAAAACAAAATATCGAATCAAAATCATGTCATCACAAATTTACTCATATGTGTATGCCTGTGCCGCCGACTGATATTTAAAGATATCAGTGGACCCTTTAAGGCTCTTCTAGGCGGTGTACGCGTACACTATCTGATGTAGGACTACACTATTTCTTGAGCAAACCTAAGTAGTTTTGTGTTATTAATTATACCTCTTTCTTAAGAGAAATTTTTAGATTTCTAACAAATTTCATATAACTTCATAGCATAATTTAACTTTCTACCTTATCGTGGTTGTTAATTACACATGTTGGTTACTTATCATACCTATTTTAATTTATGCCACACTTACCAAATACGATCAAAACCTACTTTTACAAGATAAGTATCATTATGCTATTCATTTATTAACTTTTACAAATTTAAAAACATTTATGTTACCTTTAAATTCATTAATTACAATTTTAACATATAAATTTCTCTTAAGAATCGTGATCTGAATTTGAGATCTAACCTTTCCTATGAGCATCGTGGTCTCAGCTTCATGTCGTATGATCCTTTAAGACTCATAGTCTTAGTATGATGCTCAATATTCTATTTAGGTTCCTAAACTCTATTTAGCACTTTTGCATGCCTTCGAGGCACAAGACCAATTTAAAGTTCATAGGTAATAAGACCACCGCCTCCACCACAACCTCAGCTCACCACCATCAATTCACTACAACACTCGCTCACCGCTACTGCTCCTATGTCTAAAGCCACCACACCCTAAACCTGCAATAATGACAAGAAGAGAGAGAATTGATACAACCTAAACATGATTTGAAGAAAAAACCTAAAATTATCTAAAAGACCTTATTTCACTATTCATTACCTTTTCTTTTCAATGCATAGGAAAATTATTTACTTATCATTTTCTTTTAAGTGATAATATTTGAAGTTGTTTTTTCCAATTAACCGCCTATAAATTCAAATTATTTGTTAAGGTATTAGTCAACCTGATTGCATATCATATTAACTTTTATTTATTCTCATTATTTCATTTTCTAAGCCTATTCTATTAGAAATTCATACTTTGATGATCAAACATCTGAATGAAACTGGGAGTTATGATTTTACTTTTAGATTAAAGTTATTGGTGGTTCAATTTGAATATAATAATTGGATAAAGCTCTGATCATAATCATGATTAAAGTATTTTTGTGTGTGTGAATTCATGAACAAGAGAAAAACTGATAATGACTAAAAAGAATCAATCATTTTAGGGGCTAGGCAATCAAATTTCGTGTTTCTAAATTTTCTTTTCAACTCAAAATATGTCTAAAAATCCATATTTTTCACCCCGAATTTTGCATGTTAAATTTTGAGAAAATCAAAATTTAAGTCATTTTTACAAAAAATAAAAAACAGGGGCTCTACCTCTTCGACTTCGCTAACAGGGTTGTTGCCCCCTTGAAACCCCCATTGGTGATGATTACAATAAATTCAAACAGTCATGCACTCTGCACTTTCTTACTTGTTTAATGAATATTATGATTATGATAATCAACTAGTTAATCCATTACATTAATATATTTACACATCCTAGCTGTGTTTATCTACAACTTGGACTCATTTCATCCCAACTGAATACCTATAATAGAATATAAACCCCTGGTTCTTATTTTGACGCTACAAACTAAATGTACATAGTTTTCTTTCTTAGCATCAAATTTTGGTTCCAACACTTTAGGCACATTAGAATAAATGAAAATGATATACTAAAACCAAATTTAGTTAAATTACATGCTCATTTATCATTTAACCGTTTAAGACTGAAACCTTGTAAAACCCCATTTTTTTCAGTATCATGATCTGAATTCATTATCATAATTTTGGGTTCAATTAATTTCCTTACCACTTTTGATTGATTTTTCATCATTTGATGACGGTAAAAGCATTGTATTTCTTAAAAATACATTCTAGATCAATTAATCTCGAAGTTACTCAAAAACACCAAAACCCAAGTCTTCAAATTAGTTCGGCATCCAATATTAGTCAGTTCTAACCATTTATAAGCATGAATGTAATGTTTCTAAGCTAGTATTCTTCATTATACTCAATCTTTTGAAAATCAACATACATTTTTCAGACTTTGAACCTATATAATCATGAACTAATTTTTATGCCTTCCTTCAACCATTTTGTCAAAATTCCACCTTGTCATGCTTTCTCCTACATGATCATACAAAAATTCATACACCTGTCTTTTTTTCTTGGATAAGTGACCAAATATGTGCCCTCCTAAGTTTAAACCGACTTTTGTTATATTTAGTCACTCGTTTAATTTACCACTGAAGGAATGCCCCCATAGTCTAGTTGTCTCTTAATTGTATATAGTAATTATAATTATTTATTCGTTTATGACCTCTAGGCCCAAACATAGGTTCTCTAGGTTTCCTTCCTACTTGTATGTATATAAGGTTCCTTCAATGTTTTATTAATTTAGATATTTTCATAGTTCACTTTTACATGTTATAAAGGTTAAAGCTCTTGAAACACACCCTAGCAGTCACTTTCAATTTCCTCTTTTTAATCATGTTACCGCTTATCTGGTAAGAGCATGGCTCACATTGTGCAATGTTCATAAAAGATATTTTTTATTGTAATTTTAGCGTTCATCTACGATTTTATTGTTCATTTGTGATTTTCATTATTCATGTGACAGTTTCATGGTTGGAAGTTACTATTTACTACCAGGGTATTCAATGTTTAATGTCGAAACTAGTGTTCACTACCCAAATTATTCTTTTCAGTGGGGAATACTATTTCCGGATAGTACTATTCTCTATCAAATTGCATAGTCCTGATTTTTGTTTTGATTTTTTTTCTCCTACCAGGGGAGACGAAAAAATCACATCATACATTCATCAATGACGAGAATAGTTTTCTCAAACGGTTGATTGAATCCTAGTTAGTTGTCTCTAGTCGCAAACTAAGGTGGCATATTCTAGTAAGTTTTCTAGCCTTGACTTGTTTGGGTAATTAATTTTGGAGTCACACATCAAATGATTGGGGACAATGTATATTTTCAAGCCTACATGATGTTTCTTACTCACCCGTTTCACATGTTGATGGATCCTCACGCTTTGTTCATGCCATGAGATCCATTACTACTTTGATACACCTAAACTTATTTAATTTTCAGCCTTATTCTTTTTTCTAAAAATGCCATAGAGTGTTTGTTTAATGAGTCAAATTCTAAAAATACCACCTAATTGAATTTCTTGATAAATCTTCAAGCTTCTCCTGTAACATGTATAAAATATTAATCAACATATGAGTATGTTGGTGAGCATACAAGTTTGAATAAGTGAAGCCAAGAAAGCTCACCCCTAGGAGCTGTCGGCTCGTTGGTAAGGTGAGAGCTTCAAGCCACATAGCATAATTTGATCTTGACAAGAGGAAAAAGGTTGAAACATAAATACATAAAAATAAATACAAACATAAAAGAGATTTGATTAAGGCTTGGAATGTTTCGAAACTAAGACTAATCCAAAGTAGTCATGACTTTTTTTTAAGTTAGGTAATCATGCTTTGGCTTAATGGGTTGGAATACTCTCGCCGACAAGTCAAGTAATGGTATTTGCCCTTCCAGTTACTACATGTCCATTGTGATCGAAATCTCAAGACTTTGGTGAGATTGAAAATCAAGGAATGGACTAGTCACCAAGATGTAGATATCACTCCTAGGTTGGTGGTGTCGTTCCCGAGACATGGTTGGTACTTAACCATTGATATAAGAAGTTAATCCTAACTTGTTGTTAAGGGTCCATAAGAATGAGATGAGTGAAATTGCCATCAAGGTAAGGAAATCACTCCTATCTTAATGTTGTAATTTCATAAAAAAACAATAATAGTAGAGTGAAAGTCACCACCAAAGTAAGAGATTCACTACTATTTTGGTGAGGTCGTTTCATTTTTGAAATACGAGTGTCTTCGTATCGTTGTTGCGTGATTACACGTTAGGAAATTTGTACTTCTTTCTAGCCGAGAATAAGATGAGGAGCAAGATTAGATAGATTCAAGTTTTTTTTTTTGCATAAACATAAGATTATCAAACAAAGCATAAGCATTACTAATAGGAATTCTTAGTCATAGTCTAGGTCAAAATAGGGAAGTTTTCCTAATTCCTTATAACTATGGCTCTGATACCAATCAATCACACTCCAACCGATGGCGGAAACATCATGGTGCGAGAAGTGATAGATTCTTCAAACACATCATAGCACTAAAGTGATAATAAATTAAGATTGAATTTCATTTCCATTTATAACATTACAATGTTTCAAATAAACATACTATAATTTTGAGAACTACAAGTATAAAACAAACATTACAAAATGATAGATTTGGTGTGTTTCTATGTCCATCTAACTAAATTTTTTGATAGAGGTTCAAGCATTTCCTGCAATATGTATAAAATATTGGTCAACATATGAATATGTTGGTGATCATACAAGTTTGATACATAGCATAATAGTGAGTAAATCTTAATTTAACATGAATAAAGTATACTAAAGTTTATACATTGTTAGCATGCAAAGCTAATAATCCAACCAAAGTGTCCACTAGCATAATCTTAGCATCAAAAGTGAGAAAGACCGTAAAAATAAATAAGTTAACATAGACCCATCATAATAGGGTGGATGTGCTAATCCTATAGCACTATACATGTTAAGGGTGGTTTAGATTGCTTGTAAGATAATGTATTCTAGCATGTATTCACAAATAACATATCAAGTAAGCATGTTTTTATGAATTGTGTTTTAGAATGAGTTTGATTAAATGTATGATTGAGTGTATTTGATAACTGATACATGTTGCAACCCAAATAGTGTTAAAACAAAAGTGGTGAAGTATGACTCACGGTTTGGTGATTATAATCCATAAGGTTAGATGAATGAGTTTAAAGTATTGAGTCACCAAAGTCACCCTAAAAGGCAAACAAAAGTGTGTAAGTTTAGGATTCAAAGTTTAATACTTTAGCAATTGGAAAGTATAAGAAAACTATAAATATGAGAGTACATGAAATTATATACTACTTAGACACTTATTTGGACACCATGTATTGTGTGTGTTCTTTATGAGTATTAGTCACTCATTGGAAGTCCAAAATAATGAATCATAAGATTAGTATAATGTGTACCTTAACACATAACATTCAACCATGGTTTGATTGATGTTACGGTTTGGTGTTGACTACGTATTATGTAGATATAAATATAAGTCATGCATTAGAGGTAGGGTAATCCACAAACCTTAAGTGTTATATTCAAATAAGTCACGTATTAGAGGTGGGGATATCCACTAACCTCAAGATTGTCACCATTGCATACAATCTCCACATAAGGGTGATTCGGATGGTCATGAGTACATAAATAAAAGTACTAAAGTAAACTAACTAGTTTTACTAAGTGTTCAACTGGGGTATGGTGGAAAGATTAGTTGTAGATCCAATGTTCGACATCACCATTACATACCATAACACAAACCTTTCAATATTAGTTGGAGGCCCGGTTTAGTTTCATCCACTTCTTGATTTTTAGATCACTTACTGTTTTGTAAAGATGAAAAAATAGGGTGTAAAAGCCTCAAAATTTCTGGAATATAACTTACACACAAGCCTTCCAATGTTAAAGTTGTTGGTGACTTAGTTTAGTATGCAAAATGCTTATAAACAAGACAAGAGAGAAAAAAAAACATGTATGGAAATAATCAAGTAGAAAATTTTCAATTTGGATCTAAAAAATAGGGATTTACCATACTTGTTCACCTTGGTGATTAAGTGGTTATTTCCTAGAAATTGTTCCAAGTGGTAAAGCAAATATAAGAAAGAAATAAAAAAATTTAAAACTCACAAGTTATTCTTGAATATATGTTGCAAGAAGATGAAGTTTTTGGATGGAATAAGAGAGTTTAGAGTGATGAAAGTGATTAGCTAAGGATTTGAGTTAATATTTATAGATGAAAATTATGGTTGGGCATTAAAGAAAGTAGTTGTGGAGATGAGTGGAGGGAAAATTCAAAAGTTTTAATTTTAACCCCTTAACTTATTAATTTGTTAATTTAAACACCATAAAGTCAAGATTAAACATGTTTTGGGTATTTTAACATATGAATCATAAAAAATTATAAATAATTTTAAAAAAATATAAGTCCTGATAAGTTGTTTGGTTTTGCGATAAAATATGTATTCACAATTTTTTAAGCGTTGCACAAGCATATAATCAACAAGAATGATATAAAAAGGTATTTCAACTATGATAAAATCTTGATATTTTAAGGATTGAATCAAGAGTAATATTACATTTAAAAAATTAATGGAAAATACGGAACGTTACAGCCTCTCCTCATTTTGGGAATTTCTTCCTAAAATTCATTTAGAAGAAGGTTCTGGGAAAGGATGCAGGTACTTGATCTTGAATTGATTTTCACGTTCCCAAGTAAATTCTGGACCACGCGTTCCATCCTAACGCTCCTTAATAATTGGAATACGACTTCTTTTGAGTTGCTTCACTCCATGATCAATGATTTCAACAGGTTTTTCGACATAATGCATCGTATAATCGACATCTATGTCGTCAAGCGGATTTTAAAGTCCTTTGTCGGCTAGGAACTTCTTGAGATTAGAGACATGGAAGGTCGGGTGAACTTTGCTAAGTTTTTGTGGTAGATCAAGTTGGTATGCTACCTTAATAATTTTTTCCGGAATCTTGAAAGGACCTATATATCGAGGAGAAAGTTTTTCTTTCTTACCAAAACGCAATACTCCCTTCCAAGGAGATAACTTGAGGAGTACGAGATCACCGACATTGAATTCCAAGGGCTTATGCCATTTATTAGCATAACTCTTTTGTCGGCTTCTTGCAGCAAGTAAGTTGTCTTGGATTTTCAAGATTTTATTCGTTGTCTCTTGTATGATTTCGGGACCAATGATTTGTGCGTCGTCGATCTCGTGCTAACAAATAAGTGAACAACATTTGCGACCATAAATAGCTTCAAAGGGTACCATTTCGATACTAGAGTGATGACTGTTATTATACGAAAATTCGACCAATGGTAGGTGTACATCCCAGTTGCCACCGAAATCGATAACATAAGATCGAAGCATATCTTTGAGAGTTTGTATAGTACATTTAGTTTGTCCACCTGTTTGAGGATAAAAAACTGTACTAAGATTGAGTTGAGTGCCCAAGCTAACTGAAAAGTTTTCCAAAAACGGGAAGTGAATTGACCATCACGATCGGAGATGACATCGAGAGGGATATCATGACGGCTAATGATTTCAGAAGTGTTGATTCGAGCTAGCTTTTCAACTGAATAGTCTTCGCGGATGGGATGGAAATGGCAAGAATTGATCAATCGATCGATGATTACCCAAATACTATCATGACCGGAAGATGTTCGGGGGAGTTTGGTGATAACATCCATTGCTATACTCTTCCATCTCAAGATTTTAGGTTGCTCGAGTAAACCAAAGGGTCTTTGGTGTTCGGCCTTGACTTTTGAGCAAGTGAGCATTTGGCCCCAAAAAAGAGCGATATCCTTTTTCATGCACAACCACCAATAAGTACGAAAACAATCTTGATAAATCTTGTTTGCACCGGGGTGAATGGAATATCGTGATTTATGTGCTTCGTTCATTACAAGAGCATTAAGGTTGTCATGGTTCGGAATCTAAATATGATCGAGGTAATGGAGACTTCCATTAGATTTAGACACAAGTTGGTCTCAATACCACATTGCATCTCGTTATACAAATTGTTTTTGACGACCAATGAGTGTTGGGTCTCGTAAATATGAGTTTGAATGTAGGTTTGGATTTGCAAAAAGCGAATACAATTGGTTACAAAAATGCTATGATCATTGACGTGACTCTTTCAGCTAAGAGCATCGGCCACAACATTTACTTTTCCGGGGTGGTAGCGAATTTCGCAATCATAGTCGTTCAACAATTCAAACCATCGTCGTTGAGGCATGTTGAGATCCTTTTGATTAAAGTTATGTTGGAGACTCTTTTGATCGGTGAATACCTCACATTGAGTACCATAAAGGTAGTGCCTCCAAATCTTTAAAGCGAAAACAACGTCTCCGAGTTCGAGATCATGGGTAGTGTAGTTCTTCTCGTGGGTTTTGAGTTGTCTTGATGCATAAGCAATAACCTTAGCTCGTTGCATAAGGACACAACCAAGACCTTGATTAGAAGCGTCACAATAAACCAAAAAATTATCATTTCCATCGGAAAGGGTTAGGATGGGGGTGTCATAGAGCATACGCTTGAGGGTTTGAAAGGATTCCTCTTGTTCGGGACCCCAAACAAAAGGTCTATCTTTTTAGGTCAAGGAGGTGAGAGGTATGGCAGTCTTCGAAAAGTTGGAGATGAATCGACGGTAGTAACCTACCAATCCGAGGAAAGAACATACTTTGGTAGGGGATTTTGGAAGAATCCAACCATTGATAGCATCGATTTTGGCAAAATTAACATGAATGTCCTTTTCGCTTACAATGTGACCAAGGAATTGAACTTCTTTCAACAAAAAATCACATTTGGAGAACTTAGCGTATAGTCGTTCGGTTCAAAGAAGTTCCAAGATCAAACGTAGGTGTCGTTCGTGTTCGGATTCGGTCTTGGAATATATTAGAATATCATCAATGAACACAATTACAAAACGATCCAAGTAAGGTCTGCACACGCGGTTTGTCAAGTCCATAAAAGCTGCAGGTGCATTGGTCAAACCAAAACTCATAACCATGACTTTGTAATGACCATACCTTGTGCGGAAAGCGGTTTTTGGAATATCTTCTTCGCGGATTCAAAGCTGATGATAACCGGATCGTAGGTTGATTTTTGAGAAGCAAGTTGCTCCACAAAGTCGGTCAAAGAGATCATTGATACAAGAAATAGGATAACGGTTTTGACTAAGACTTTATTGAGCTCACGATAATCAATGCACATGCAGAACGAACTGTACTTCTTCTTTACAAAAAGGATTGGAGCACCCCAAGGGGATGAGCTAGAACGTATGATGCATTTATTAACCAACTCTTAAAGTTGACTAGCTAGCTCTTGTATTTCTGAGGGTGCGAGTCGGTAGGGAGATTTAATAACAGGTGTAGAACTGGGTATGAGATCAATCCAGAAATCAAAGGAATGAGTGGGAGGAATGCCGGGTAGATCTTCGGGAAACACGTTGGGAAAGTAAAAAATGATTGGAATGTCTTTCACACTCTTTCCCTTTTTCTTTTTCTATCACGACATAGGCTAAAAAGACAATAGATTCCTAACACAAGCACTTTCGTGCCTCCGTACAAGACATGAGTTTGAGTCCATTTGAGGGTTTCTCGTCGTAGATTTGTAAGGTGTCGCCGGAAGGAAGCGGCATACGGATAATTTTTTTAAAGCAAATGACTTCGGCACAAACCTTGGCAAGCCAGTCCATGCCTACTATGACATCGAAGCTACCTAATTGCATGGGTATGAGTTCGATGGGGAATTTATGTTCATTAAGATTTAGAACACAATCAAGGAGAATGGGACCAATGATGACGGATTTCCGTTAGCGACTTCAACGGTGAACGATTTCGACAATTTAGAATGTATACATTTTAGAATTGGTTCAAATTTTACGGAAACAAACCTTCTATCCGCACCAGTATCAAATAACACAGAACCATAAATTCCATTTATAAGAAACGTACTGTTTACAATGCCATTGTCGTTTTGAGCTTGATGCGCGTTTATGTTAAATGCGCATCCACGTGGCGCTTGCACTTGAACTTGTTTGTTGCGGGGGCATTGAGGAGAAAGATGGTTTGGGTCACCACATTTGAAGAAAGCACGATCATTTACATTAGTCGGGGGTCTTTAGGTACCGGTGTGAGTCGAAGGTGGGTTACCGTGTGGGCTAGGACCATTGCAACATGCTGAGCAAAGTGCCTATAATAGTTGCGCGTTGTGCATTGACGACACTAAGAGGTGGGTGGGTGGCGGTATTAGCAGTTGGCATATTTAGGAAACGTACTAGCGTAGGCTTTCTTGGGTGGTTCTTGGTTCAAGTTGAAGGGAGCTTGGGTTGTTGATGTTGCCATGGCATAGTTGCGGCTTTGAAACTAGTGCTTCTTGCCATGACAGGTGTTGTTGGATAGGGTTTTTATGTCTTTGGGTTCCTCAGGTGTTTCGGAGGTGGCTTGATGGGCAGTTTTGAAGGAGCCTGTAAGTGACAAAGGTTCGTCTTTCACTTGGTTGTCGGATAAGGTAGCCGCCAATCGGATGGCTCGCTCAAGTGAGAAGGGTTTGGCTAAGGTGAAAGAGTCACGGATAATAGGGGGAAAACCTTTTATGTACTTGGCTATGGCTCGTTCGGTGGTGTTGACCAAGTGAGGGACAAGGATAAAGTTGCTTGAAGCGAATGGTGTAAGTCAAGTTGTCACCTCTGATTTTTTAAGGTTCCAGAATTCCACTTCAAGACTTTGCATTTCATGAGGAGGGCAAAACTCATATATCATGAGTTGCTTCACCTCTTCACATGGTAGGGCGAAGGTGACCTCGTTTCCACGAGTGCTCCTTTAACTTTTCCAGCATTCAAGTGCCCTCGATGTGAAGACAATGGTGGCACTGCGAGTCAGAAGCTCGTCGGGACATTCGCTATCGATGAAAGTGACTTCGATGCTATCAAACCATTCAAGCATCTTGGAGGCACCCTCTTCACCCGTGAAGGTTTTGGGGCCATATGGCTTGAAGTGCTTATAAAAAAAGGCTGAGGTTTTGTGAGTAGGGTTTCGGGATTCAACCGAAGCATTTTGGCTACGGGTATAACTTGAGCCATTTTCTTGGCCATAAAAGTGATCATTTTCTTATTGGAGCTTTGCTTGTAGCTTCTATGGGATTTGGAAGATATCTACAATGTAGGTTAAAGAAAATGATGAGACTTGATCAACAGTGTTTAAAATAATATTCCATATTTAGAGCATGATAGCATAATACCTAAGCAAGTAGTTTCAAATTGGTTCTCATAATGAAGCATATAATTACACAAAGAATTAGCTAAACCAACAATGAAAGCTTTTAAATTTTTGTTGGTTCTTGATTATTAGCATTTTAGGTTGTGAGATTAGCGTGATTTGGATAATTCGATCTTGACAAGAGGAAAAAGGTTGAAACATAAATGCATAAAATAAATAAAAAAATAAAAAAATATTCGGTTAAGGCTTGGAATGTTTTGGTTTTGGAACTAAGACTGATCCAAAGTAGTCAATACTTCTTTTGAGTTCGGGAATCATGTTTTGGCTTAATGGGTTGTAATACTCTCGCCGACAAGTCAAGTAACGGTATTCACCCTTCCAGCTACTACAGGTCCACTGTCAATCGAAATCTCGAGACTTTGGTGAGATTGAAAATCAAGGAATGGACTAGTCACCAAGATATGGATATTACTCCCAGCTTGGTGGTGTCGTTCCCGAGACGTGGTTGGTACTTAACCATTGAGATAAGAAGTTAATCCTAACTCGTTGTTAGGGGTCCATAAGAATGAGATGAGTGAAAATGCCATCAAGATAAGAAAATCACTCCTATCTTAATGGTGCAATTTCATAAAATAACAATAATAGCGGAGTGAAAGTCGACACCAAAGTAAGGGATTCACTCCTGTTTTGGTGAGCTCGTTTCATTTGTGAAATACGAGTGTCTTCGTATCGTTGTTGCGTGATTACACCTTAGGAAATGTGTATTTCTTTCTGGCCAAGAATAAGATGAGGAGCAAGATTAGGTAGATTCGATTGTTTTTTTTGCATAAACATAAGATAATCAAACAAAGCATAAACATTACTAATGAGAGTTTTTAGTCATAGTCTAGGTCAAAACATGTGAGTTTTTCTAATTTCCTATAATTATGCTTTGATACCAATCAGTCACACCCCAACCGATGGCTGAAACATCAGGGCGCGAGAAAAGATAGATTGTTCAAAGACATCATAACACTAAGTGATAATAAATTACGATTGAATTTTATTTCTATTTATCAACATAACATTACAATGTTTCAAATAATACTACAATTTTGAGAAATACTAGTCTAAAATGAACATAACAAAATAATAGATTTGGTGTGTTTCTATGTTCACCTAATTGAATTTCCTGATAAATCTTCAAGCATTTCCTGCAACATGTATAAAATATTGGTCAACTTATTAATATGTTAGTGAGCATACAAGTTTGAATACATATCATAATAGTGAGTACATGAATAAAGCATACTAAAGTTTATACATTGCTAGCATGCAAAGCCAATAGTCAAACCAAAATGTCCACTAGCTTAATCTTAGCATCAAAAGTGAGCAAGACCATAAAAATTGATAACTTAACATAGACCCATCATAATAGGCGGGATGTGCTAGTCCTATAGCGCTATACATGTTATGGGTGGTTTAGATTGCTTGCAAGATAATGTATTCTAGCATGTATTCACAAATAGCATATCAAGTAAGCATGTTTTTATGAATTTAGTTTTATAATGAGTTTGATTAAATGTATGATTGAGTTTATTTGATAACTGATATATGTTGCAATCCAAATAGTGTTAAAACAAAAGTGGTGAAGTATGACTCACAGTTTGGCGATTAGAATCTGCAAGGAGAGATGAATGAGTTTAAATTATCGAGTCACCAAAGTCACCGTAAAAGATAAACAATAATGTGTAAGTTTAGGATTCAAAGTTTGAGACTTTAGCAATTGGAAAGTATACGAAAATTACAAATAAGTGAGTACATAAAAGTATATACTACTTATACACTTATTTGGACACCATGTATTTTGTGTGTTCTTTATGGGTATTAGTCACTCATTGGAAGTCCAAAATAAGGAATCATAAGATTAGTATAATGTCTAACTTAACACATAACATTCGACCATGGTTTGATTGATGTTACGGTTTGGTTTTGACTACGTATTATGTAGATATAAATATAAGTCATGCATTAGAGGTAGGGTAGTCCACAAACCTCAAGTGTTATATTTGTATAAGTCATGTATTAGAGGTGGGGATATCCACAAATCTCAAGATTGTCACCATTGCACAAAATCTCCACATAAAAGTGATTTGGATGGTCATGAGTACATAAATGAGAGTACTAAAGTAAACTAACTAGTTTGACTAAGTGTTCAAGTGGGGTATACAAGCCTTTCAACATTAGTTAAAGGCCCGGTTTGGTTTCATCCACTTCTTGATTTGTAGATCACTTAGTGTTTTGTAAAGCCTGAAAATTTCTGGATCATAACTTTAACACAAGCCTTTCCTTCTAACATTGAAGTTGTTGGTGACTTGGTTTACTATGCAAAAGGCTTATAAAGAAGACAGGAGAGAAAAAAACATGTATGAAAGAATCAAGTAGTAAATTTCCACATTGGACCTAAAAAATAGGGGTTTACCATACTTGTTTACCTTGATGACTAAGTGGTTATTTCTTTGAGTTTGTTCCAAGTGGTAAAGAAAATATAAGAAAGAAATAAAAAAATTAAAACTCACAAGTTGTTCTTGGATATTTGTTGCAAAAAGATGAAGTTCTTGGATGAAATAAGAGAGTTTAAGATAGAGTTTAGAGTGATGAAAATGATTAGCGAAGGAGTTGGGTTAGTATTTATAGATTGTTGGACTCAACAAGTGTGTTAATGAATAATGCTTGTCATAATCAAACATAATGTGTTCTAACATCCAAACAATCATTAACTAACACATTAGTACTATTAACATTCATAACAAAAACTAATCTTTGTTTAAATTTCTTTTTTAGGTTTGTAGATAAAAGAAATTTTTGGAAGTGTTGGCAGTGGATGAACAACTGTCTACTGCGGATGCACAAAAGTCACTGCGGATGAAGTTTGAAGAAGTCCAAGTACACACAGCGGATGAAAAACTTCACAGCTGATGAACAAGTTCCACAACGGATGACTAACATACAATTCAGACAACTCATTCATCATCCACATCAGGCATTTATGCATCCACAGCGGACATGTGATCATTTACAGTGGACAACACTTAGACTTAGGATTATATGTAATTAGTTTTTACATAAGGGTATTTTTGTAACTGTATATAGCTTTTTGTATAAGATATAAATAGCAGTATACCCAAATCTTTTGTAAGCTTTTGAACATTCAATACAATCAAGCATTCAGTATTATCATTTAAGCATTCAAACACACACATACAATCATACAACACAGATCATCATATCATTTATTCATGGATTTCCGCACCATGATTATTGGGTGTTGAAAATATAACAAGTTGTTGTTATATTTTGAGAGATTGAAAAGATCCTTGCGGGAAACTCATTTGATCTTGTTCTTATTCATAAATTTCAAGTGATTAAGAGTTTTTCATCATAGATGAAACTTATGGTTGGACATTAAAGAAAGTTGTTGGGGAGATGAGTGGAGGGAAAATTCAAAAGTTTCAATTTTAACCCCTTAAATTATTTTATTTATTAATTTGCACTATAAACTCATGATTAAGCATGTTTTGGGTATTTTAACATATGAACCATAAAAAAGAAACTTATAAATAATTTTTTGAAAAATATAACTATTGATAAGTTGCTCAGTTTTGCGTTAAAATATGTATTCACAATTATTTAAGCGTTGTACAAGCATATAATCAACAAGAATGATATAAAAAGATAATTTACTATGATCAAGTCTTGAGATTTCAAGGAATAAATAAGGAGTAATATTACATTTAAAAAAATTACTTGAAAATACAGAATGTTACATATTTATGCTACTAACTGTGTTTTTCATGAAGTAGGCACATACTAGGTAATTTGCACCGTTTATAAATCAATTGGTCATCCATTTGAAACAAGCATATGTGATTCTAGTATCAAGGAGGATCAATTTTTTCAGTCATCTCTTTGCATTGCTTCTTAAGCAAATTAGACCAGACTTTCTTGTTTCTCACATTTTTCATTATCAATCGTGTTCGATCGGTAAACATATTTAACGTTCCTATACCCTAAGAGCATCGAGTAGAGTGAGTACTTTATTTACAAAACATTCATCCTAATATATAGGACCCATACCCTACTAAGTCTCTCTTGGTTTTTTAGATTTATTAATTTTGTCAATGATTATTCTCATGCTACTTTGGTTTACGTACTTAAATATGGTAATGAAGTTAGTTTAACTTTTTATGAATTCCGTTATTATGTTAAAAATCAATTTTACACATCTATCTAAACCAAGTGACTAATAATGCAAAAGAATATTTTTTCGTAAAATTTTCTATGTGGTCTTATTTGCAAGTCTTTCAACGTGTATACTCCTCAACAAGAAGACATCAGTAAATGCAAGAATCAACATTTCTTAGATTTTACTTGCAAAATCGTGTTTAATGTGAGTGTGTTGGAATGATATTTTAAGCGTTTAAATGTTAAATATTAAGTATGATTACTCGTATATATGCATTTGATTTTGTGGAATAGGTTAACTAGGAGTTGGAAGTGATTTTGTAGGTAAAACTGATCAAGTTGGAAGCTTACATGATGACACAAGGCATTGGATAGGTCAAGCCACAAAGAATCAAAGTGCAACAGAAAGGTTCCCACCGTAGCCTACTGTAGCCATCGTAGGCTACGCCAGATCCAACTTCAAAACAAAGAAAAATACCAAGCATAGGCTACGCTGGCCAGCGTAAGCTATGCTGGCCAGCGTAAGCTACGCCAGGGACGTCGTGGCGCACCTATAAAACCATATTTTTGTTATGTTTCACCAACCACTTTCCCCCCATTCTACCTAGGATGATTTTCTAGGTCATTAATTCACCATTCCACCTCTTTCTAACATACAATCACCCGTTATGCAATCTTACACTATGACTCAACAACTTTATACCTCAGTAGTTATAATTATGCACTACCTTTGTTCTAGTAAATCGGGACTAAAGCACTCTTTTTCCACTATTCTAACATCTTACTTGTTATAAATATATCATTAAATACATCTATAGCCAAGTAGCTCCTCTTCGCCAAACATATCCAAGTTTCGGTAGGAATATTGTTTGGGCCCACCGCTTTCACTCTTTTCATCTTTTTAGAGCCCTACTCACCATTTTTGTAGTGATTGTATGACAATATCATTTATTCCTTTGACTTCATTAGGTGTTGAGGTCCTCTATGTCTTCTTTTGCATTCCTACCATCATTGAAAAGACCACATAAATAGGTTTTCTATCTTACGTTGATGTCATTCTCCTTCACCAAAGCATGTCCATGTCATTCTTTATGAACTTTACTACTCCAAAGTCTTACCATGGCTGCTCCCTAGCTTTGGAAATCTTGTACATACCCATATCCTCATCTTTAGTCTCCAATCATTTATACATCTTGTCATTTGCAAAGTTCTTTGCTAGAGACATCGTCTTCTTTGCTTCTTGTGTAGCCTATTTATACTTCTCTTTCATTCTCTCTTTCTCTCTCTCTCTATATATATATATATATATATATATATATATATATATATATATATATATATATATATATATATATATATATATATATGTATGTATATGTATATACATATCTCTTATTATTGAATCCTAAAAGCTTCTTAAAACACTCTTTCTTGATCTTGACTTTGCCTTGCACATCCTTGGTCCACCACTAAGACTCCTTATGCTTGCTAGTCTTTCTCGTTGTATTCCTAAGAGTCTTCATTGCTACTTGAGTAATTTTGATAACCAAAGATCTTACAACTAACCTACATCTCGCACATGTCAGTAGGTTCTCTCTCTCTCTCTCTCTCACACACACATCATTGCATCCTAAAAGCTTCCTAAAACACTCTTTCTTGATCTTGACCTTGCCTTGCACATCCTCGGTCCACCACCAAGACTCCTTATGCCCGTTAGTCTTTATGATTGTAATCCTAAGAGTCTTCTTTGCTACTTGAGTATGTTGTTAAGCAAAGACTCTTGACTTTGCCTTGCACATCCTCGGTCCACCACTAAGACTCCTTATGCCTGCTAGTCTATCTTTTTGTAATCCCAAGAGTCTTTTTTGCTACTTGAGTAATGTTGTTAACCAAAGACTCATACAACTAATCTACATCTTCGCATATGTCAGTAGGTTCTCTCTCTTTCTCTTTCACATCATTGCATCCTAAAAGCTTCCTAAAACACTCTTTCTTGATCTTGACATTGCCTTGCACATCCTCGATCCACCACCAAGACTTCTTATGCCCACTGGTCTTTCCAGTTGTACTCCTAAGAGTCTTCTTCACTACTTGAGTAATGTTGTTAACCAAAGACTCTTACAACCAATCTTCATCTCCACACTTGTTAGTAGGTTTTTCCAAGAGGACTTTATGTCTAAAAAAGGACATCCATTTTATCATAGGTTTAATCTTCCTCTTCTTATCAACCAACTTCCTTCTCATAAAAATATTTACCACTAACACTCAGTGTGACAACTCACTCGATTTTGTTATGCTAATGCAGTAAACCAGTGATGTAACACAACCATGTAACATAATTTTCGAGACGAAAATTCTTTCAACATGGGATAATGTGACATTCGGTAATTTTCCGTTACCAAACTCCGTTAGTTCCGTTCGGTCTTGTATACACGTGTCGTGAGCACACACTAGTTGTCGTTGAACGTTGGTGACTTAAAAACAATTATCTATGATAAACATAAAATAATTTAACTAATAATATTGATTATTAGTTTGTGGTGATGTAATTTATGAATTTATGGATTTTAAAATATTATTTTTGAATTTTACTTGATAATATGACTACGTGTAATATATATATATATATATATATATATATACATATATATACACATATATATATATATATATATATATATATACATATATATACACATATATATACATATATATATACATATATATATATATATACATATATATATATATATAATATATATATATATATATATATATATATATATATATATATATATATATATATATATATATATATATATATCATGATTTTAGTTGAAAAATGTTTATGATTATTGACTAATAATACTTGTAACTTGTAGTTAAAATTATTTAAAAAGTGTTAAAAGGATAATTTATATAAAATATAATTAAGGAGGGATTAAAGGGTAAATTCTTAATTATGTAAAGTATCACAAAACCCAACCCTAGCCCCCACAAGCCCCCTTGCGGCCGAAACCACTTCCAAACACCTTCATTTATTCGATTCTGATCAAGAACAAGCATTAACATTCGAATTTGGTTTGTTTTCAAGTGTTACAAGTTGTTTTCAAGTGCTAATCATCATTTAAACACACCTAAAGGTAAGTATTTATCAAGTTTTTCATGGTTTTTGATTCTTGATGAACCCTAATTCGAAAATTATGTATGAAAAGTTGAAATTGATGATTTTTTGATGATGATATGTAGTTAGTTATGTTGTATGAATGTTGGGTTATGTTAATTATGCAAAAAATCCATGAATTGATCATGTAGTTCACACATTGCTTAAAGTAGAAACGTTTTCTTCTTGGAACATGATTTGATAATTGTATGATGTTAGTTGTATTGTTTTGATGTTAGTTTACATGGATTGTGCAAGAAAAATCATGAAATCTAGTGGTTGTTCATACCTTGCTATAAGTAGAAACTTTTGGATATGAGGTTTGTGAATTATGATGATTTGATGATGTTGGTCATGTATAGATGATAGTTATGGACTTGATTAGATATGGTGTTGATGAATTCATGAATGAATTGGGTGTTAGATTGAGTTTGGGTGTTACTTTCCCAAAAGGGAAACTTTATTTATAAAGAACATTAGATATGGTAAATTGGGCATGTTCATGATGTTAGGATCATGTTAGAATGCTTGTTGATGATGTATAATGTGGTGGAATGTGTCAATTGAGTTGTATGGATGCTTGATTGATCATTTAAGAAATTTAGGTTCTTAGTGACTATACATGATGATGGATTATGTTAGGTGACTATGGAATCATGTTTGGGATTATAATAGATCATTGTTATGTATGTTAGTTGGCATGAATCTTGTTGAATAATTTGATTATGATCATCATACATGCGTACGAATCTGAGCCCCTACTTTGTAAGATTGATAGGGTTGAGGGTGTGAAGTCGTGAGTGGCTTCACATGGCATGTAGTGCATGATTAGACTTCATGTATAATTTACTAGTTGTGATGTAATTATAATTGTGTTGAGCATGTTGATTACTTGAGATTCACATGGGTTGTATGAAAAGCTAAGGTAGTATGATGATCTTGGTAGAACAAGAGGTTGATGATGTGACATACGTGAAATACTTGTATGATAACTATTTATGATGAGTTGTTATGCTTGATTAAATGAGATTTCAATTAACATGTCACCAATGGGTCAAACGGGTCAACTAGGTCAAATGAGTCTTATTTTCCAAAACCTTGGGTCAATGTGTTTATTGAGCACCTAGGGTTGTTAAGTTTTCTGTGTACACGTACTTATGTACTTGCGTGTTCTAGGTAACCTTTAAAGGGTTGTCTTTCCATTCGTCGTTAGCTCTTTGTTATTGTTCGTTGCGCACCAGGTGAGTTCATGCCCCACTTTTTATATACTCTCTTTTGGTGGAGATAACATACTTGTTTACAAATGCTTTATTATTATAAGTTGTGTATAGTGTAACATAGTGTGTTATACCTTGAAGGCCCTCACACTTTCGGATCGTTAATATTGATAATTAGCGGGAAATTTTGGGTAGTACTACTGGGTCTGACGAACCCCACCTGTGCGACTCCAGGTCAAACGAGTGCAATATTTTCCTAAACACAAACATCGACACGAACTGCTAAGTCGTGTCGGGAGGCAATAAACGCAACACATTCAGCTTCGATTGCGAAATCACTATGGTTATTACTTATGAATATAGACTAGCTATCTATTTCAATGCACTTCTTATGTTTTACAACTGTTATTGATTATGTTAAACGCAAACTATTGAACTCACCAACCATTGTGTTGACTCTTTTAGTATGCTATTCTCAGGTCGTTAACTCTGGTTGCCAGTAGGAGGACATCACAGTCCAACATGCATTACAAAGCTTCGTATTATGTCATGAAATTTGGTTTTCTATTTATGAGTTTTTTTCAACAATGGTTTGGCGCGCGTTTTGCCAATGTTACACTTTAAGTACTTTGGGTTTGATTTACTTATAAACGCTTCCGCACAGTTTTAAAGTTTTAAACTCTGGATGGTTTTATTTAAATGTTGCATATAGTCTCGTTCTGAGTAACTAATGACTATGATCCTAGTATGTCACACGCCTCGCGGTAAAACTCCGCACGTAGAAATTGAGGGTGTGACGCTCGATGTTGGGACGAAACTGTCTCTTTTGATATGACCTTGTAGTTTATCCCCCTGCGATGATCACCTCGTCCCATTAAGATATGGTCATTCTATGTGTTTCTCACCCCACTGCTAAACGTAATAAGATGCAAATCCTTCTTTATAATGAAGGAGTTTAGGATACCCAAGTCATGAGCGACCACAAATTCAATAAGATCGGCCACCACTCTCATCTTCTGTCCCATACCCAAAACCGCATGTATAAATGGGAAGTCATCGTTCCTCTTACCAATATGACTATTAAATTTTCTTTCAATACAAATTTTCCATCCCGTGATATAACCCCTACAACATCATCAAGAAGCTCCCAAAGATATATCTTATCTCGCTCTCCTAATCCCACTTGTGAGACTTAAACACTAACTACTGTCACGACTTCCTCTCCTAGTATTATTCGCATAATTATGATCCTGTTGCTACACCTTCTCACCTCCACCACGTTAGTCTGCAGTTCCCTTGCAACAAAAAGAACCGTCCCATTCTTCACGCCATTCGATTCCGAATACCAAAACGCGTAGGAGAGAAATCTCATCACTTGATAATTATTAATAATAATCTTATTAACGTTCATGCATACGACCCTATAAATTCTAGAATCATCGAGACATTGATATGTATGCTTGGATGTTGTTAATCATACGTACTTTTGTGATGATAATGATTTATAGAATCGATAGATCTAAGTGAAGTTTGTGCTATACATAATATTTGACTTTGATATTATTTTCATATTATAAAATATCGAGTTTTCATATCAAAACTCCAATTATATATATTTAAGAGATACTAGTGGACCCTCTTGTCAAATCAAAGGAAGCCTAGCTTGTGAAAACAAGATTATTGTACCTAAAGAAAGAACATGTTTGGAACTTGTACCCATGTATTGCTGTCTTATTAATTTGATCTGTATGACTTTGTATTTGTGATGTTCACATTTTAATTCGTGGTCAATGGAATTTTGAAACTGAAAACAAACTATATCTCAATAACCGGTTTAATCAATTTAATTGAAATAATCAAACCACTTCTACAACTAATGGTTTGATTAATTTGAGTTATTTTAGATCCAAAACATACGGTTCAGCTTAATTGGTTGGTTAGGGTTTGATCAACGAAATAAAAATTCATATAATATAATGAATAATCTGTCATGTGTGCTTATCTACATCGCATTGTAATATTACTTTTATTTAAAAATGTAATTTGAACAGAAATATTTAACAACTCATCCATGTCTTTTCGACCAACTTGTAGCCAACAATTATCAAGCAAGTTACGAATAATTGAATATAAAGCAATTCACATATGAATATTAAAGCCAAAAATAATAAGAAATATTGTAACGCTTATATTTTTAAAATTTCAAATTGCAGATGGCAAAGACTAATAATTAATTGACTAATGAAACAACACCACGTGACACTTTCAACAATTTATACAAGGATGCATCAAATTGGTTATTTTATATTGATTATTATTTGAAATAGTAAAAAATGAAAATATACATGAATATACGTAACATGAGTAAAAAATGATTAGTCATGTATTTCGAAACATATTATAATAATATTATCTTTAAAATAAATTAAATGTATTAGTTATTTATAAATTTTAATAAAATATACGTAAAAAGAATGTAAATACTTATGTTGACGATCCAACTTTTTTGACTGTATTAAAATTTATATGTTCTTGCGTAATTTCTAATAAAATCTTGTTTGAATTAATTTATATTTTATGAGGTAAAAAACATACTGAATGTTATATAATAATAAAGTCCTAATATATTTTCACAATTATTATTCTATTTTCTATATAATATATATAATATTGCTTTCTCGTTTACAAAAAGACATTTTCGTAACTAGATCTTAGGCATGATTGATACAACAGAAATCAAAAGGTAGTATGTAACTTCAAATTACATATCATATTATAAAGATTATAAACATAATATATATTCTAATTCTTATATGCTTTAAATACATTGATATGTTGTTTAACTTAATACATGCTTTATAAGTTTAGAGGAGAAATACTAAGAAAACCACAATATTATGTGAAAACTAAAGAAAACTAATGAAAACGGTCACATAACTTATAATTTTGTGTGTGTATAGATATATAAATAAGGGTATGGATCAAACGAAAAACCGTAGCATAGTTTTACATATACGTCACATTTAGGTTACGTATACGTAACCATTTTTAATTCGACATAGTGTTACGTATACGTAACACTCTTGATTCTCGTATTTATGTTCAATATATATGTAACAAATATTTAAATAACCTTTTAACAATTAAAATAACATAAAGTTTATAAATTGTTTTATTGTTTTCATGATTTTATTTAGCTTTTACGTAATTATTTTTTCTCTCAAAAACCATCCCTATAAGAATATTACAAGTGATCACATATTCACACCTCATGCTTTAGAGAGCGCCTTACAAGGTATTGTACCTTCTCCTCCACATGAGATATGAATTGCTTTCAATGACCCACCGAGTTCTATGGTTCAAAAATAGTGTCCGGCCAATTCACAATAAATATTATATTATTATATTATTATATATTCGAAAACAACAATATATTTAAATAAATACTGTCTTTTTAGAATCAGATATATGTAATATGAGATGGGAAAGGAACTTAGAACTGACATCTCATGAAAGGGTTTGTAAATTTAAGATTTATTAAGGCTATTATGTCCACTTAACGTACATGATCAGACAGCGTTAACAAAAGTTTGTTCATTGTCTTAAGAATATTAATCATTATAGAATTCATGTAACTTGATTACTTGTTTAATGATGTAATTAGTCACTAAATATACATTAAAATGCTTCTTTAAATAAATAGCTAGAATATTCGTACCCTTGTAAGTGTAATAGTATTAAGACCTCGGACCTTGATGTCCCTAATGAGGGGTACAGGGTAGGGTAAGCCCAAAGAGGCATGAACCCGTGAAGTACCTTGCTTACTTACACTCCACATGCTTCTGCTCATTCCTTCACCCCTATAAATACTCAACATCTCATTCGTCAAACCTACCACCACCACCAATAACACCAACACCAGCACCACCGGCACCATCTCTACGATAGTAACAATGGGTCTCCGAAAGTCACAAAATAAACAAGCTCAAGCACTAGCCATCAAGAAAATCATCAAAAAGTGCTCGAGTTTTGGCAAGAACAACGATGACAATGGCTTCCCAAATGACGTTCCCAAAGGACATTTTGTGGTATATGTTGGAGAAAGAAGAAGCCGGTACATTGTACCAATATCGTGTTTAGATCATCCAACATTTCAAGATCTACTACATAGATCCGAGGAAGAGTTCGGATTTCATCACGATATGGGCATTATTATTCCTTGCCAAGAAGTTGATTTTCTATCTTTTTTCTCAATGATTGCTTGAGAATTTTTTTTTACCATTTTGTCCTTTTTTTACATTTTTCTTTCTCAAGTGGTGTCTGCGTTTTAACACCCTTGGGAGAATATTGTGCCCATTTTGTACAAAAGGAAAGTTCTATATGGGAGATGATTCTTCCCTCATGCATGTTTTACAATGTCAGTTTACTATTCGTCAAATAGAGATCATATATATCACATATTAATTTAAGGTGATACAGTGTTCATAATAAAACAACATATATAATATATATCATTTATAGTCATGTAAATCGTAAAGTAATTATTTTTTTAACAGCAACAGAAACTACTAACTAATACATCATTGTTCACTGTGAAGTAATTGACTTGATATACAGCGTATTTGTCATTATGGCACGTCATTCAATTCATGTAATTGTCATGATGCTGCTAAGAAATTCACATATTGTTACTTAAATTAAACTTGCAACATTCTTGGCTTATTATAATTATTTGATATTCAGATTTGTTATTATTGTAGAATATGGATGAAAGTTCTATTTGTTTACTTGAAGAAATGTGAGGTCAACAATTCTATAAACTAAGAAATTGTATCAAATAACCAATAGGTAAGATAAAAGTCAAATTGAGGTCAAATTTAACTATATTTAATTTTAAGAGTAAATTAAAAGGATGCTCCCTATGGTTATTTTAAAATTTTGGATTTGCTCTTTAAAGTTTAAAGTTTTTTAATAAAGTTCTTAATATTTCTTTCTCTTTCATATATGATCCCTACATTTGTTAGTCAACCGTTAGTGATGTTAAATATTGTAAAAATTAGCATTTTACTCGCATTAACCACCTATTTAATTTACCTTTTACATTATAGTATTATTTTTATTTAAGAAAATTTTATATTTTTATTTTTCAAAATTTATTTATATTATTTTTATAATTACATTTTTAATAAAATTATTATTTAAAGTACGTTTTAAATACACAAATAAAAAACTTTTTGAAAACATGTTTTTTAAAATGTTCAGTTTTTAAACCGTTCGTTATTCATACGCCATTCTAGAACTTTTTGATTTTTTAAATTTATTTTAAACTGGTTGGTTTTCTAAATTTTTTTAAAACCATTCATTTTTCAAAACATTGTTTCTTAAACAAATTCTTAGTTTATTAAACATTTTTTAAAAAAACAATTCAGTTTTAAATGTCTTTATAAAAGAAGACATTTTTATAAAGGTTAAAAAACCCGCATACTAGTTTTAAAAAAATTCATAAACCAAAAATTTAAAAGAAGATATTTTTTTAAAAAAAGTTTTATTTGTGTATTAAATAATATACATATTTATAATAAAATGAAATTACATTGATGCTACAAGTAAAATAGTTATTTTGACAAATTTAACATTACTAACTGAACTAACAGAGTAGAGACAATTGATGAAATATAACTATAATATTAGGGACTATATTCACAATTTTAAAACTTTAAAGACCAAATCCAAAATTTTAACGAAATCACATGGACCATCCATGTAATTTATAATATATTAAATACCAACTTGCTTATGTTTGATGGGTTGTACCATGTGCTATATTGGTTGTACTCACTTTTTGTTTTTTATTTTATTAATCCTAAACATTTGTTTTAACCCAATACTTTATATCTTTTATAATTTAGCCCAAATATTCTTTTACTTTTCAACTTTAATGCTCATAGTTTTTATATTTTACAAATTGTTCGTATTACGTTTCGGTATAAATTTTACGAGTTAACATGTCGTAATGTGCGTGTGTGGTTCATCATTTTACGCTTATTTTTTCCCGTTTAACGGCCCCGTCGCAATATGCTGGTTCTAGATCGGCTTATTTATTATTTTATATGTTTTATGTTTTGCCTGCGTTGTTTAACGTTTTTACGTCTACTTTTTGTTTGGTTTATTATTATTATTATTATTATTATTATTTTTTAGTGATCACTAGACGTGGTGTGTCATTGATGTTACTTGGTACGGTTTACGCCTCCCGCTGCAACACGGGGGGCTTAATACTAGTTATATATATACTAATTACCAACTTAGTTATGCATAATTGGTTGTATCATATGCTAAATGAGTTGTACCCACATTACTTTTTGTCCTTTTTTGTATTCTTTAACTTTTTGTTTTAAGTTTTTAACCCAATACTTTTACATTTTGTATAATTTATCCTCGATATTTTTATTCTTTCAACTTTGGTCTTTTATACTTTTCATATTTCAAAAAAATTTTCGTTTTACGTTTCGGTCCAAATTTTGTGAGTTAACACGCCGTAGCGTGTGTGTGTCCTATATCGACTTACTTATTGTTTTAGATGTTTTACGTTTCGTTTGCGTGGTTCAACGTTTTTACGTCTATTTTTCATTCGGTTTTATATCTTTTGTTTTTAATTTCTTTTTAATAGGAGCTATTTTGGTGTTGATGGTTACTGATAATGTATGCCATTGGTGTTACTTGAAATGGTTTTCCGCCCCCGCTGCAACGCGGGGGGCTTAATACTAGTTTACTTTAATTTTAATGTTAGACGGTTGAAGAAATGAAGTTGTAGGGTTTGTTTGACAAGGGGGAATAGATATTATGGCTAGATGCTTAGGATTGACCATTTTACTTAGTCTCTACTTCTCAATAACCTTCTAGAGAACTAGAGAGAGGGATTAGTGGTATATTTAGAGAGTTAGAAGCAAAGGAATTTAGAGATTATAAAATTTAATGGTGAAAATCAATTTTCATATCAATCTTAGCTTCTAGAAAAGTTCTGTGCTTAAATATACACTACATTACAAAATTGGGTAATATGTTACAGAAATTAAATGTTGAAAGTGTGTAGATATTCTTGTATTCTATGCATTTATGACGCATATATAGTTCTAGTGAGCTGGTTTTCTGATGGTGGTATTTTTTGCTAATTTTTTGATTTAATATTGTAGTTCAAAGAGTTGTTAGAGTTGTACAACCTTAAGTCTAATATATGTTTTTCAGACTTCCTTATGGTATCTTATAGTATATAATTGGTTAAAACAAGTTGAACTGAGCCCGAGCTCATCAAAACTCAAGCTTGACTAGTTTTGATTTAAGAGAGCTTGAGCTCACTTCGTTTAATTTTAAATCTCAAGCTAGACTCGTGAGAAACTTTTTAAAATTAAGCTTGACTCTGGCTTGGCTTGTTTATTACTTATATGTTTTATTTGTTTATTTTTATTATTTATTTTATATGTATTTATGATTTTAATGTTATATAGAACATATATATATATATATATATATATATATATATATATATATATATATATATATATATATATATATATATATATATATACTAGCTTTATAGAAATTGTAAATTGGTTTGATTCTGTTCATCATTAGTTTATTTATGATATTTTGTTATTTATACAGATATATATTTTTTTAAAGTTTTAGCAAAAGTTATATAAATAAAAAGTTCATTAGACTTGCGATCTAGATTGAACAGGATTCGAGCTTAGGCTCAAGCTCGTTTATTAAATTAGACATCATAATATGAGCTCGTTCTCGGACTTGAGCTTCTCTAAGCTCATCTTGATTCAAACTTTTAAGTGGGGCTATCTTACGTAACTTGCGAGCTACATTGACTCATTACACCCTTATAATTGATATTATGATATATTACTAACATCTTTTGCATCATGGATAGGAAAATGTGCATGTGGGTATGTGTAACAATAATTGAGAAGTTTAAGGTTAGAAGGATATCACTATACAAAAACTAGGATAATAATGATTAAGGTGTTAATATACCCACCGTACATTGCTTCTTCACATTTCATAAGGAGGTAATTGTCACCGGTACTCCCTAAACCAATAGAGTTCATTTACAACTTTCTCTTTGAGATGGTATAAATCACTAAGATTTCTTCCTTACTACTATACAAAAGAAATCATACTTCTTACTTCTAAGGCAGTGATAACCTCTTCTCTTTACTCTAGGTAGTGATCATATTTGTTTTTGTTGAGATAAAATTAATACTAGCTCATAAAATTTTATTTGATATAAATAGAATATGTTTGCAGTGGAATAACAAATTGGTACTTCAACCATAAGATCAAGATCGATATGAAGAACATTATCACAAATTTTATTGATCATAAAGATTGAACAGATAAACCAAGAACTCCCCCTTAGATTTAGCTTTCAAAACCCTTCATTAGAGATGAACAATTTCAAACACTTCCAAACACTGAATCTGGAAACTATCACACACATATTACTAAAAAATTGATTATAATAAAATTTACAGTTCAGTTAGATTCTGTTGATGTCACTAGTCATCTGACTCACACTAATGGAAAAAAAGATCAATTGTAACATATTTGCACTTCATTGGAATCTTTTGATGAGCATAAGAGGAATTTTAGAAAAACTAATATCCATTAAACTGATCAAGGGATTCTTCAACACAGAAGATTATCAACTAATCAGTGGAAAGTGATTTCACTTCAATAGAATTCTTTAGGCATTCCTCATCAGATGAGTCGATCAATTGTTCAGTAGAAAACTTCAATGGAATTCATTTTAGGTTCTTATTAACTTATCAATGAAACATCATCAATTAATAGTTGCAGGGATTCATCATGGATTTCTTATCAACTTATCAGCGGAAACTTCTATTTAACAATTTACATATATTATGTGGTGTGTATGTGTATGTGTATGTGTATGTATATATACACCCAAAAATATATATAAAATATAAAAATAATAACAACTCTGCCAACTAAAACTTTTTAGCTTTTTATTATTGGTTTCACGCCCGGAAAAAAGTAAAGGATTTATAAAAGTAACATAGGAAAAAGTCTCTTTTTTATTCGTCTAGGGCCTTCAAAATGACATAGAACCGCCCCTTTTTGAGTGTTGCCCACTCTTAAGCTTAGAAATTAGAATTAAACAGATTAGATAAATCCATTCAAAAATAAATAAATAAATAAATAAAAACAAACAAACAGAATACGTAAGAAATCTTGGTTTGTCATGGGGCTAACATCAAGTTAATTATATCATAATTAATATTAATGAAAGATGTGGTCACATGTTGTTTATATCCAGTTAAGTGCACATGGTGGGATGCTACCAGTTGACCCAAACTCTAGATGAATGGTGGGCTAAGTCTAGGTAGTTAGCTTAATTTTAAAGGAGATGGCTAATCATGTCATCCATATAAGGATTAGTGGCATGAGCTAATGCTTACTTGTCCATATTTGACTTTGTTTGTACCAGCTGATAAGCTTAAAGGAGTAGTATGTGTCGTTTTATCATTGTGATTAAATGGTCCAATTGTTTTCTCTTAACGTATCCTTTTTATCAATTAACTGAACAATCAATAACTTCTCTTTTTTTCTTTTTTTATCGTACATCACTATTTAGACTTAAGTCTGGAATAAAACTCGAAACTTTTAAAGGGCTTGTGCGTCTATCATATAGGCTAGCCTCACAACGACAACAATAAATAACTCTACAAAGATTGTGTGAATATATTGTTATCATACATTTCAATACTTAATGTTTTAGGCTTCACATGCGTAGCAAAACCCATTTAATCAAAATGAAAGGTGTTAATTTGTCACATGATGAACTTCAAGTTCAATAGCTACATAAGCTGTGAACAGGGCCGGCTCAATGTTTCCGGAGGCCTAAAGCGAAATAAAAATTTGAGACCCTCGTCTATGTATTATTCTTAAACCTCTTTGCTTTCGACCGGCGACGTAAACAAATTTGTTTATAGTTTGGCAGAAAACTAATTAGGGCAGATTAAGTGATAAAGAAGCAACAATATATTAAAGCAAAGATACAAATAAATTGCAATTGTAAATTAAAATCAAAAGAGACAACCATAGATTAAACTGACAAAAGAACAATGGTAGTAGATTAAAATAGTTGAGCATAAATCTAGATCAGACAACAATGGTAGTAGATTAGGTGATTGATTGCAAAAGATAATTTAGAGTTGATAAACCTAAAAGAACTTTCAGCCATGAAAAGTCGATAAACTTTTGATCAATAAAGTTTCATAAGTCGACTTCAATGACCCAAGTTTTGTAAGGCGATCTTGATAAACCTCAAGCATTTTGTTATCATTTCTTTATCTTTGAGAACACAGATATTGATTAGATTATAAAATATATTTAAGCTTAGAATATAGATAAACGTATTTTTTTTCTTTTTAACTTTGGGGGCCCTTAAAATTTGGGGGTCTCAAACGGTTGTTTTAGTTGTTTACACTGTAAAGACGCCTCTGGCTGTGAATACGATGCAGTGAATTGAACTACGTATTTGTGTGTGTGTGTGTTGCTCAATAATATGGGAGTGAAAAAGTATATTGTAGAGTGTATGGCAAGCGAAGAAGAAAGTTTAAGTAGTAAAGAAGTATGTTTCTACACTAGATAGATTTTGTGAAGTTTTTATATGTAACAAATAACTCATACTTCACTTATACATAATAATGACTAATTTATTAAGAGACGGTTTAAAATCAGCATATGTAATTTTCTCAATAAAAATTATTAGTAAGGTAGATGTTACATTTAGGGGGCTAAGTTAAGTGAAATGGGTTAATTAACGGTTTTAGATTTATGATTTTAACCAGCAGGGATTTGCTGGGATGTCGGTGTATACATTTTTGTAGCTTGTTTATTTATTTTATCCTTTTTTGTTTCTTTTAGAAAATTTTGAAATTGTTTACATTGATTTTTCACATTTTTGTTATTTAAGAAAAGGCAAATTAGATTTAAATAATCTATACTATGATCTGTTTTTCGATAATAATTCATATTATAAAATTGCCCGATAATAATCTTAACTTTTAGTTTTACTACCTATGACAATCCTACTAACATAATTTTTATTGATTTACACATAATTTTCACTTGTTTTTCATTTCATTTCTTTATGCGTCTCGCTATTTCATTCATAATCACCATCGTGAGGCGTGAGCAAAATCAAGTGGAAATTAAGTGTAAACAAATAAATAATAATGTTATTAGAATTACCCTTGACAACAAAAATAAAAATTAATATTATTATTAGCCAAACTAATATTATGGATTATAATCAGTCATAGTTTCGATTATTAAAATTTATTTTTATTAACAAAACAATGTAGTAAGATATGAAATATGAGATTGATTCAATCTGATATTGAAAAAGTATAATATAAAAACCAATTGCCTTAAAAAAAACTTTCAACAATATTAACTTTAAATCTTCGAAACTAATAGAATAATTTTTCTTATGCTTCTAATATTATTTTGTTTTTCCAAACTAGCACAATATTATTTTTCTTTGATGCAATCGGCTACAGACATAGAAAACACTGTTTTCGTTATCCAACCACTACTTTTTAGGACATTGGTTCATTTGTATTAAATAATACATAAAATAAGAATAACAATACTCTTGTTATTGGTCAGAATTACTAAAGCAACACCGTATACAATCCGAATGTAAGTAATAACATGATTAACATGAATTGAAATCAATTCAAACCGTAGTCTGTAGAGAGAGTTTTCTTCACTTGAATCTTGGAAGCGCAAAGATTCTTCATAGATTTATCTTTTTCTATACAACTAACTAACTAAAAAGTTGAGTGATGGTTGAGGATTTTTTTTTCAACAAAGGTCCCGGATCCTTAAAATAGATTCATCTCTTCTCAGAAGAACGCATTTGTCTCCTAGGGTACAATAACCGAAACAGTATGTGTACTGCTGGAGTTGTCCTCGCACCATCTTTACGGACATAAGTAAAGATAGAGATCTTGAAGCTAGTGGGAGGTTACAAACGTGGTTGTGACCATAGACTAGTTCGGGTTCGTTTGGTGGCTCAAACGAAAGCGAACAATATTTACTAGATGCTCGGTTTTGGTGTTTTATTGTATTTGTGGTTGTAGTAATTTATTTAATTAAAAAATAATGAAAACCGCAAGACGTTAAAAAAAGGTTTTCATAATTGAAGAAACAAATATTTAAGGGGAAATTTTCAAATAGAAAGAATTCTAAAACTAAAAAGTGTAAGAAATATCTCAATCATCCATTTTTTTATTCAATGGTTGAGATATATTGTAGAGAAAAATTTATTAAAGAGTTATTTTAGTAATAGTGTAACACCCTGAATTTCTATTTAAACGAAAGAAAAAGAAAAGTAATTAGAAAGAATAGATAATGAGCACAAGTGGAGGGGAAAAAAATATACAAAGTACAAAACCTTATTACTTTAAGGTTTAAAGGAGCATGGTTGCCCATTTCTTCTTCATCTTCTTCAATCGGCTGAAAAGAAGAAAGAAGAGAGAGAAGCCCCGGTTCTAGAGAGAGAAAGTGGAAGAAGCAGCTTCAAAGGTAAGTCTTCTCTTATATGAGCTCGGTTTCAGCTGGGTTTCGAGTTCTTGACCGAAGTTCTGGTTGTTTAGTGTTTGTTTTCGGGATTCAAGAGCTGAATCGAAGGTGGGTCTCGAACTTGAAGTGTGTTGCTCAAAGACTGCTCAAGGTGAGTTTCTAGAACCCCTCTTTTACTGATTATCAACTCGTTTGGGGCTATTATGCATACTAAGTGAACATTTTGAAAGTAATTGTGGGTCTACAGCCTTGTGTTCGACATGAGGTATGTATGTATGTATGTTTTAGTGTTGATTATGGGTTGGTGATGATGTTTAGCATGCTTGGGTGCCCTTAGTATGTTAGATCTATGCTTGGGTATGATTAGGATGATAATCGGGTGAATTTGATAGCATAGAGAACATTTCAGAATGTTCTGATGAACATGAACAGTGGTCCATGCGCCCAGCAGGTTGGCCATGCACCTAAGTGTTGGCCATGCGCCCAAGAGAGGGCCATGCGCCTAAATAGTGGCCCATGCGCCCAGCACGTTGGCCATGCGTCCAAGGGTTGGCCATGCGCCCAGAGGTGGCCCATGCGCCTAAATAGTGCCATGCGCCCAAAGTGTTAGAATGGCTAGGTGTTGATGCGCCTAAACAAGTTCCATGCGCCTGCATAGTTGCAAGGCGCCTAAACAGGGCAGAAGCGCCTAAATAGTGCCCATGCACCCAGACTGATTTATACTTAGAATTTTCAGGCTCATGCGCCTGAAAGGTCCCATGCGCCCATTTTGGACTTAGGATTTTCTAAGTGGTTTTAAGAGGTGAATAGGGAGGTAGGCCTTGTTATGATGTGGTACCTTATGCCTGATGTGTGCGTGGTGATGTGATGAGATTTTGATGTGTGTGTGAGTGAGGGGTTATCTTTCTTCGTTAAAGTGTTTTCAAAACGTACGTATTATGTTTTATAATACTATATTTATGACTTTACGTGGCGTGATGTATGAACGAATAAATTAACGAACGTAAAGTATTATGTAACAAAGTGAAAGATAACAATAGAGTACAAAATGTACAAATGAGACAAAGTGACGGATGATGAGATCCGTGTCGTGTACTCCGGTAATGTGTCAGTCTTCGGACATGAGTCGGGAGTATTGCATGAGACGAGATAATGAGGTGAGCGACTTTGTGTTGCAACAGACTCGGATAGAGTTCAATCCCTGTGATTGACTCGAATGGGATCTTTGTCGCGTATCCAGATGTTGTGTCAGTCTTCGGACATGAGTCGGGGGTTTGTGAGAAGGTCCCGGCATAGCATCAGCTTTCGAGCATGAGTCGGGGATATTGCATGAGACAAGATTCGAGTAATAAAGAGTAATGAGCAAAGAGATGAACGAAAGAACGAAGTATGAAATGAACGTAATGACGAAGATAATAATGATATTATCTGTATGTACGTATGATGTATGATCACGAACGATTGTAAAGTATAGTATGATTTTGAAATAAAGTAAAGAACGGTTTAACGAAAGAAAAGTATGTTTTATTATAAAACTAGAACTCACTCAGCGTCGCTGACTTTTGTATGCATGATAGTTAGCAGGTATTTGTTGATGCTAAGGAGTTGCAGGCATGGATGCATAAGCTACTGGGAGCATTTTGAGGCTGGCATTCGTATTTTGACATGTTTTTGTATTTTGTGATGAAAACAAATGTTGTAAATGAAAGAAATAACATGTTTTTAGTTATTAATGACAGTTTTAAATTCCGCTGCAAAATATATGTACGTTTTAAAATGTTTTATGTGCAATGATTGACCAACTGTGAGGTTTCCTGGAACGGGGCCTTACAAATAGCCAATTTTGTTGACTTTTTGTAGGCTCTCACATTTTTTAAACGTTCATAACTTTCATGTATGACATTATTTTTTATAAAAAGTACATCATAAAAAGATTATTTTTTTATTTTTGAAATGAGTATAGTATTGTTACATAAAAAGATAAATATAATTACGTTTTTAAGCTCATATTTCGTCATTGTATCTATAGTACAGTTAATTGTGTTTTTTGTTAGTTCTTGTGCTTTTTTTAATACTATTGTGTTTTTCTGAATGATGAATTTTAAAGAACATATATTCATGAAATAACATTATTGTGTATCTCTAATATGTAAAACATAATAATAAATTAATAACTAATTAATCTAATACATTAAAAACAATGATAAAATAACACAATATATCATTGTGTATTTTGATCATCATAGTATTATCTTGAACACTATGATTCTGTTTGGTATGAGGTAATGAAATGGATAAGAGAATTGAATGGAGATTGAATGAAATGGATGAAAAAATAAAATGAATAATTACATTTCATTATCCCTTTTGGTTATCATGTATGAATGAAATAAATTATTACTTTATATTTTTTGTTAAGTAGAAAATATGAAGAAATAGAATAAAAAAGTGGTTATGTTAGTGATGACCAATGGGGGTGGTGGCCAGTGGTGGTTGTCGGTGATGGTGGTTGGCAGCGGTGGTGGTGGTCAGTTGATGGTTGTGCTGGTGGATGGTGGCGGTTGTGGGCGGTGTCGGTTGTGGGCGGTGGTGGCGGTGGCGGTGGCCAGTGACGGTGGTGGGCGGTGGTGGTGGCCGGTCGCGGTGCTGGGTAGCGGTGGTGGCCGATGGTTGTGGTTGGGTGGCTGCGGTGTCCGGTGGTAACAATGGTGGGCTGTGGCGGTGGTAGGAGGTGGTGGTGGGCGGTGGCGATGGTGGCATGCGGTAATGCGTTGCGGTGGTGGTCGGTGCCAGTGGTGGGTGGCGGCGGTGGCCAGTGGTCGATGGCGATGGTGGCTGGTGGTGGTGCGCGGCTTGGTGGCCGTGGCGGTGGTGGCCGGTGGCGGTGGTGGGCTGGCCGTGGTTGGGCGGCAGTGGTGGCCGGTGGTGGGGGCGATGGCGTGGTGGGCCGTGCTGGGGGCTAGTGGCGGTGATGGTCGGGCGTGATGCGCCGCGGTGGTGGTCGATGCTGGTGGTGGGCGTCGGCGGTGGCCGGTGCGGTGTGCGGCGATGGTGGTCGGTGCCGATGGTGGGCGGTGGTGGTGGCCAGTGTCGGGCTAGTGGTGGTGCACAATGGTGGTGGTCGGTGCTGGTGGTGGGCGCTGGTGGTGGCCGGTGCTAGTGGTGGGCAACGACGGTGGCCGGTGGTGGGCGGCGGTGGCGGTAGGTAGTGACGGTGGTGGTGGTTATGGTGTGGGGGTAGCCGGTCATAATTGGTGGTGGTGGCCGGTGGTGGTGGTGATTGCCCGTGATGGTGATTAGCGGGGGTGGTGGTGGTCGGTGACAATCGATCTTGGTGGTCGGTGGTGGTTGTTGTGGTAGGTGGGTGGGTGGTGTTAGTAACTAAGGATGGAAGAAGGAATGCAATAATAAATAGAAGGGGTGTGGATGGAATGAATTTAAGGGAATGTAATCAACTTTGTAATGATTTATTTCATTTCCTCCACCAACCAAACATGTATTTCTTCATTCGCCCTCAATTGTTCATTACATTCCGCCTATCATTTCTACATACCAAATGCTACCTATGAGTTTTGAAAAATACATTGATGAAATAACATCATTGTTCACTTCTAATGGTAAAATACAATGATAAATAACAATAAGTTTATATAATCTATTAAAAAATGACAAAAATATTAGTAATTGTAAATATTATGATAGATAACCAGTTTATAATCTATAAAAACAATAAAAATATCACAAAATGATTTAAAACATAAAACACAATAATAATACCAATAACAAATGAAGTAAAATATATGACACAATAACAGATTATTTACGCAATGAGCTGACGTATTTGACACAATGACCAACACTCATCTTTAAAAAAATAAAAGTACATGTGTCAAACCCATAATTTTTCTTAAGCTTTTTAGATTAAACATCATTTTTATAATAACCCTACCCATATTTAAAAGGTCTAATTATTAAAAGGTAATTAAAATAAGATAGTTTTATTTAAAGCGAAACATGTTTAATAGTAAAAGATTTATCTTAAAACAAGTTTAAGATAGAAGGTTTATTTTAAATTTCAAATTGATAAAAGGTTTATTGCGAGAATGACTAAGGGGTTGTTTGACAATTTCTGAATGATTAAGTGTTGAACCAATAAGAGGTCTGAACCATTATATGCTGAACTATTAAGAGGTCACAACCATTAAAAGCTAGTATATTGCTTAACTATTCAAAGGCAAAAGTCTGACCAATTCAGATAAGAGGTCTTAACCATTCAGCATTAGACCTCTTAACCATTCAACATTGCTATAATGCTTAATCATTCAGAGGCAAATGTCTGAATCGTTCAGACATTGGCTCGCGAAACAAACAGTCTGAGCCATTAAGTGCTGAACCATTCAGATATCTGAACCATTAAGAGGTTGATTCAGATGCTGCCAAACAGCCCCTAACATAGTTAAAATAGGGTATTTAAAACTGGATCGTGTCGAATGATTGAAAGAAGTTTCAAAATACTATTAAAAACTAACATTAAATTTGAATTTTAATAAACTTACACGACTTGCCTCATGCTTCAAGTCATCCAATATGTTTTTGACAAAAAAGATAATTAAAACATAAAAAATAAATGCCAAATTAAATTGATATGTTACGCCACCTTAAATTATTAACATTTCATCAAATCTATCCAAAACCCCAGTGTTATCATTTACTCTTCATTCAGGCTTACGGTTTTGGGGGATGGTACAATCGCGATTCCTAAGTCATTTAGGCTAGTTATACAGTTACAAAATTAAGGGCCAATATGACTTAAAACCGTTTAACTGGGCTTAGTTGAAGTAAAACAAAACAATGCTTGACAACGTTTGTCATATGACCCTGAATTGAGAATCGTGTAGTGAACACAATTGATAATCATTACCTACCTGTGTAATCATGTCACTGAAAAGAGCTTTAGCCATTCACTAAGTTTTGGTGAAACGTGATCTCATCCTAAATATATATATTTTTGCAATTGGGTCTTAAATTTAATTAATAAGTTAAGCATGAAAAATACTAAATAGGTTTCTTTTGAATATTGTAGATGTCTAACGAAATGAACCTCGTTACTCCTTTCTTTCTTAAGTCTATCCTTGAAAATGAAAAACTTAATAAATCCAACTTCATGAATTAGTTCTGGAATCTAAAAATTATTCTTGGATTAGAGAACAAGATGTATGTTTTTGAAAGACCAATTTGTGAAGAACCCCCTACTCAGAAGGGAGCTACCCGTAGAAACTGGAAAAGGCATGTAGATGACTCCATAAAAGTCACTTGTATCATGCTGGCCTCTATGATTCCAGAACATCAGAAGAATCTTGAAAACATGCAAGCATTTGACATCATTGGGCAACTGAAGGAAATACGCCAATAACTGACTCGTCTTGAGCGGTTTGAAGTGATGAAGTCACATATTACTACTAGAATGCAAGAGGGTTCTTCGGTCAACACTGATGTGTTCAAGATAAAAGATTATGCCGATCACTTAGCAAGTGTTGAGGCTCTATTGAGTAATGAGCTCGCTGGGGATATTATCCTCAACTTATTACCTAAATCAAACAACTCATCATGAAATATTATATGAATGCTTGGGCAAGACCCTCTCAGAATTGCTTCTAATGCCTAAAACTATTACGATGAATATACTAAATTCTACCAAATCTAGTACTATGATAATGATCAAGGAAGGTGGATTTAGGAAGTCTAATGCCAAAGGAAAAGGCAAAAAGAGCGTGAAACGCAAGGGCAGGGGCAAGATTGTTGCCACTAAGAAGAATCATATGAAGGATGCTAAGTGATTTCATTTTGATGAAACCAGGCACTGGAAGAGGAGTTGCCCTAAATACATGGCTGAGTAGAAATAAAAGAAGTATTATGAAGCAGGACCTTGAGGTATGTTCATTATTAAAACCTTCTGTTTCTTTAGAAAATATTGGGTGTCTAACACTAGATGTGGTTCTCATATTTATAATGATTTCTAGGGACTAAGAAAGTTTAGGAAGCTGAAACAAGACAACCTGAAACTCCATGTTGGCAATGGACAAATGGTTGTAGTAAAGGTAGTATGAGAATTAGTACTTTTACCTTATAATGGTTTAGAACTTGTTTTGAACAATGTTTGTTACATACCTAGTATGACTAGGAATATTGTTTTAGTTTTTGGTTTATGTAAACATGGTTTTAAGTATGCTTTTAATGGTGATTATGTTTCTTCATATTTGAATGATGTTTTATAATTTAGCGCAAAGCCACGTAATGGAATCTATAAGATATAATTTCACAATAATAACAAAATATATGTCTCCAATAAACATATAACATTGGATTTCAATAACGCTTGTCTGTGGCATTTTCGACTTAAACACATAAACAAGAATCGCATAAAGAAACTCTAGACAGTGGGAATTTTAGATTCCACAGGTCAAGAGTCTTTTGATGAATACGAATCATGTTTAAGTGGAAATTTGAGTAAAACTCCTTTTACTGGTATTAGTCAAAGAGCTACGGATCTATTAGGACTCATATGTATAGATGCATGTGGTCCATTCAGATCAATAGGTAGAAATAGAGAAAGGTACTTTGGTACATAAACTGATGATTTTAGTATATATGGTTATGCTTGAAATGTTCAAACATTACGAAAACTAGTTAGGTAAAACAATTAAGATTCTTTGATTGGACCAAGGAGGGAAATATCTTACTCAAGAATTTGACAAACATCTAAGTAAATATAGGATCGTCTCACAACTCACTACACCCAGAACACCACAACTTAATGGTGTGTTTGAAGAAAAAATGGAACACTATTAGATATAGTTCAATCAATTATGTGTCGTATAAATTTGTCTCACTCCTTTTGGAGTTTTACTCTTGAGAGTACTCCTAAACTAATTAAGCTAGCTCTAACTAAAAAGGTGGACAAAATGCCACATGAGATTCTGCATGGGGTCAAAACCATAGTGTCTTACCTTAGGGTATGGGGTTGTAACACATATGTTACACGTGAAGCTTCGGGTAAACTGGAACCCCAAGATTAAACTTATTTTTGTCAGATACTAGAAAACGTTTGGTTACTATTTATAAAATCAGGTTGAAAACCAAGTTTTCATCAAACCAAAAATGTATTCATAAAGAAGGAACCTTTTGCGTAAGGGATTGGAGAACTTATTTTTGTCAGATACTAGAAAATGTTTGGTTACTATTTATAAAATCAGGTTGAAAACCAAGTTTTCATCAAACCAAAAATGTCTTCATAAAGAAGGAACGCTTGGTTACATATAAATGTTCTAATGATTTTTAAAGGAAGTAAATGATATAACTTTGCATAACTTCCACCTCGACTACTATTGGAAAACCCCATTGTTACTAACACTTCTACCCACATTGACCTCGACATCCACATTGATTGCTTCATAGTACAAGTGTAGTCAATGCGAAAGAGTAAAGCTTCACCCGTATCAGTGATACACGCGCTCACTTTTTCATCCGTGTTGACCTCCTAGTTTGTCTAAGTATGGCCAATGCGGAAAAATGAACTATTATCCGCATTCACTTCTTCATTCGTATTGACCTCTTAGTTATTTTGAGTATGGCCAATGCGAAAGAGTGAACTATCACCCGCATTGGTTTACTCAGCCACATCGGTTAACTTTTATCCTCAGTCACTATCACCCGCATTAACCCAACCTTTAGCCAACTCAAAGTCGACCCGCAATAAGCCAAATCATCCGTATTTATGTAACCTATTCGCAATGAGCTAATTCGTCTATATTAGATAACCTTCATCCGCATTCATTTTACCTGGAATATTTACCTATGTTCACCTACTATCTAAGCCCAAGGGAATTCATGCTTAATTATGCCTATTGTCATAAATCAAAGTCAAAGTGTTAAAAAGGATTTCAATATGATTTACCCTTTTACCCAAGTCTAGCTTCGGGTTAGCATGCACAGTAGCTTGCTTTGTGCTCTCATTTAAAGTAGCTTGCTTTGTGCTCGCATTCATAGACCTGTTTTATTCTAGAAACCATGGGCTTGCTTTGCGCTCGCGTTTACAGTAGCTTGCTTTGTGCTCGCGTTTACAGTAGCTTGCTTTGTGCTCGCATTCACATACATTCTTTGTGCTAGAAATCACAGGCTTGCTTTATGCTCATATTTATAGTAGTTTGCTTTATGCTCGTATTAATTGGTCTGCTTTGTTCTAGCAATCATAGTAGGTTGCTTTGTGCTAGAAGCCATAGTAGTAGCCTTGTGCTAGCATTTCATAGCCTTGCTTAATTGCATGGCATGATCATTGTATGTTACCCATGATGGTTTTCACTATGTATTAACAATATATTTTCAAAGTTATGAATGATCTATGGTATGTGATGTTAATGAATAAAGGTTTTTAGGGCGATCATTCTTTAGAGGTTCTAATAGAGTTATGACCAAATGTTCTAGAATTAAAACTAGAACTCACTTAGCAATACAAACTTTTAGTATGTATGTCAGGTAAGTCCAAGTGTAGTGAAGCTTATAATGTATGGGCATGAAGAAGCTCCCAGATCAAAGACTGGGATCTCGTTTTACTAATTATCTATGTTATGAATATTTGAATAGTGGTTCTTGGTCATGTAATAGGATAGCTGATTATGACTTATTGATTGAATTTATGTTTCTGTTGCATAATTGAATGAAATTTTTAGTTTAAGAATTATAGTTATGTGTATGAAACCAACTAAGAGATTGGCTGAAAATGGGGCCTTACATGTTCCTTACTGGACATCTTGTTGAAGATGTCTACATGGTGCAACCAGAAGGTTTTGAGGAGCCAGCGAATCCTAATAAGGTTCTCAAAATTAACAAATCCATTTATGGATGAAAACAAACATCTTGGAGTTAAAATTTCCATTTTTAAAAAATTGAAGTTGAGCCTCATTTTTACAAGAAGGCACGTAAGAGGTATATTACTAACCTGATCTTGTATGTGGATGACATACTAATCATACGAAACAATGTGCAAATGCTTAGTAAAATCTTGGTTAATCAAATGTTTCTCAATGAAAGATCTTGGAAAAGCCACATATATTATAGGAATAAATATCTATAGAGATAGATCATAGCGACTTATTGGTTTAAGTCAAAGTACTTACATTGATAAGGTCCTTAGATGTTTCTCAATGAAAGATACCAAAAGAGGAAACTTACTAATGACATATGCAACCATACTAAATGGTGATCAGTGCCCTCAAACCGAGCAACAAAATAAGAAAATAGAAAGAGTTCCATATGCTTCTACGATATGTTTTATTATGTATGTCATGTTATATAGTAGACCTGACGTATCATTCGCATTGAATATGATGAGTAGATATCAAGAGAACCCCAAGTGATAGTCACTCGATTGCAATAAAGAACATTCTTAAGTACTTGAGAAGGACTAAGGATATGTTCTCAATATACAGAGTAGTGGAAGACAAGCTAACAGTTAAGTGTTACACTGATTTGATCTTCCAAACAGATCGAGATGATTCTTGATCACAAACAGGATAGGTATTCACTCAAAATAGTGGAGCTATAACTTGGAGATGTTCAAAGTAGAGCATAGTAGCTTAGTCCACTATAGAGTTTGAATACATAGTAGCATCTAATGATACTAAAGATGCTGCTTGGATGAAGAAGTTCGTTGTTGGTCTTGATGTGGTGCCCAACATACGAAAACCTTTCAAGATATCATATGACAACACTGGTGCCATAGCTCAGGCAAAGAAACCAAAGCCACATCATAGAGCAAAGCACATACTCAGGAAGCTCCACTACATAAGGGAAGTATTGGAACAGGGGGACATCATGATTAGTAATATTCACACATATCAAAATCTAGCGAATCCCTTTACTAAGCCTATCCCTTAAGCTTAATAGGAGGAGCATGCGAATTAGATAGGAATTAGATTTACTAAACATTGGATTTGATCTGTATTAATATTTGGTGCCTTCGAACATTCACATTTACATTTGATGTTTATTTTGATTTAATGGTTAAATGCTTTATAAACATATGTCTCTGTGTTCGAATTTTTGTATGTTTAAGTATCCTAAAATATTATATTCTAAGTGTCTGAAGTCGACCAAATTCAGAGGAATCAATTTGAATTGAGACAATTTTGAATAGTTGGTTGGTTGATATAGATAAAAGCTCAAGTGATTAAAGACAACTATTCATTGATGTTCATTTAAGAATGATATCAGGACATAACTTGCTTCACAAGGTTCTTCATGGATCTAAGTCAAAAGAACTTTTTAAAAAGATATGATCTATCTATCCTTCAACAAGCGACACACACTTGAACTAACCTTAACATAAGGTTGTTCTTTGATCTTATCTAACGATGTTCCATAAAAGATCATAATAAGGGCAATCGGTTGGGAATAAATCAAGGTTAAGTGGGAGTTGTATATGGTCATAGGAATTTTGTGGTGCTGTGAAAATAAAAGTTGGACATTCTTGCACCTTTGCTAATTTGAGCTAGTGTTGAATGTGTGGCCACCCTCAAACTAGGAGTAGTTTCTAGACTACTTTAAATTAGAAACGAGAACTAGAATAGTTAAACAATATATAAGAATGAAATACGATCCTTGTCTTATGTTCAACACATGTCTGATACAGAAATGATAAACTGATAAGGTTATCACAGCTGTAGTACTTGGTTAAGTAAATAGTTACTTGAACATAAGGAACTAGTTAATGAATATTGGACGTCATACCTTGCTAGGGGCAGTGAGATGCGGCTAAACGTCCACCACCGTCTATGTTGAGGAAATTAGTCGATTAATCGTACAAGGGGGAGTATGTTGGACATTAGATGTCCGATCATCATTTATCTCAATGTGTCTACTGAGGTACGATTTAAAGAGTTACACATTGAGCAACTATAAATATAACATGTGACGGTTTCACGTTATGAATGATGAATTATAGTTTAATTAGTGGTGAATAATTATTTATAGAAATAATTAATTAAGCAAGTTTTAACATTTATTAAGTAAACGCATTATTAAATGGTTTAACTAATTAAAGGTTAATAAGTAAAACTATGAGGTTTTAACTGAAATTAAGTGATAATTGTATATTAAATATTTAAAGGTTGTTAATTAAAAGGACTAAAACCTAAAAACCAGAGAGTTAATTATGTAAATTGTTTACATATAAAAGAAGGGGATTAGAGAAACCATAATCCACATCCTTATAGTCGTCCCACTCACACACAACCCCTCCCCCCGGTCGACCATCGACAACCACCAACCATCGTTTGCCACCGCTTAGAGCCGCCACTATTGCCGGATTTTGAGGTTTGCAATCATTGCAAGCTTCGTGTCATGATCAAGATCATTTACCAAGATTGTTTTTGCTCCTGATGTGTAAACGTTTGAGCTTTATTATCAAAGGTACAATGCTTAACCTTTTATGGTTGATTAATTATTTATACGCGTGTAATTGAATACCTGTTTGGGTTAATTAATCGGATTAATTATCAAAACGCTTCCGCTTAACTTTTAATCTAAAGAGTTTCTATTTTTAGTAACTCTAATTGGTTAATGTTCACATACGATACCTAATAGACTTTTAATTAATAAAAATGATTCTATATAATTAAATTAATTAATTAAAAAACTAAAATATTAATCTTTGTATTCTAATAATATATTACAATTTACTAAATCATAAGAATAACATTTTCTTAAAATATAATTTTATAATTCATAAATTTGTATTATTTGTTATTTATAATCATTAAATCTTCATTATTTCTGATTTCACCATCTTAATGGCGTATGCTTCTTAACAAGTAATTATTATATGAAAATCAAACATGATCAAACCATAGTGAACTAGAAAGAACAATAACAAACGGGGGTGGTGTATCAAACGTATAGTCAAGATTATGATGTAGCAAAAACACAAGCAGTGAACACTTGGATTGCATTATATTGGAGGAAATAATTAGGAATGATCTTTTTGTGATATTGAAGAAATCTTGCAGATTTTGGATCTAGTTGGGAGCATATAGATGAAGGAGTCGGGGTTTCATGGAGACAGGTGCTTTAAATTTTGATTTCATTTCTTGTTATCCTATGATAATTTCTACACTAATTGTGTTTTTCTTATGTGGTATGGTCGTCAACAATTCCACATCCCCCCCCCCCCCCCCCCCCCCCTCCCCCTCCCCCTTAAAGTTTTTAAGGAATGATTTACGAAAGGTTTAATTGTTTCAAAAAAGTTGGGAAAAAGAATTCAATAAATTATAATTATAATTATAAGTTGGAAGCATATCCCCAGAAGACCACTTGTTAGAGGGTAAACTTGATAAAAACTAGTTAAGTTAAATCGAAATCATTAGTATATTATCGAAATTGCATTATTAGCATATACAACACTAGCCTAACGTCCCGTGTGTTACACGTGTTGAAAAAAATTAACTTTAAAATAAATAAAATTGTTAATACTACTAATAACCGTATAATATTATAAGCATGTGAATATAAAATAATTATGGATAGAACTTAATGACATGGCAAAAGTGAAATAACATATACATACGAAATGAATGTTTATAGGTGTCTGAAAACTTCTTGGTATACAACATTGGTGTAATTGAGAGATTGCTATCGGCATCCAGTATCACGTACAACGACATACAATTGACTGCGTGTATAATCTCATAATGACCAAACAATCTTTCTTTGCATTTTAAAAGAAAACAATATTTCTTTAAGATAAAATTATGCCTCGTTTAATGTATTAGTATAAAAGTATTGACTTCATTAAAAGAAACATACAACACAATCTAAGTAACTACTGAAACATGAGAACTATTTAAAATAAATATTTTTTTGAATGGCAACTTTTATTGAATTTTAAATGAACATGGTGCAATTGTATTTAACACTATCTTTTTCTAAAACGAACTACAAATGTTGGGCAAACAGATGGTGCAATTACATTTAGAACTTCTTTTGATAACCAACTGCAAAGAGTAACAAAACATATTGCAGGTTGATTGTTCCAAGACACTCGATTCATCATCATGATCATCTAAAGATCTAGGAAAAAAAGATCAACTATTGCAACCATTACAAAATATATGGACATATAATAGCATAAGTAATTATACAAATCACCAGCTTAAAACATAAAAAAAACCTACATCCATAAGCATAATATCATCATGTAACAACACAAATATAAGATCAACATCAACTCCAATAAAATAAGCATGTTCACCTACAAAAACCCAACCCATATCCTAAAAAACACATATGAGAAAAGGACCATCTTTTTTATGTATCTCACTCTCAAAGCTTATACGTAAAATTAAAATTCATTTAAATTTCCATCACCGAAAGAACATGTGAATTTCACCATTAAAGAACATACACATAAAAGCAAATGATTGAAGTTCATAACCAATCAAGAGAAATGATCAAGATTTAAGATTCGCATTCACACATTTCAAATGAATTAATTAGTCATGTAAGTATATCTTTTTTATAGCAATCAACTAATAATGTAAATTTAAGGAAAACAGAACATGATTTTCTTACAGCCAATGTCTCTCAAAGCTTAATAATCTGTAATAATGATGAAAGTAGACGATAACAGTAGCCTTAACCTTGATGGCAGCGCACACCTTGATCAAGAAAATATGAACATCAGTAGTCACCTTGTAATAAGAGAATGTTAACTACAAATACGAGCAAAATAAAATCCTGAAAAAAAGAAGATGAATACAACAGTGAAAACAATAGATTCCAAGTGGAACATAGGTTCCCCAACTTATCTAATAAGCTTCTTGAAGTATCAATCTTGATTGAATACCTTCTCTGGCTGCACAGAAGATTTATACTAATCAAAACTGTCCATATATTGCAGTGGATTTAGATGTAAATAATATGTAATGGTATGTGTTTAATTAAAGGACAACAAATAAGTTACCTCTACACAAATTTTACCAACTATGTAGATAGTGTAACATGATATAATCCTCTCAAGGTCTCAACACCTAGGATAATGGCATCACTACCTGCATCAACCAGAGCAAGAATATCAATAGATGTTATATAACATTCCTTGCAATGCAATTGTTCACAATTATTGCAGTTCATGTCACTCAAAAGCCATTAATCGTATTCACCAAAATGCTTCCTCATACAATCTAGGGTTTGGGATCACAATGAAAACCGCTTATATTCCAACCCGATTTCAAAATGGATCTTAAAAAGCTCCGCGTGTTTTCTATACAGGAATATGGCTAGATGTGCTAAATGATTGACACATGGCGTATTGTGTTTAAATTGATGACATATGGCATTTAGCTGCTTAAAATGAAGACAAGTGGCAGAACCTCTTTTCTTTTATTATATATAGAGATTATGGTATTTTATGTATTAAAAAATGTTACAGAGACAATTCTTTCAAACTTGTTTCACTTTTTAATTGCTTTCCATCTCTCTCTATAGTTCTTTCAAACTTGTTTCACTTTTTGATTACTTTCCATCTCTCTCTAATGTTGGGCATGTTGAGTCATTCCTACAAAAAATCAATAATTAATTCTTAAGCAAATATCTCATAATATACTCTAATTACTTAATTATAGATATCTTTTCATACCTAACATAAGTTATCAACCTCCTTTTGAGGTTTCATCTTTGTGAGTTGTGGTGAAAATGTTACATTTCAAAGCTCACAATAAAAAAAACTTAGACATGAAATACTTGTTTTGTGACCAAAACCAAACATAATAGTGAGAAGACACAATAACTTGAAGACCTGATGTGAATTATAGCTGTACATGTATGTAATATGGTCACATAAACTTTTGCTCTCATAATCAAAGACTTTGCAATTAGATGGATGTTTGGTGATCATCTTAAAAAAAAAGCAATTTATGTATTAACATATAATATTCATCATTTATTCCATTACTATTAACTTGGGATTAGTTTCACTGTTATTATCAAAATAATATTGATACTCTATAATAATATGATTTCTATCGTATTAGCTCAACCACAAATCACACAAACTTCAAGTTGCGAATTTGACATTCACTTATACGATGAATTGATTTAAAACAACGTTTAGTTTATGATCATATATATTTTAGTTGCACTCGTGCTTGTATAATGCACATAGAAAACACAAGAAGTGCATATTAATAATCAATCACTCATGTTATAACACTTTTTCACGTTTTCTTCTCATATGCACCCCCTTAGTTTGCCACTTTAATGGTTGATCTAATTATTAACATGGTTTATCACATTATTAACATGATCATTGTTACAATTTCTTTTTGTACATACATGATCACAAAGTATAAAATGATTATTATATAATCACATTCACCACGTGGAGTAGATTAATTAACATGTTTTATCACATTATTAACATGATCGTTGTTACAATGTCCTTTTGTACATACATGATCACAAAGTGTAAAATGCTTATTACATAATCCCAATCACCACACGAAGTAGATTAGATCTGCACAACTTTCATGGTGGTTTTCAAATCTTTAATATCATGTAAGTAATATTGTTACTTTAGGAGCATGTATGATGTTATACAATCATTGTTCGCAAATAATATTCTAATCATATAATATCAATTGAGAAACAGTTTGTTTTCCTTTTCTTTGGTTTGTAGATTATCTTAATCTTTTTTCAAACAAAACCATATTTTGAAGTTATGCCATTGTGTGACAACCCTAACAACTAAGGTCAAGTAATCTAATGCCTTAAGAAATTTTTATATATAGATCTATACTTGAAGGTTTTATGTGACTAACTCTATATGAAATCTTTTATGTTTTGCGAGCATGCATGCATCCATGCATAAAAACTCACGTATGCATGTCTTTGTATACTTATGAACTTTGTGATTATTAAACCATATGTGTTGGTTAACAATCATAAGGCTAAGTGACTTGTAGCTTAATAGATGTTTTAACTATATGTAATATATTGGAAACTTGATTGTTGAAGCTGTACAAGATATTCTATATTATCAACACAGTCAAAGTCAACAAAAGTCAACATCACGGTCAAAGTCAACGCAAGTCAAACCCGACACGTTCGAGACGAAGAACCGAGACGAGACGTTGAAGATTTAGATGACTAGAAGTTTTATTGTAATAAATATATTTTGTGTGAACAAAATATATTTTACTTTGTTTGAGTCATATTTTAGTATAGTTATATAGTCTAGGGGGTTATGTGTAAATAGAGAAACTTAGACTAGACTATAAATAGTCTAATTGTAATTAGAATTAGGTTAATGGTTGCATGACCAATAGATTGGGGGATTACTTGTAAACATATTTTGCAATCTAATTGAAGATCAAAGGGGTTTTGTTTGTGTTTATCATATTTTGATCTATAAGCTTTATGATTTGATTCAGGTGTGATTATTCTGGGTTAACAATTTGGTATCAGAGCCATATTGGATCAAATTCATTGAAGTTTTGAAGATTTTTAAAGGTGTTCATCATATTTTTAGAGAGAGAAAGTGGGGGTTTAGAGAGAGAAGTTTCTCTCTCACACACACTAGTGTGTGTTCTTGGTGTTCTTGAGGATCTTCAAATCTTCAAATCATCAAGCTGCGAATTTAGCACCAAACTGAACGAAAGTTCACATTTTCGAGCAAAAATACTAGCGAAAATGCTGCTAAAATCATCAACGAACCAAGAAGGAACCTGCGAAATTAATAAATATTAATCTGCGAAAATAAAAAAAATATTCTACGAAATTAAAATTTTTTTCTGCGAATCTATATCTTCAAACTACGAATTTATAAAAAATCAAACTGCGAATTTAACAAAAGTTCAGCGAAATTAAAAAAAACCTAGCTAACCCTAGCTGCCGGAACTCTAACCGCCGCCGCCGACGACGACGGACATTCCACCTCCACCGTCGCTTGCACCGCCACCAGACCAACCACTTCCTCAGATCTCGATGGAACCCGCTTCATAACATTTACGCCCTCATGAACTAAAAAAATTAGTGCTAGGGTTAAGTCGCTGCTAAGAGAACGATGAATTCTCTTCTCTAGTAGACAAAACGAGCAATCACTCTTCCTCTCTTGCTGCGACAGTGACTCACAGAACGCAAAGTGTTGAAGCTGGAGACAGAAGTTGGCGAGAGGCGGAGTGTAGGTTAGACACTGGAGGACGGCGTTGAGGTAGCAAGTGTTGCCGAGGTTCTTGAACCCTAACGGAGGACCGTTTTTCCGTTTCTTCAATGACAAATTGTTGTGTAAATTCATTTGCAATTTCGAATTAGCGACTAACGGCGAGGACATCTCGCTCCTGAATCACCGGCCGCATTGAATGATAATCCCCACCGCCACCTCGCCGCGATGGATCGCATCCCTAATGAACTTGTTTATCGTTATCTACCTGTGTGTGTGAGTTTGATCGGAGAGACGGCGGTAGGTTTCGAACACTGATTCCGATTTGGTGAACACTAGATCTCCGGCCGCCGGAAATCTCGCCAGAGTAGACAGTCGTCGGAAAGGCGGCTCGCCGGAAAGAAGAGTTCGCCGAAACCCTAGAGGGTTCACTGCCCTCATCCTCCTCTTTCTCTCTCACACACTTGAGTGTGTGTTTTGTTGATGTTTACTTTTAGTGGGTTAGGATTTTTGTATGTTTAATGGGCATATTCTAATCAAATTGGGTTAACATGTTGGGTTAAACAATTGGGCTGTATTTTTAAATGATGTGTGGGCTGGGTTTTCTCAAACAATTGAGCTAACTATTTGGTAATATTTGGACTAGTAAAGATTAAAAAATTGGGCTGAATTTAAAAAATAACAGCTTGACCCCAGTTGCTAAGATTGCATAGAGTGACATTTAAAAAAAATATTTTTCCTGGGGGAGAATTATTTTAAAATTTTTTAGGGAAAAAATTTTGGGGGCGTTTAATTGTTCAAAATTTTTAATAAAATGTCATCTCCAGAAGACTTTAAATCAGATAATCTCACAATGGCACAAAGCCTGTTTTTTGTAGGTATAAAGAAAGAAAAATTATCAGATTTGATTGATCGATTTTTAAAGGTGGCAAATAATCTAAAGAAGCATGTTCCAGATCTCAGTAATCATAAACAAATTCAAAAGCTTCTTGATTCTCTTCCGTCTGCATGGAATCATCAAGTTAAAATGCTGAAGCAAGAAAGAGGTTATGTCGACACAAAACTTATGGATATGATCAACAGGCTAAAATCTCTCGAGCTGGATATGCAAAGAAACGAATTTCAGCAAGCCGTGTTCCCACATCAAACCAAAACGCTTAATACTGAACTTGTTTCTTCTGTAACAAGCATACTTGATTACAAAGCCAAGATGATTGAAAAGATGAAATTATTGAGAACTGATTTGGAAAAATCAAAGAAAATTGTGAAGCTCTGAGCGTTGATACTGACAGTAAACCTAAATTTGAGAGAAATGAGGATAATGAAGACGAGAAAGCTGATACTAGAAAGAAAGAGTTTGAGGATAAAGAAATGTTAAAATTCAAAGAAGAGGAACAATAGAAAATCACGAAGGTTTGCGACTGTGAAAAGAGCTTAGCTGCAGAACAAACTATCATGGGTCTTCCTTATGAGACTGTTCAGGATATGTGTTCTTCGTCATGCAAAATCCGGTTATTTGGGATTTATAAGGCAAACAGATTGTTGTTAGAAAATGAAAAATAATTAATAATAATCAATCAGGAATCAAAGAAAAATGAAATTGCTTTTTCAAGAAAACTTAATGAAGCATTGGCTGAAAATGATCTTTTAAGAAGAACTATTTTGGAGCGTAACGTTGAAATTAATATTCTGAGAGAAATGGCTGTTTTAGCTCAATTTGAAACAACACATCTTCAAACGAAGCTTGATAAATGGACCCTTTCACATATGAAAAAAGATGAGCTTATTGCTAAACAACAAGGGGCGCGGGTAAAACATGGGATTGGATATAAATCTGATGGTGAAACTGTATTTAATTCAGTTCTACCTCCTTCTACTTTATGTTATTCACCTATCCCCAGACCTCATCCTAAAAATGATTTGTTTGAACAACTTACTAATAGTCTGCATGCAGGTTTGAGCGGTGTCAATCTTAATGAGGTGCGAGATGATTATGATTCTACAACTGGTATGGGATACAATAAACCGAATGCTGATAGTCAAGCTAACGATTGTTCAGTTTTGGTTGTTTGTAAATCTATATCTACTATTACTTCTAACTTCTTTGATAAGTTTAAAGTAGGTGAAATTCCTACTTTTGAGCTTGTCAATGTTGTGAAAGAAGAGATAAATCAGGAATCACCTAATCATCAAGCTCCAACAACAACAACACATCCTATTCCTGTCAATCAAGATCCATTGGAAGCAGATCTGTGTATACGAGACTGGTCAAGCTCAGATGATGAATCAAACACAGAGGACCGTTTCAGTTCCTCAAAGATCAAGATATCATCTGAAATTGCCAAATCTCAAAAGCTTCCAAAAGCTGAATCAAGATCAATACGAATCTCTTCTCCAACTACAAAACCAATCAGTCAACCAGTGAAGATCTCATTCACTGTTCAGCACAGGAAACTTCAAAACAAACAAGAATCTGCAACAACCTCAAGGCAATCTCCAGTTTCAAATGCTTCACACGGGTCAGTCAAGCATCAAAAGCCTTTCAAGGCTTGTTTTGAGTGTGGAAAAGAAGGTCATGTGGTAAAGAAATGTCCTCAAAGACTTGCTTCGAATGGTAAAGGCAAAACGAATTGCTTTTCCGGATGTAAGTCTACAAAGAATGTTCCAGACGGTAAAGGCAACACGGGTTGCTTCTCTGGTTCAATAGGTAAAAAGTACACATTCTTGAACAGTTGGATGAAAAACCTTTCATCCAAACCTTTTCATGTGATACCGGTTTCACATGATTCAAAGATAAAAATGACCAAAGGTTCAAAACCAAATTCTTTTCCTTCCGGTCTTAAACAGAAAATGATTTTCAAATTTAATTCATTCAAATCCAAATTAATTGAACCGAAACAAATTTGGTAAATTAAAAAGAAGGATACAACAATCCCCGATTGTTTAAACGGTTGTGTGCCGAAGCAGGTTTCTTATATTGATGAAAAAGGAACTTCCAGGACTACGATGGCCTGGGTTCCCCTTTCTAACTAATTTGTTAATGAGTGTAGGAACAATTCAGGAGGACTGTTAGTAATCCGGTTTACTGACAGAGATTGTTCCTAATTCAAATTTGAGGCGGAACAAACAGGTTAAGGTCATGGTATTTTATCCACAATCTGGATTTTTATCTGCATAATCACAGTTCTCACTTCACAATCACTGCATATTTGTTGATAATTCATTTTTTATCTTCATATCAGTGTAGTTTGGAAGACCTTCTTTGGTAAATTTCTATTTTTGTACAGTTTTATAAAAACAAAATAAAAAATATATAAAAATATAAAAAAATTAAAAAAATAGGTTTACAAAAATAAAAATTTAGGGGGTGAGTATAGTAAATAAAAAATGAAAAAGAAAACTGGGAACTTGATTCGAGATGACTGAGAAATGATTGTATATCATCTTGAAATGCTTGTTTTTGCATGACTTGCGTTTTAAAATGAGAAATGATAGTAACTGAAGTTTTATCTGATTCACATCTTATTTTTAATTGCAAATAAAAGAAAACCAAACAGATTCTTTAATGATATGTTTGGTAGACTCAGCCTGAAGAATAAAGTAGACAACAACATAATGATTTAAATTAAAATATATACTTAAGGATGTCTGGATTTACGCAATCATTTTGGCCTGCACGAAAACTAGTCCCGACAAAAATGGGATTGAGAATTGATCTTTCACCCACCATGATACAATTCATATAAGCCATATCTTTGAGCCATGATTGGTGTATTTATGTGTCTTGTGTTTATGCTAATCTCCTCTGCTGTACGGAAGTACTGACCTAGAGTGATGATCTCCTTTGCTGTACGATAATACTGACCTGGAGCTCTCATCGGCACATGATTAAATGGTCATCTCCTTTGTTATACGTGAGTATAGACCTGGAGCTCTCACCATTTTGGTCTAAGTAGTGTCAAATCATCTAAATGATAAATTCATCACAGAATGCAATATTCTGTTGATAATCACTTGCACACTAATGCACACGCCTTGCTCTATAAAGATCGTAACAAATATCAAGAAATCCTGAGGTTGGGTGAGGGTTTTTGCCAAATGATTGTGGGGTCCTAGTGTCACATCCCGGCGGAAGCGTGAAATGCTTAGGGTGTGACTTGTTTGTTCAGAACTCATTGATCCACAAATTTTAAACAAATATCATATAAACATAACATGATTCATAACATAACATTAAGGTTAGGATTACATTAAATCATAACAGTCAAAATTTGAAATAATATAATCCTATTACATCATAAAGATCTAACAGCTACATCTTCAGAGACGATGGAAATGAGCATCCACCGATACACTGAGGTCATACAGGTTAACTGTCAGATTCACACAAACTTTTCCCACTATCTCTCCCCAGCCATTATACACATCAAAAGAGAACATTAAGCTGTTAGTCATGATGAACTCCTGAAAAAGTATACTCAAAATAGTCAACACAAAGTTGGTGAGTTCACAGGTTTATCTTAAACAAAATAGTATTGATGCATCAGGTACAACCAAACCTTACTTAATAGTCAGATCATACATAACTGTCATAACATAATTCATAAATCAGATAATATAGCATCACAACACTCATCCTGTTGGTGCAGGCAATATTTTCCTAAGTAGCGCTACCAATATTATCTAACGGTTTCACATCCGAATTAATGGCTGTACATAAATGACAGTAAATCTCAAAAATCTCAATAATGCATCAATTCATAAAAATAGTATGCTTTTTCCCCCAAAAGTTTGTAAAAATAAAATGGGGCTATGAATCTCACCTTTTACTCCCAATGATAACCTATAAACAAAAATATTTATAGTTTAGAAAAATGTATTTTCTTTAACATTTTTAGCACCTCAAACTATAAAATTTATTTCAGAAGTTATGCTAATGAACACATCACGAAATTTTTATAGTAGGTAAATTCTAATATTAGACATAATATAGTAAAATTTCATTTCACTATTATTTTCAGCTTATTTTCTATAGTTTTTACATTATTTAAATAATTCATTAGTAATACCTTCGGGCCTCTAAAAATATTCAAACTTGGTCAAAATATTTGTCATAATTTTTAGAGTTTCTCAAAATTTTCTTATATCCTAAGTCATAGCAGAGTCAATTTTTACGATTTTTCTCATTTTACCAATATTTAGTAAAAATATCAGAATATGCCCAAAAATTCTTATTTTTACACAGACTGTTCTACTCTAATTTTCATATTTTCTGTAAATTTCTCATAATTTATTTCGCAGTTTAAGTATTTTTCCCGATTTTTAGTTGGCAGAATATCTAAAAATTCATAACTTGAACATATCTTTGAGTTAGGTCACGAAACTTTTTCAGTAAGTTCTATAAATTGTAATAATCAATATATAATGTTTCCACACATTTTCCAGGGTCGGTTCTTCCAGCATGATTTTTCCTTTTAAATACTTAGATAATTTATATAAATTAATTTACTTATAGAGATGGCACCAAAATTTACAGAACTATATTTCCTAATATTATAAACATATTTTTAATGTTTGTTCCCACAATCATGTAAGGCCCCGTTCCCGGGACGCTTACGGTTGGTCATTCATCGCACATAAAACATATAATTACATTTGTCTCATAGAAACATTGCAGCGGAACATTAAAATACACTTTCATTTCTATATAAATGCTTTTGCAAGTTAATACAACATTCGTTACAAAATAGCTTGTTCGCATTACAATGCAAAAACATTAATCAAAAGAATGTCATCCCAAAAAGAGCTGAGTAGCTTCACGGTGCCATCCTCAGCAAACTTTACCTGCCAACTGGAAAACATATAAAAAGTAAGCGTTGCTGAGTGAGTTCTAGTTTTATTATAAAACATACTTTACTTTCGCATAAAACTATTCGTTACTTTTATATGATCACACATCATACGTATGCATAGATAATATCATTATTATCTTCTTCATTCATTCATTCGTTCATTCGTTCCTTTTAACTTTACTTGCGCATCGGACATCATCCATACCAATACCATATGCTACACCCCAATTAGTCTCAGCTACCGGGCCGAAGTCAATAAATGAACAGCTAAACGTATGCCACGGTACTAGGGGTAACCGATCAGTCTTAGCCACTGGGCCGCAGTCAATAAATGAACAGCTAAACGTATGCCACAGTACTAAGGATAACTGATCAGTCATAGCCACTGGGCCGAAGTCAATAAATGAACAGCTAAACGTATGCCACAGTACTAAGGGTAAGCGGTAGAGGTTCTACATTAATGGTCAATCACAAAGAAGGACCCGTTATCCGATGCATGCAAGACGTGTCATTTCTTTCCACTTTACGTTACATAATACTTCATTTCATTCATCATAATACGTAAAGCCATAGGAAAGATAATCATACATCATAATAAGGAACATATCATACACATTCATCATCATCATCATACAGGGCAACATCATACATACATAACATGCATAAACATGCAACATCATCCTCATCATCATGCCCTACATGCTCTCTAAGGCCATAACAGTCACCTTACATGCTTCTACGAGAAACTTTACGTCAAAACTTACACCTGCACTTTCCCCCGAAAGCCAGAAGTCTAACTACACTTTCCTTCGGGTGCAACAGCTCTATTCGTGCGTATGAACACCCTTCAGTCGCATGGCCTTCATGCGACTGAACATCATGCGATTGGACTCATGCGGATGAACATCTATGCGAATGAACATCCAGTCGTGCGTATGGACCTCATGCGGATGGGACTAATGCGAATGAACTCATGCGACTAAACACTTATGCGACTGAACCCTCAGTCGTGCTATCCCCATGTGACTGGACTCCCAGTCGTACGACTGAAGTCTTAGTCGTGCGATTGAACCCTCAATCGTGCGAATGAATCCCAATCGTGCGAATGACCTTCAATCGCCCCTCATTCGGCCGTATAGCCTCCATTCGGTCGCCTAGCCCTAGCTGATGCAGAATGGAGTTCATCCCGAACCCAATCTGCCATTTTCGGCCTCCAAGCTCATCCAAACCTATTCTAAGCCTAAATTAACCCTCCTGGACCTTAGGAATGCATACTACAACACCATACAAGCACACCCAAGCCCGGAATCATACTCTAAACGCATCACACACATCACACCAAATGGGTCAAACACATACACATACAAAAACGGGTTTTCTATGCTTTCCAGCCCTAAAATCGGTTGAAAGCAAGTAAAAGTGGGGTCCTAGAACTCACACAATCGAGCACAACATCAAGGGCTTCGTTTTGGCTTGCTACTCGATGAATTTGGACACCCGAATCACCCGAAACACCTCTTTTTCTCCTTTTTCTCCTATTTTCTCTCTTCTCTTCTCTAATATGGCTGAATTTTGTGTATGGGGGAGAGGGTAAGGGCTGCCCTCTCCCTTATATACTCCGCTCACCCGACTTTCTTTCGTTGGCGAGTTTGGTCCCTCTACTTTGAACTTTATTTTCTTTTCTTTCTTCGTCGGCTTCAAAATAACAAATATCCGGGCGTTACAAGTCCACCCCCCTTAAATAGGTTTCGTCCCCGAAACCTGTTATTCTTCGAACAAACGTGGATAATGTCGTCTCATTTCTTCCTCAGTCTCCCACGTTGATTCGGATCCCTTCCTGTTCTTCCACTGTACACGTACAAGAGGAACCACTTTATTCCTTAGCCTTTTCTCCTTTCGGTCGATGATTGCCACTGGTTGCTCCACATAATTGAGCCTTTCGTCTACCTTGATATCCTCTAATGGAACAATCATATCTTCATCAGTTAAGCACTTCCTTAGATGAGATACATGGAATGTCGGATGAATTCCACTTAACTCATCCGGTAACTCCAGTCTATAGGCCACCTCTCCTACTCGAGCAATGATTCGGAAAGGGCCTATATACCTTGGGCTCAACTTGCCCCGCTTTCGGAAGCGAATAATACCCTTCCAAGGTGAGACCTTCAACATAACCCGGTCACCCACCTGGAACTCAATCGGCCTGCGCCGTTTATCAGCATACGACTTCTGTCTATCTTTGGCTGCCTTCATGAAGGCTTTGATCTTCTCAAGCTTCTCAGTCGTAGCCTCGATTACCTTGACGCTTCCCAATTCCTTTTGACCAATATCACCCCAACAGACGGGTGTTCTGCATCTCCTACTATATAGCATCTCATATGGAGGCATGCCAATGCTGGCATGATAGCTGTTATTGTATGAAATTCGGCTAACGGTAGGTGGTCATCCCAACCCTTCCACCAAAATCAATCACACATGCCCGGAGCATGTCTTCCAGCATCTGAATGGTCCTTTCTGACTGACCATCAGTCTGGGGATGATAAGCCGTGCTGATATGTAACCTCGTCCCCATAGCGTCGTGGAATTTCTTCCAAAATTTAGATGTAAACCGAGTGTCGTGATCCGACACAATAGACACCGGCACACCATGACGAGTTACAATTTCCTTGATGAACAGATCAGCCAACCTCTCAGATGAATATGTCTCGCGGATCGGTAGGAAGTGAGCACTCTTCGTCAAACGATCAACTATCACCCATATGGCATCGTACCCTTTCGGGGTACGCGGCAGCTTCGTAATGAAATCCATGGTGATGTGCTCCCACTTCCATTCTGGTATATCCAAAGGTTGTATCTTCCCATACGGCTTTTGGTGCTCGGCCTTCACCTGTAAGCAAGTAAGGCACTTACTCACATACTCCACCACATCGCGCTTCATACCCGGCCACCAATAATCTTTCTTCATATCATGGTACATCTTTGTGGCACCAGGATGAATGGAGTATCGAGTCTTGTGAGCTTCATCCATTATCTTCCCCCGTAGATCCCCAAAACGAGGAATCCACACACGATCGAATCGGGTTCTAACACCGAGTGTGTTTTCACCCAATTCCCCAACCAGACCTCTCATTCTTTCAGAGTTAAGATGATCTTCTTTCAATGCCTCATCTTGAAACTCTTTAACCTGCTTCATCACATCGGAGGTCATGATCAACTGATAGGCTTTCACCCGAATCGGCTCGGGCCTCTCTTTCCGGCTAAGGGCATCAGCCACCACGTTGGCCTTGCCCGGATGGTTGTGGATTTCACAGTCATAATCCTTTATCAGTTCCAACCACTGTCGCTACCTCATGTTCAGGTCCTTCTGCTCAAAGAAGTACTTCAGACTCTTGTGATCAGTGAATATGGTGCACTTCGTCCCGTAAAGGTAATGCCTCCAAATCTTTAATGCAAAGACCACGGCTGCCAGCTCCAAGTCATGAGTAGGATAACTGACCTCATGGACCTTCAACTGTCGGGATGCATAGGCTATAACATTTCCTCTCTGCATTAACACGCACCCCAACCCCGAGTAAGAAGCATCAGAATAAACCACCAAATCTTCACTTCCATCGCGTAATGACAGAACAGGAGCTTGAGTCAATCTCGCCTTCAATTCTTCAAACGCCTTCTCTTGAGCTTGACCCCATACGAACTTCACATCTTTTCGGGTCAACTTAGTCAGTGGAGAAGAAATCTTGGAGAAGTCTTGGATAAATCTTCTATAATAACCCGCCAAACCCAAGAAACTATGAATCTCGGATGGCGTCTTTGGTGACTTCCATTGCATAACCGCCTCCACTTTTGCCGGGTCCACCATTATCCCATCGGGATTCACCACGTGACCCAAGAACTGAACTTCGCGCAACCAGAACGCGCACTTGGAGAATTTTGCATACAACTTCTCCCTTCTCAACGTCTCTAGAACCTCCCGAATGTGACCGGCGTGCTCTGCTTCGCTCCTCGAGTAAATCAGGATATCATCAATAAACACAATCACTGATTTATCCAACATAGGCCGACACACACGGTTCATCAAATCCATAAAAGCAGCTGGCGCGTTGGTCAAGCCAAAGGACATGACAAGAAACTCGTAGTGACCATAGCGCGTACGGAAAGCTGTTTTAGGAATATCTTGCTCCTTCACCTTTAACTGATGATAACCAGACCGGAGATCTATTCTCGAAAACCAACTGGCACCCTAAAGCTGATCGAACAAATCATCTATCCTCGGTAAGGGGTATCCGTTCTTCACCGTCAACTTGTTCAGCTCGCGGTAGTCGATGCACATCCTCATACTACCGTCCTTCTTCTTTACAAACAGGACCGGAGCACTCCAAGGAGAGATACTCGGTCTAATAAACCCCTTATCAAGCAGCTCTTGCAACTGCTCCATCAACTCTTTCATCTCGGTCGGAGCCAACCGATACGGTGCTTTGGCAACAGGTTGGGCACACGGTATCAGATCAATCTGAAATTCAATCTCTCTGTCAGGTGGCACTCCTGATAAGTCTTCTGGAAACACATCTGGAAAGTCACACACAACCGGTACATCGGCTAATTGTGGTGTTGGTGTATCCACATCCTTTACATAAGCCAAGTAAGCGCTACATCCACGCCTCATACACTTTCCCGCCACCGCCATCGAGATCACCTTCGGAATCGTAGTAACCCGATCACCATAAACTGTCACTGAACTACCGTCAGGCGCCGACAACCAAATCATCTTCTTGCGACACACAATGTTCGCTTCATAGTCCGCTAACCAATCCATCCCAAGAACCAAATCAAAACCACCTAAGGCCATCACAAACGGTCTAACAGGAAACTTATGACCCTCAAGTTCCACATCACAATTCTCTATCATCTCAGAAATCCTGGTAGACAATTACCTATGGCAGTTTCTACATCAAAGGGCGCATCAACACGTCTACTACTAACAGGCAGCTTAGCACAGAAAGCAGCAGAAATAAAACTCTTACTAGCACCAGAATCAAATAACACAGAAGCTAAAGTTTGGTTCACCAGATTCGTACCGGACACAACGTCAGGGTCCGTCCTAGCCTCCTCCTGTGTCATGATGAATGCCCTGGCGCTCGCCCTCGGTCCATCACCTCCCGTCCTCTTCGCCCCTGAACTCACAGCCCTCGGCTTCTTACATTCCCTGCTCATTTGGCCAGTTTCCCCACAGTTAAAACATTTGCCCGACAGGAAATCCTTCGCCATATGCCCTATCTTCCCACACTTGAAGCACACATTCAAACCCAACCTCGTTCTCCCGCATGCTCCCTTCCACACTTACCACACCTCCTTGACCCCGCTCCCGGTGTGGCCACGCGGCGGTCATCCACCCGTGCCTTTTTGTTACCCGTCGAGGCATCACCCCGACCAAACCTCTTCCCGTTCCAGTTTCGATCACCACCACCCTTCTTATTCGCTTCAACCACCACCACTCCCCTCTCATCATAAAGTCTTCCGGCCAAATCAACCGCCGACCTAAATGTAGGCGAACATCCACCAGTAAACCCTGAATGTACCTCTTGATCTTCCGAGAAAGAGGCGTCACCTGATCCGGCACCAACCGTGCCATCTCATTGAACTTGGTAGTGTATTGCTAGTGTGTCATGGATCCCGCCTCCACCTGCAGGAACTCCCCTTCAATCTTATCCATCTCCCTGTGAGGACAGAACTCCTCAATTACCATCTTCTTCAGTTCGGGCCACCTCATTCTCCCGATTTCCCGATTACCCTCCGCTTGGACAATGTTGTCCCACCAGCATAGTGCCGAGTCCACAAATGAATGGGTGGCAATATTTACTTTTTGATCTTCCCGGCACTCGCTGATGTCGAGAACAGCCTCCATTTCTCTCACCCATCGGTGAGCAGCAGCAGCATTGCCATTACCGTCAAAAGTAGGGGGCTTGCATCTCACAAACACCCTGTAGTTACAGCCTCATGCCACTTCTCGCACAGGCTCCTCTTCCTCTTCCTCCCCATTATCGGAGAAGATCGTTTCAGGCTCCGGTTGCTCCCCCGAGGCCCTATTTCTCTCCTTCCTTTCCCCCTCCTTCACAGCTTTGATGACTTCGGTCACCACAGACGGTAAGATTGTCTGCATGACCTGATGTACTTCCTCAACAACAGCCTCCTTTACCGAGGCCCTTAAGTTTGCACTCTCATCCCCAGCTTCTGGATGAGGAGTCTTAGGTTCTGCAGGAACCTCTTTCTCAGCTCTAGGCCTTCCTCTTTTAGGGCGTGGTTCTCAATCAGGGCCACCACAGCCTCCACCCCTAGAAGCTCTAGAAGATCTACCACCAGCTATTCTCGAACACCAACACGATCATTCAAGGAAACAACTCAGTTTATGTCAAGTATAGTAAGTCTCTAATTACAGTGTCCAGTTGTGATTAGCCACTTACTTTACTCTTCATACCCCAAGCATTACCTGTCCTGACTACATCAGTATTCAAATCTACATACAACACATAACATATACCATGCGCACATGAAACCGGTTAACTTTAAGAAAATACCTGATGGCACGCAGCTACTCAGTTTGGCATCCCATTCCCCATTCGTCCCATTTTCAGTTTAAGTTAAGGTTTATTTAAAAATTTACCCATTTCACTTAAACTTTGGCTCTGATACCAACTTGTAAGGCCCCGTTCCCGGGACGCTTACGGTTGGTCATTCATCGCACATTAAACTTATAATTACATTTGTCTCATAGAAACATTGTAGCGGAACATTAAAATACACTTTCATTTCTATATAAATGCTTTTGCAAGTTAATACAACATTCGTTACAAAATAGCTTGTTCGCATTACAATGCAAAAACATTAATAAAAAGAATGCCATCCCAAAAGAGCTGAGTAGCTTCACGTTGCCATCCTCAGCAAACTTTACCTGCCAACAGGAAAACATATAAAAAGTCAGCGTTGCTGAGTGAGTTCTAGTTTTATTATAAAACATACTTTACTTTCGCATAAAACTATTCGTTACTTTTATATGATCACACATCATACGTATGCATAGATAATATCATTATTATCTTCTTCATTCATTCATTCGTTCAGTCGTTCCTTTTAACTTTACTTGCGCATCGGACATCATCCATACCAATACCATATGCTACACCCCAATTAGTCTCAGCTACCGGGCCGAAGTCAATAAATGAACAGCTAAACGTATGCCACGGTACTAGGGGTAACCGATCAGTCTTAGCCACTGGGCCGAAGTCAATAAATGAACAGCTAAACGTATGCCACAGTACTAAGGATAACTGATCAGTCATAGCCACTGGGCCGAAGTCAATAAATGAACAGCTAAACGTATGCCACAGTACTAAGGGTAAGCGGTAGAGGTTCTACATTAATGGTCAATCACAAAGAAGGACCCGTTATCCAATGCATGCAAGACGGTTCATTTCTTTCCACTTTACGTTACATAATACTTCATTTCATTCATCATAATACGTAAAGCCATAGGAAAGATAATCATACATCATAATAAGGAACATATCATACACATTCATCATCATCATCATACAGGGCAACATCATACATACATAACAAGCATAAACATGCAACATCATCCTCAGCATCATGCCCTACATGCTCCCTTAGGCCATAACAGTCACCTTACATGCTTCTACGAGAAACTTTACGTCAAAACTTACACCTGCACTTTCCCCCGAAAGCCAGAAGTCTAACTACACTTTCCTTCGGGTGCAACAGCTCTATTCGTGCGTATGAACACCCTTCAGTCGCATGGCCTTCATGCGACTGAACATCATGCGATTGGACTCATGCGGATGAACATCTATGCGAATGAACATCCAGTTGTGCGTATGGACCTCATGCGGATGGGACTAATGCGAATGAACTCATGCGACTAAACACTTATGCGACTGAACCCTCAGTCGTGCTATCCCCATGCGACTGGACTCCCAGTCGTGCGACTGAAGTCTTAGTCGTGCGATTGAACCCTCAATCGTGCGAATGAATCCCAATCGTGCGAATGACCTTCAATCGCCCCTCATTCGGCCGTATGGCCTCCATTCGGTCGCCTAGCCCTAGCTGATGAAGAATGGAGTTCATCCCGAACCCAATCTGCCATTTTCGGCCTCCAAGCTCATCCAAACCCATTCTAAGCCTAAATTAACCCTTCTGGACCTTAGGAATGCATACTACAACACCATACAAGCACACCCAAGCCCGGAATCATACTCTAAACGCATCACACACATCACACCCAAATGAGTCAAACACATACACATATAAAAATGGGTTTTCTATGCTTTCCAGCCCCAAAATCAGTTGAAAACAAGTAAAAGTGGGGTCCTAGAACTCACACAATCGAGGACAACGTCAAGGGCTTCGATTTGGCTTGCTACTCGATGAATTTGGACAGCCGAATCACCCGAAACACCCCTTTTTCTCCTTTTTCTCCTTTTTTCTCTCTTCTCTTCTCTAATATGGCTGAATTTTATGTATGGGGGAGAGGGTAAGGGACGCCCTCTCCCTTATATACTCCGCTCACCCGACTTTCTTTCGCTGGGGAGTTTGGTCCCTCGACTTTGAACTTTATTCTCTTTTCTTTCTTCGTCGGCTTCAAAATAACAAATATCCGGGCGTTACAAATCATAGTCAATAACATGATAAACTGAATTTAACAAGTTATATCTAGGTTTTTAACCCTTTTTATTGATAATTTCCTCTTATAAATTTGATTATTAAGGTTTACTTTGTTTATTTCAGATTCTTAAAAAGCTTTCTTATTGTCTGAAAAATAAGTTTGATATATATGTTTTTATGAAAATCTTGAGTGTTAAATCAAAAGGGTTAGTCATATGTGTTTATTTAAACACATGTATAACTTTTATAACCTTAACTAATTAGGGTTTAGAGTTTAGACCTTGATTTTGACAGAGGGAGAGTATGAGAAGATGGTGAAGATGGCCTATGAATCCGCTTGGTTTTGGTGTTCTTGATAATCTTCGGGAGGTGGTGTTTACACAAGGCTTGGATGTTGTTGCTATTAAACCGAGAGGTGTGTAGGGAATGGTGATGACAAGCGGTTGTTATGGTGTTATGGTGGTGACCGAGAGTGGAGATGATGGTGGTGGTGTGTGATTGAGGGGTGACCGAATGGAGATGGGTATACGGTTGTGGTTTGGTGTCTTGAGTTTCCATCGGTCGAGTTCTCCAAATAGTGGAGTGTGCAATCATGAGGTCTAGTTTTAGGGTGTGAGGTGGAGGATATAGGCTAGGTGAGTCGGTCCTTAGGGTGCTAGGTGGCGGGTTGTGGCTTAGCTTAGTGGTAAGGTGGGTGTAGGTGTCAAGCAAAGAGGGAGTTGAGTCATAGGTCATTAATGGGTGTTTAGGGGTGTTAATCGGGTGTTTAAGGGTGCTAATGAGCCAGTTCTTGATCTTAGATGGTACTTTGGTTTAAGATTTAAGTATAAGAGATTTGTTTAGTTTTGTTTTGATGTCAAGTTCTCTTGATGTTACCTTTGTATTGAGGTGTTTGGTTGGGTTGTATTTGGTTTGTTTGATGTTGTATAGTTGATGTATTTTGATCATATATGGTTCAATATCAAAGGATTATGTTTTTGAGTACATGCATACGTAAATTCTTGTGCATGCATGCAAGCATGCAATGAGTAACACATATATTCACATAGACATATAATATACATATGTATTTTAACAAAAGATGGCACATGCATAAGTAAAATATGTATGAAAACATGCATACGTACACCACACATATACGTACATAAACATATATGGTTTATATGAGTTAGCCAAGTGTAGCGTAATAATATGATGGTTTATTTAAAATATATTAACGTATGAAATCCTATACTTAGGGTTGTCACATTCTCCCCCCGTAAAAATAATTTCGTCCCGAAATTTATTTGGATAGTAATACTTAAGGTTGAGAGGAACTTATCTGACCACTGACTTAAAATAGATGGGGATACTTTCTTCTGATTTCATCTTCTCTTTCCCACGTATATTCTGGTCCTCTCCTAGCGTTCCACTTAACTTTCACTATGGGAATTTTACTCCTTCTTAGCCTTTTAACTTCTTTGTCTAATACGGCTATTGGTTCTTCCGTAAAATGAAGCTTTTTGTCTATCCTTATTTCTTGAACTGGAATTTTTAATGTCTCATCTGTTAGACATTTCTTTAGATTGGACACATGAAACGTGTTGTGTACTTCTCTTAATTCTTGGGGTAAATCTAACCTATATGCAACTGGGCCAACTTTGTTAGTGACTTCAAATGGTCCAACATATCTAGGGTTTAACTTACTTCTCTTTCCAAATCGAAAGATTCCTTTTGTGGGTGATATTTTCAGATAGACCTTATCTCCAACTTGGAATTCTAGTGGTTTTCTTCTTTTATCAGCATAACTTTTCTGTCGATCCCGTGCTGCCTTCAATCTATCTTTGATTTCCTTGATCTTGTCAGATGTTTCTTGAATTAGGTCAGGGCCTATAAGTTGCTTATCTCCTATTTCATTCCAACATAGTGGTGATCTGCATTTTCTTCCATACAAGGCTTCAAATGGGGCGGTTCTAATACTGGAATGATAGCTATTATTATAGGAAAACTCTATCAAAGGTAGATGTATATCCCAATTGCCACCAAAATCCAATGCACAAGCACGTAACATATCTTCTAATGTTTGAATTGTCCTTTCACTTTGTCCATCTGTTTGCGGATGGAATGTTGTACTAAGGTTTATTTGGGTTCCTAAAGCTCTTTGTAGGGTTTGCCAGAACCTAGATATGAATCTACTGTCTCTGTCGGATATAATTGAGATGGGTATTCCATGTCTGGACACAATTTCCCGTATGTAAATTCTTGCTAATTTCTCCATTTTATAATCTTCTCTGATTGGCAAGAAATGTGCTGATTTGGTTAATCTATCTACTATAACCCAAATTGTGTCATACCCACTTGAGGTTCTTGGTAGTTTGGTTACAAAATCCATGGTGATCTGGTCCCATTTCCATTCTGGAATCTCAGGTTGTTGCAGATATCCTGAAGGTTTTTGGTGTTCCGCTTTAACATGTATTGCATCTTTCTACAAATTCTCCGACTGATCTCTTCATGCCAGGCCACCAGTAATGGCTTTTCAAATCTTTATACATTTTGTTATTTCCTGGATGCATAGAATATTTTGACTTATGTGCCTCTTGTAGTATGGTTCCTCTAAGCATATCATTATCGGGTATCCATGTTCTTCCCTTGAACTTTAAAATTCCATTTGTATCTTCTTCCAAATCTTTTATTTGTCCTTTTATCTCCAGTTTACCTTTTTGTTGGGCCTCCCGTATTTGTTTTAACAGGTCTGATTGTAGTTCCATTCTCATGGCCCGTACTCGTAATGGTTTAACCCTATCCTTTCTACTTAAAGCATCTGCTACTACATTTGCTTTACCTGGATGGTATTTGATTTCACAGTCATAATCACTTAATAGTTCTATCCATCTCCTTTGTCTCATATTCAGCATTTTCTGATCAAATATGTGTTGTAAACTCTTATGATCTGTATATATTGTATATTTTGTTCCATACAGATAATGTCTCCAGATCTTAAGTGCAAATACTACTGCTCCTAATTCCAAATCATGAGTAGTGTAATTCTTTTCACTTCCCCTAAGTTGTCTGGAGGCATAGGCAATGACTCTACTTCGTTGCATTAACACACATCCAAATCCTTGACGGGACGCGTCACAATACACTACAAAATCATCAGTCCCTTCCGGTAATGACAAGATAGGTGCACTACATAATTTACTTTTTAAGAGTTCGAATGCAGCCTTTTGCTTTTCTCCCCAGACATATGGCTTATCCTTTTGAGTTAATTCAGTCAGGGGTTGAGCTATCCTTGAAAAATTTTCTATGAATCTCCTGTAATATCCGGCCAGTCCTAAAAATTGGCGTACTTCTGTCGGTGTTTTGGGGTCCCCCCATTTCTTAACAGCTTCTATTTTTGCTGGATCTACCTGTATACCTTCTTGGTTAACTATGTGTCCAAGGAATTACACCTCCCTTTTCCAGAATTCACATTTTGAGAATTTTGCATATAATTTTTCTTTCCTTAGCAATTCCAATGTCAACCTTAAGTGTTGTTCATGATCCTCCTTATTCTTGGAATAGATTAAAATGTCATCTATAAAAACTATGACAAACTTATCTAAATAAGGCTTACATACCCTATTCATCAGATCCATAAATATGGCTGGAGCATTGGTTAATCCAAATGGCATTACCAGAAATTCATAATGTCCGTACCTAGTTCTGAATGCTGTTTTTGGTATGTCCTCATCCTGTATTCTTAACTGATGATATCCTGATCTTAAGTCTATCTTTGAAAAATAGCTAGATCCTTGTAACTGATCGAATAGGTCGTCTATTCTAGGTAGGGGATACCTGTTCTTCACAGTTACCTTATTGAGTTCCCTATAGTCTATACACATTCTAAACGTTCCATCTTTCTTTTTAACAAATAAAACTGGTGCTCCCCAGGGTGATACACTAGGACGTATAAATTCCTTATCCAGTAATTCTTGAAGTTGGCTCATTAATTCCTTCATTTCGGTGGGTGCTAAACGGTAGGGTGCCTTAGAAATAGGGGTTGTTCCTGGTATTAACTCAATTTTGAACTCTACTTGACGAGGGGGTGGTAAGCCAGGTAATTCATCAGGAAATACATCAGAATACTCATTGACGATAGGAACATTTTCTAGGTTTACTTTGTCTATCTTGGTGTCAATAATATGAGCTAGGAAAGCTGAACATTTCTTCCTTAAACATTTTTGTGCGTTCTTACAGGAAATTATCTTCATGACACCTCTAGGTTTTTCACCATATATACACAGTGTTCTATTTTCATTAATCAGAGGAATCTTTATCATTTTCTTACCACATACTATTTCAGCCTGATTTTTACTTAACCAATCCATACCCACAACAATGTCAAATCCTCCTAAATCAATAGGAATCAAATCTATATTGAAATAGTTTTCATCTAGATTCATAGTACAATTAGGAATGATTTCATAAGCTTCAATTATCTTACCATCAGCTAGTTCTATCATATATTTTTGATTTAACTTTTCTGAGGTTAGGTTAAGCAGTGGTCTAAACGTATTTGAAATAAAACTACGGGTTGCTCCAGTATCAAATAGTACAGTAGCGTACTGATTGTTTATAGGAAACGTACCCGTTACAACCTCTGATTCGTGTCGAGCTTCTTCCGCTTGCATCACGAATGCTCTTCCCCGAGGGTTGTTCTGGTTGACCAAAGCCTTACCCTTTAGTTGTGGACATTCGTTTCGAAGGTGGTTTTCGTTTCCACATTGATAACAGACTGGTTTTGGATTTGTGGGGCTTTTACAGTCTCGGGATATATGTCCCTTTTTCTTGCAGTTGTAACAGATTACCATTGCGCAATTGCCTTGATGATATCTCTGACAAGTACTGCACCATGGCTGGTTTTCAGCTTGTGGTTTCTTTTCCTGTGTCATTCCTAAGAAGTTTCGGGTGGGCTGTCGGACTATTCTTTTCTGAGGATTTCCTCTAAACTTTCCTCCTGAATTATCATTACTCTACTTCCTCTTCTCTCCTGATCTAAGGTTACTTAATGATCCGTTTCTTATCATTTCGTCAGTTAAGCTCCCTGATAGGCTTACGGCATCTTGAAAAGTTTTAGGCATAGCAGATTTTACTAGTCCCCTTATTTGTGGTACTAATCCCCAAATATATCTTCCTATCCTTTTTGCTTCTGGGGTCACTAGATGTGGTACTAGCCTTGAGAGTTCATTATATCTGTCAGTGTACTCTCGATGTGCTGCCCCTTTCATTTCTAATGCTAAGAATTCAGTTTCTAATTTTTCTATCTCATTGTAGGGACAATATTTTTCTATTACTAAACCCCTGAATTCCTCCCAACTTAATTCATTCATAACATGCCTACCTTTAGTATGCATTTCTATTTTCCACCAGGATTGTGCCTCCCCTTTTAGTGAATGCGAAGCAAACAAGGTTTTGTTGTTGTTGGCACATTTACTGATTTCTAGAGTTGATTCCATCTCATCCAACCAGCGTAGGGCTTGTACAGCTCCGCCTCTACCATCAAATTCCCGGGGCCTACATGACATAAAAGTCTTATAAGAACATCCTTTTTCAGTTATAGCTTCCTCTTCCAGTTGTCCTCTCATGGTATCGTCCATGGGTATCTCGTTGCCTGGTGTCGTTGTTAGAGGTTTAGGTTTTGTTGAAGCTGGGTTACCAGTATGGGTATAGCAGCCTCTATTTGTTGTGACACTAATCGTGAGATTCTTTCATCTTCATTGGTGGTCGTGTTTACAGGAGTTTCTTCCCCAAGTCTGGTTCTAGGTCGTCCCACTCGCGCCGTTCTTCTTACGGGCTGTGTGTTCCTTCTTGGCGGCATGATTTTCTATAGTTAATTGTAGTCAATATTAAAAGAATTTTTAAACTCTTAATAATATTTTAGCTAACACATAACAAATAATAATTCCAAACACAAAAGATATATTTCATTTAAGTTCTTATTAGGGATTTTCATATGTTAGAGTTAAAAGATAATTTCTAATTTCCATGAATCCATTTCCATATCCTTGAAAAGATGTTCTTCTTGGGTGCCTTCAGTTCTTTAACATCCTTCTGAATACTCTTGATTCCTTGTTGAATTTTCTTAAGCTGTTTAAGAGTCTGTTGAGCTGCTGCGATTTGGTCTTCATCCACCTTTTGTCTTTTAGCCTCTCTTTCCTCGTTCTTGGGAGAATCAACCTTTTGTATTTCTACCTCCTCATCTTGCTTAGCTTTGAACTTGTTTCCGGGTCGTACCTTTTTCCTAAGAGTTTTAATGGTATACCCTCCTACTGTTACTGGTGCACGACGGACATAAAATTTGGGCTTATGGTTATTTTCAATTTCAGTTTGAGGAGTTTCCAAGACTTGCTGAGGTTCAGGTTCAGGTGTGATTTCTTTATAATCGTTATAGTCCGAATATTCAGATGAGTCAGTCTCATTGAGATAATTATCAGTACTCATAGCTGCAAAAAGTCTTTTCATAATTTTGAACAAAACAATTAGTCACTTATTTCCACATATTATAAATAAATCTTTTACCTTTAAATTTATTAAGAGGTAACGTTAGAATATTCATGAAATCACAAAAATTCATGTATACACATAATCATACAGATATGAGCTTATGGTTATAGTCTAGGCATTTTATGATACCTAATTCTCTATAACCAATGGCTCTGATACCAACCTGTCACATCCCGGCAGAAGCGTGAAATGCTTAGGGTGTGACTTGTTTGTTCAGAACTCATTGATCCACAAATTTTAAACAAATATCACATAAACATAACATGATTCATAACATAACATTAAGGTTAGGATTACATTAAATCATAACAGTCAAAATTTGAAATAATATAATCCTATTACATCATAAAGATCTAACAGCTACATCTTCAGAGACGATGGAAATGAGCATCCACCGATACACTGAGGTCATACAGGTTAACTGTCAGATTCACACAAACTTTTCCCACTATCTCTCCCCAGCCATTATACACATCAAAAGAGAACATTAAGCTGTTAGTCATGATGAACTCCTGAAAAAGCATACTCAAAATAGTCAACACAAAGTTGGTGAGTTCACAGGTTTATCTTAAACAAAATAGTATTGATGCATCAGGTACAACCAAACCTTACTTAAAAGTCAGATCATACATAACTGTCATAACATAATTCATAAATCAGATAATATAGCATCACAACACTCATCCTGTTGGTGCAGGCAATATTTTCCTAAGTAGCGCTAAAAATATTATCTAACGGTTCCACATCCGAATTAATGGTTGTACATAAATGATAGTAAATCTCAAAAATCTCAATAATGCATCAATTCATAAAAATAGTATGTTTTTTCCCCAAAAAGTTTGTAAAAATAAAATGGGGCTATGAATCTCACCTTTTACTCCCAATGATAACCTATAAACAAAAATATTTATAGTTTAGAAAAATGTATTTTCTTTAACATTTTTAGCACCTCAAACTATAAAATTTATTTTAGAAGTTATGCTAATGTACACATCACGAAATTTTTACAGTAGGTAAATTCTAATATTAGACATAATATAGTAAAATTTTATTTCACTATTATTTTCAGCTTATTTTCTATAGTTTTTATATTATTTAAATAATTCATTAGAAATACCTTTGGGCCTCTAAAAATATTCAAACTTGGTCAGAATATTTGTCATAATTTTTACAGTTTCTCAAAATTTTCTTATATCCTAAGTCATAGCAGAGTCAATTTTTACGATTTTTTTCATTTTACTAATATTTAGTAAAAATATCAGAATATGCCCAAAAATTCTCATTTTTACACAGACTGTTTTACTCTAATTTTCATATTTTCTGTAAATTTCTAATAATTTATTTCATAGTTTAAGTATTTTTCCCGATTTTTAGTTGGCAGAATATCTAAAAATTCATAACTTGAACATATCTTTGAGTTAGGTCAGTAAGTTCTATAAATTATAATAATCAATATATAATTTTTCCACACATTTGCCAGGGTCGGTTCTTCCAGCATGATTTTTCCTTTTAAATACTTAGATAATTTATATAAATTAATTTACTTATAGAGATGGCACCAAAATTTACAGAACTATATTTCCTAATATTCTAAACATATTTTTAATGTTTGTTCTCACAATCATAGTCAATAACATGATAAACTGAATTTAACAAGTTATATCTAGGTTTTTAACCCTTTTTGTTGATAATTTCCTCTTATAAATTTGATTATTAAGGTTTACTTTGTTTATTTCAGATTCTTAAAAAGCTTTCTTATTGTCTGAAAAATAAGTTTGATATATATGTTTTTATGAAAATCTTGAGTGTTAAATCAAAAGGGTTAGTCACATGTGTTTATTTAAACACATGTATAACTTTTGTAACCTTAACTAATTAGGGTTTAGAGTTTAGAACCTTGATTTTGACAGAGGGAGAGTATGAGAAGATGGTGAAGATGGCCTATGAATCCGCTTGGTTTTGGTGTTCTTGATAATCTTCGGGAGGTGGTGTTTACACAAGGCTTGGATGTTGTTGCTATTAAACCGAGAGGTGTGTAGGGAATGGTGATGACAAGCGGTTGTTATGGTGTTATGGTGGTGACCGAGAGTGGAGATGATGGTGGTGGTGTGTGATTGAGGGGCGACCGAATGGAGATGGGTATACGGTTGTGGTTTGGTGTCTTGGGTTTCCATCGGCCGAGTTCTCCAAATAGTGGAGTGTGCAATCATGAGGTCTAGTTTTAGGGTGTGAGGTGGAGTATATAGGCTAGGTGAGTCGGTCCTTAGGGTGCTAGGTGGCGGGTTGTGGGTGTAGGTGTCAAGCAAAGAGGGAGTTGAGTCATAGGTCATTAATGGGTGTTTAGGGGTGTTAATCGGGTGTTTAAGGGTGCTAATGAGCCGGTTCTTGATCTTAGATGGTACTTTGGTTTAAGGTTTAAGTGTAAGAGATTTGTTTAGTTTTGTTTTGATGTCAAGTTCTCTTGATGTTACCTTTGTATTGAGGTGTTTGGTTGGGTTGTATTTGGTTTGTTTGATGTTGTATAGTTGATGTATTTTGATCATATATGGTTCAATATCAAAGGATTATGTTTTTGAGTACATGCATACGTAAATTCTTGTGCATGCATGCAAGCATGCAATGAGTAACACATATATTCACATAGACATATAATATACATATGTATTTTAACAAAAGATGGCACATGCATAAGTAAAATATGTATGAAAACATGCATACGTACACCACACATATACGTACATAAACATATATGGTTTATATGAGTTAGCCAAGTGTAGCGTAATAATATGATGGTTTATTTAAAATATATTAACGTATGAAATCCTATACTTAGGGTTGTCACACCTAGCATTCTAAAGTATTTAATCGAACCTTAACGAATCATCTGTTGCTTGTTGAAAAAGATAGGGCATGAGTTTAAGTGGACAAACATATCAGCAATCATTATTGATATGTTTGAGAATTTCAAAATCATTCAAAGACTGTGATTAGATTCAGTTATCAGTGTGATCTCATTGCTTGTCGATGATTGAATTCATCTCTGTGCTAAAGTATATTTTGAGGATGTGATCTCATGATCGATTCAATTCTCGGTTATAAAAAAATAGATTAAAAAATGTTATAATAAATGTATATAATAAAAATAAAAATTATAATATATTTTCTTTTCAAAATTTCTTTTAGGTCTTCCATATATGCTGTTACACTTTTATCATTTTTCATGTATTTCACAGAAATTGCGCACAAACGAACACGGGTTCACTTGTTTTCAAACACAAATAAACACGAGTTTATTTTGTTAAAATGAAATAATCTAATTAGAAATGTCGAGATTGTGTTTGTGAATGTGTTTCAGATTTTTGGTGTAAGTGATGGCCGATCATCAGTTGAGCAGTGTAGCTGATCAGAGAACATGTTCCTCAAGTTTGCAGAAGATATCAAGCTAGGAATCCTCCTCCTACATCTTCTGAAGCACTCGAGATTAAAGATTTGGGAAAGTTGTTCCAATATCTTTACAAAGGATGCACCGGAAAAGGGGGAGCATATAAATAGGGGGAGCTTATGAGATGAATAATCTTTCTCATCAGATTCAGAAAGCTTCAACTTGAAGATCTTTCTAATGTTGACTTCTCGGTGCAGATTTCGTTTGAAGACGTTGATAATGATAGACTAAGGGGGAGTATTGTTGAAGTTGTACAAGATAGTCTATATTATCAACACAGTCAAAGTCAACAAAAGTCAACGTCACGGTCAAAGTCAACGCAAGTCAAACCCGACACGTTCGAGACGAAGAATCAATACGAGACGTTGAAGATTTAGATGACTAGGAGTTTTATTGTAATAAATATATTTTGTGTGAACAAAATATATTTTACTTTGTTTGAGTCATGTTTTAGTATAGCTATATAGTCTAGGGGGTAAATAAGGAAACTTAGACTAGACTATAAATAGCCTAATTGTAATTAGAATTAGGTTAATGGTTGTATGACCAATAGATTGGGGGATTACTTGTAAACATATTTTGCAATCTAATTGAAGATCAAAGGGGTTTTGTTTGTGTTTATCATATTTTGATCTATAATCTTCATGATTTGATTCAAGTGTGATTATTCTGGGTTAACATTGATTTAACACCATAAAACAAGATAACATCAAAGAACTTGATACCAAAACAAAAACCAAACAAACCTTAAACACTTAACATCAACATAAGCATCAACCTAAGTTCTAAATCTCGGTTCATTATGGAACTAAGTCACCCGATTAAGCTCTAAAACTAAGTCATTAACTTCCTAATCGACTAGGACACTAAGCAATCCCCTTGATCGCCACCTAGCCACTAAGAACACCAAGCACACTTAGAGCTTGACACCAAACTCCTAGGCCTAGCTTACTCATCACTCTAAGACTAGATGTGATGATTACCCACCATTAATGGCCTTCGGCCGGTAACCACCATAACAACCTTCACCCATCGGCCACAACCCCATACCACCACAACCGCCACCATCCTCACACCCCTCACCACAAACTCTCGGATCTCCAGCCTTCCTCCACTCTTACTCTCAAGCCATCGGTTCTCATACCACAACACCACCACCACCTTTGTTACTATCCACAAGTTGTGATCAAGCTCCAAGATTAACACCTCAACCGGATTCACCAAGGAGTTAGAAGCCATCATCAACCTTTTTCACCCTCTCTTTCTGTCAAGATCAAGGTTCATCCTCTAATCTATAACTACTAAGTTTAAAAAGGTGTATATGTGTTTAAACAACACATATAACCAACCCTTTAGGTTAAAACATCAAAGTTATTCACAAAACCTTATGAACACTTCACCTTTATCAAAAATCAGTAAGAAAGATTCAAAATCTGAAAAAATATCATAAACCAAGGATTTAAACAAAAAGGTTACAAATAAATGGTTGAAAATATGTGTATTCTTGATAAATTTGATTTATTACTTAAATGACTGTGATTGTGAGAATAAAATTGGAAACTTGTTAGAAAATATTAGGAATAACATTCTGTAAATTTTGGTGTAATTATACTAAGTAAGTAAATTTATATAAATTATTTAAGATAATAAAAGGAAAATATCATCTAGAAGCTCCAAACCTGGTAAAAACTTGGGAAAATTATATGATGATCCTTATATTGTATAAGAATTGTAGAATAAATTTTGTTATTTAATTTGTATTTATTCCTGAGTTATATATTTTAGAGGATTCTGCAATTCGAAAATTGGGAAATATATCTAAACTATAAGATAAATTATGAAAAATTTACACAAAATATGATACCTTAATTAGAACAGTTTGTATGAAATTTGGAATTTTTAGATATGTTTTGCTATTTTTACTGATTATTGTTAAACTGGTAAAAATCATAAAAAAAATTCTGTTATGAATTAATACCCTAGGAATTTATGGGATGATAGGGATTTTAGAATATAGGATCTGACAAATTTTGGTAAATTTTGAGAACCCGTATTTTCTAATTTATTCAAACATTATAAAATTTCAGAAAATAAACTGTAAATAGTTGTTGTTTGAAACTTTTACATATTAAATTAAACTTTTGTATGTTTCTGCTATCAAAAATTTGATGATATATGGGTAATTGTAACTTTGGTTTTAAATTTTGTATTCTTAGGTGCTAAAAATTTTAAATAAATGATATCTATTCTAACCTATAAATATTTTTATAGGATACTTACTGGAATAAAAGGTGAGACTCATAGCCCCATTTTGTATTTATAAGTTTTTGGAGAAAAAGCATATTGTTATGAGAGTGATGCATATATATAAGATTTTTAAGATTTACTGTCATTATGTTACAACCATTAATTCGGATGTGAAACCGTCTGATAATATAGGTAGCGCTACTTAGAAAATTATTTCCTGCACCAAAAAGATGAGTGTTGTGATTCTATATTATCTGATTTTGTGATTTATATTTGTGATAATTATGAATCACCTGGCTTGTAAGTAGGTTTGGTTGTAATCTTATCCATGTTGCATCAATATATATATTTTGTTCAGAAAATAAACCTATGATCTCACCAACTTTATGTTGATCGTTTTGAGTATGTTTTTTCAGGTATTCATCATGTCTAACAGTATAAGGTTCTCGTTTGATGTTTACAATGGTCGGGGTGAAGTAATGGGAAAAGTTTGTGTTAATTTAATTGTTAACGTGTACGATCTTAGTCTGGCGGTGGATGCTCACTTCCATCGTTATTGAAGATGTAGCAGTTAATTAGCATATTTTGTAATAGGGTTATATTAAAATTTTGTATACTATTATTAATGTAACCCGAAATGATATTATCTAAAGTTTGTGTTTATGTGTTATGCTTAAAGTGTATTGATATCTTTGTTATTATTTAATCAATGCGTTCTGAACAAGCTAGTCACACCCAAGCATTTCACGCTTCCGTCGGGATGTGACACATTGACCTTAAAAATTATGTATATATGAGTAAATTGCAATTTTCATACTTGTGTTTTGGGGGTGTTAACAGGATCAGCCCCAGCTTAACAGTTTGCATACCTGAGTTTACGAATGTTAACACTTTACGTACCTCCGTCCAATTTCCGTTAAACAACCGTTAAATCTCCCACACGTGCTCCTCACGTGAGGGATCAAAAATCAAATCTTTTGTTCATCATATCCTCATCTTCAATATAACTAATAATCAAAATCAAACTTTTGGTGAAATAATTAAAACTCTAGAATCATGTTCAACATATGGTGTTTTAATAAAACATAACAAGTTAAGAATATGATGAAACAAGTTTTTTCGTAATAAGGTGTTTTAATAAAACAATAGATTTGTTTTAGTTATTTGTTGGGTAACATAACTAAATATATGTAAATTTAGTAAATCATACAAGTTAAGAATATTACGAACATATGTTAATTAGTTCTCTTATATTATGGTAATGTTGTTTATTATAATTTTGATTTTAATTGTCTTGGGTAACATATGGTATTACCTCTTTCACCCGTACTATTATTTTGTTGGATCAAGAGAGGCTGTTGCAACCAAAACCATATCACTTAGAAGATTTTGAGTACAACATACAAAGGACTTCCGAAGCCAAGTGTGGGACTTCCGAAGGAAGAAGGAGCTCTTCCGAAGTCTAAGTGTAAATACACTTCCGAAGGAGAACTCCAACTTCTGAAGGTAAAGAAGCTACTTCCGAAGAATCAAGACTTGAAGACAAAGTTCTGAAGTCAACTTCCGAAGTATAAAGAAGTCATTAAAGCCTCGGAAGCATAGAAGCATCTTCCGAAGTATAAGTGGCTTCGGAAGAACTTGTTCTTCCGAAGCCAGTTAACCTTCGGAAGACACTCCTATTATCCAGTAGACATAAGTATGGTCTGTCTGACAGTCCGCTGCAAATCTCTGAGATACTGCATGGCGTTTTCTCAAAAGCCATGTAGTTGACCATACTTTAATCTACTGTTTACCTTTTTATGTTAAGTACAGTTACCATCTTTAGTTGGTGACAAAAGGTAAGTCATGGACATGTCATGACTACCATATCTTATATAATACTTTATCTAAGATACCTTAACTATAGCATTGTAGTATATGCTTTAGTCGTAGGTTTCCAGCTGGTATCAAGTATAACCGGCTGTAGGATCTAGTATATATAGTTTCTCTTTGTAACTCATGTTCTAAGCTTGTAAGTGTCTTGTAATCTTGAGTTGAGAAGTAATATATACAAGTACCTTGAAAATACTCCTGCTTGTTGCTTTGATTACTTATTATATTATTATCAACTCTTGTTAAAGGCATTGGTTCATCTTGTTTGAGTGATATTATAAGTGAGTTTGAGAGAATTACAAGTGTTAAGTGACAAAACCCGATCCTCCAATTGGTATCAGAGCTTTTTAGGCTCTTGATTGTGAGATCTTACCATCCTAATCAACCAGTTTTTCACTCCTCCTTATACCTCACTCAAAAAATGGCCCTCATCAAATCTGAAGTTGAAATGGGAACGATGACCAAAGCTCCCATCATCGATCCTGAAAACTTCAGGTCTTGGAGCAGAAGAATGGAAGGCTTCATCAGATACCAGGATAGCAAGATGTGGCAGTCCATCGTTAATGGCCCGTACAAGCCAAAAGTTGCTGGTGGAAACGGTGCCATGATCGAGAAGGCTATTGAAGACTACTCCGATGAAGACAGGAAGAAGCTTGATATTGACAGCAATGCTATGACTGTTCTCATGACTGTAATCCGAAACTCCATCATGGTGGGGTTTGAGCATTGTAAGTCAGCCAAAGAACTTTTTGATGCACTTGCTCAAATGTACTCGAGCTCTAATGATTCAAAGAAGGACTCACTGAAGCAGCAGTTTGAGAACTTCACCTATGTTGCTGGAGAAACTTTTAGCCAGCAATATTTCAGGTATATGGATCTTATCTCCTCCCTCCAATCTGTGGGAATCACTCAAGAACTTAGAGACCTTACCAGAAAGTTCATGAGTGCTCTACCCAATGAGTGGACTTTCTACTGTGTCTCCATTAAGAGAACAGAGAATTTAAACACTCTCACCATGACCGAACTTTATGGGATCCTTGATGGATACCGTTTGGAAATGGAAAGTAAGAAGGGTCACCAAGCAAGCAGACCCTTGAGCCTTCCTGCTAGCAACGCTTTAATGGTTGCTGAAGGCTCAGGTATCTCCCAGTCTCAGCAGTACCTGTCATACACCCAGCAGCCATCTTGTTCATCTGGGCCTTATATCACATTCCCTGAGACTCCAAGGTCTCATCAAGCTCAGCAAAGCTCCTTTCAGGAGGGCTGTGCGTTTGTCTCAGGGAGTGGACACTCCAATGATTATCAGTTTTGCTTTGATGATCTTGAGTGCTTCAGTCCAGATGACATAGAGTATGTGGACACTGTCCAGCAAATGGCTCTCCTTACCTACAGAGCGAAGAAGTTCTTTAAGAGAACTGGAAGGCAATTCCCTCAAAACCCAATCACTAGCAAGTTTGGGTTTGACAAGAGCAAGGCTAAGTGTTACAACTGTAACCAGCTTGGCCATTTTGCAAGGGAATGCAAGGCTCCCAAGTCCAACCCGGGAACCTCACAGGCCTCCACACATCCTTCTACACCAAAGCCCAATGGGAAGTCAACTGAAACTGCAGCTATGGCTCAAGAAGTTGACTGGAGCTTTATGGTTCAAGATGTGACTCCTGCTCAAGCACTCATGGCAGGAACAGATGAAAACAAGGTATATGAACATCTCTGTACCCCTGCTTGTATTGCTAAGGTTAAGTTGTACCAGGACTACGATATGGAGATTAAATCCGATATTGAGTCTTTAAATGTGCTAAAATCTGACTTTAAAAGAGCTGAATCTGACTATCAAAAGAAAATTGAGGAGTTAGAGAAAACTGTATCTCTTTTAAAACATGAACACACCAACTACAAGACTCAAATCAAGGATTTAATATCCAAATTGACTGAGGCTCAAGCCCAGCTTGTCACAGCTGAGGCTCAAGCCAGGAAGTATGCTATTGCTGAGCAAAACTTCCAAGCCATACTTGCATCATCCTCTCACTCCAAACTTTGCTATCAAAACAAAAATGGGTTGGGAACCAATGAAATTGCTCCACCACACTCTTATGAGTCTGTAAGACAACCAAGATGTGGTACTGAAGAGCAAGAGGTTCCATCTGTTGACCCACCTTGTAAAGAGTCAAAGAGTGATGCAACTGTGGAAACCATGACCATCACAGGGAAGGAACAGGTAATTGAACCCTCCCAGACCAATGATGATCAAACTCTGACCACCAAAGCCAGAAGAAGCAGGGCTAAAGCAGCCAGAAAAACTGCCAAGAAGGTGGCTGAATCCAAGCTGAAGATAGACCCAAAGCAAAAGGGTGTATTCATATCAGCAGGATTCCAGGTGGTTGGACCTTCTGATTCAGGAAAGGAGTATAGTACCAGTACTCCTATCCTACCAAAGGATCAGAAGTTAAAGGGAAAGGTTGCTGATGAGGAGAAAAAGAACAAGAAACAGCAACCCTCCAATTCCCAGAAAATTAACATTGCATGCATAATGTGTGGTCTGCAAAACCACATGGCTAAAGATTGTTACTACAATCCTGCAAGCACACATTATGCAAATAATGTTAAAAGAGAAGGAGTCAGGAAAGGTTTCACATTTGGACCATATCAAATGGTTCAAGTGATGAAAAAGGGAAAGCTTGTTTCCGAAGCAAGGCTTGTCTCGGAAGAAAACTCTTCTTCCGAGAGGAAAAAGGCTTCGGAAGTGAAAGCTGCAAAGACTCACAAAAGAGTCCCCTTGAAACCATCCCAGAAGAAGACTGCTTCGGAAGAAAAGGTGGTGAAGGTCTCTTCCGAAAAGAAAGAAGTTTCGGAAGAATGCCAAGCTACAAAAGCTTCATCAAGCTCATCTTCTATGATCAACCAAGGGATGGAATGGAAGATCAAGGAAGATGCTGTAGCCCAAACCTCTTCTTCAAAGACATCCATTGAACCCCCATGCATAAATTTTGGTTCAATCATGTCACTCTCATTGGAAGAACCCAAGACCAATAAGGCTTGGGTTTCCAATCAAAACTAATTATCTCACCTTATGTGCAGGGACATCCATATGACAAGAATAACAACATTTGGATTGTAGATAGTGGATGCTCCAGGCACATGACAGGGAACAGATCTCTCCTTCAACAATTTCAACATTATGATGGAGGTCCTGTCCAGTTTGGAGGTGAGGCCGGAGGATATATTTCTGGCAGAGGAAGTATATCCAACGGAAAGTTAAAAGTTGACAAAGTTAATTTTGTCAAACAGCTTGAACACAACCTGTTAAGTGTTTCTCAGTTTTGTGATCAAAAGCATCAAATGCTTTTCACAGAACATGAGTGCATCATCCTCAAACCTGGGATGACAATTCCTCAGGAATTGGTGCTTCTTAGATCTCCCAGGAGAGGGGATATGTACAAGCTTGATATGAACAATGCTTCCCCAATGGGAGAAGTATCATGCTTTCTTTCCAAAGCTGATAGTGATGAGTCAACACTATGGCATAAACGAATGTGTCATGTCAATTTTAAGACAATGAATAAATTGGCTAAAAATAACTTGGTACATGGTTTGCCTAAAAAGGAATTTTCTGCAAAGATAACTGTGTTGCTTGCCTGAAAGGGAAACAACACAGGTCTTCTCATAAATCCAAAGTTGTTAACTCTATCACTACTCCATTACACTTATTGCACATGGATCTATTTGGTCCCACAAGTATAATGAGCATTGGAAGGAAATCATATTGACTTGTGATAGTTGATGATTTTACTAGATTTACATGGGTATTCTTTTTAAGAACTAAAGATGAAACTGCTAAAACTTTAAAATCTTTTATTCTTAAAATAGAAAATCAAGTTGATCACAAGGTTAAAATAATTAGAAGTGATCAAGGGACTGAGTTTAAGAACTTTGTTCTTGACTCATTTGGTAACTCAAAAGGGATTGCCAGACAATACAGTGCTCCTAGAACTCCTCAACAAAATGGTGTTGCTGAGAGGAGAAATAGGACACTTATTGAGGCTGCTCGGACTATGTTAGCTGATTCAAAGCTGCCTCTAACATTCTGGGCAGAGGCAGTCAGGACTGCATGCTATGTGCAGAACAGAGTTCTTGTAGTAAAGCCACATGGAAAGACCCCTTATGAGCTATGGAACAAGAGGCCACCGTTCATTGGCTTTCTAAGGTCTTTTGGCAGCAGGTGTACCATACTTAACACAACAAGGGATTCACCTGATGATCTTCAAGTCTCCTCAGGTGATCCTACACAACACCAAGCTGATGGAAGCAGCATTTTGAAGGAACAGGCAACTGTTAATGATGCTTCACAGCAAAGAAATGATGATGTTTCTCTTTCATTCAATCAGTCCTCATTGAATGAGATTGAAACAACAGCTGGACCAAGTATTCAAGCTCCAGAGCAAAATATGTCCAACTTGGACCTATCTTTGCAACTGGAGGTGATTCCAAGACTCAGAATTCACAATACTCATCCAGCTGAAAACGTCATAGGGGAAGTCTCTGAGGGTGTGAGAACAAGGGGACAAACTCACAATGGGAATGTCTGCTTGTACTCACGCTTCTTATCCCAAATGGAACCCAAGAAGGTGGAAGATGCCTTGAAGGATAGTAGCTGGGTTGAATCAATGCAAGAGGAGCTGCTTCAATTCAAAAGACAAAAGGTTTGGAACCTATGTCCGCTACCATCCGGTCAAGTACCTATAGGCACCAAGTGGTTTTCAGAAACAAAAGAGATGACAGAGGCTTGATTATCAAGAACAAGGCAAGACTGGTGGTTCAAGGATACACTCAAGAGGAAGGAATTGATTATACTGATGTCTTTGCACCTGTTGCAAGACTTGAGGCAGTTAGGATCTTCCTTGCTTATGCTGCATCCAAGAATTTCACTGTCTACCAGCTTGATGTCAAGTGTGCCTTTCTATATGGGGATATAGATAGGGAAGTCTATGTATGCCAGCCTCCAGGATTTGAAGACCCACAACATCCAAACTATGTGTGCAAGTTGGATAAAGCTCTATATGGGCTGCACCAAGCACCTAGGCTGTGGTATGAGACATTGTCTCAATTTCTTCTGAAGAATGGTTATACTAGAGGAACCATTGACAAGACTCTCTTCATCAGAAAGTCTGGGAAAGACATTTTGCTAGTTCAAGTCTATGTCGATGACATCATATTTGGTTCTTCAAATGACCAAATGTGCAAAGACTTTGAGAGCATTATGAAGAAGAAGTTCGAAATGAGTTCTATGGGAAAAATGGACTTTTTCCTTGGAATTCAGGTAAAGCAACTGAAGGAAGGGTTTTTCATCAATCAATCTAAGTATGTCAATGATATCTTAGAGAGATTTGATATGAAGGATTGTAAAGCAGCAAAGACGCCCATACCCAGAAAACATGATTTATGCCCTGATTCTGAGGGGGAGGATACTGATCAACATCAGTATAGAGCGATCATTGGTTCTCTGATGTATCTCACAGCAAGTAGACCTGATATCATGTTTGCAACCTGCATTTGTGCAAGATATCAGGCTGCTCCAAAGGTGTCTCACCTAATTGCTGTCAAGAGAATCCTCAGATACCTCAAAGGAGCACCTAAGTTAGGTCTCTGGTATCCAAGAAATAGTATTTTAATCTCTATGGTTACTCTGATAGTGATTATGGTGGCTGCAACATCAACAAGAAATCAACATCAGGTGGATGTCAATTTCTTGGTGGAAGGATCATCTCATGGCAATGCAAAAAGCAATCCTGTGTCTCTACATCAACTGCTGAAGCTGAATACATTGCTGCTGCAAGTTGCTGTGCTCAGCTGCTGTGGATTCAAAACCAGATGATTGACTATGGATTCAACTTCATGAGCACTCCTATCCACATTGACAACAACAGTGCTATATCCATCACTGAAAATCCAGTAAAGCACTCAAAGACAAAGCATATTGACATCAGGTATCATTTCATTAGAGATATTCATGAGAAAAATCTTATCAAACTAATCAAAGTTGATTCAAATGAACAATATGCTGATTTGTTCACCAAAGCATTTGATGAACAAAGATTTAAATATCTCATTACAGCTATTGGGATGATAAACATTGACTAGTTAATCTCAATTGAAAACCTTTTCAATATGTAAAGTCTTATGTCAATACAATCTAAGCCCTGTTACAAAAGATCCTTTCTTATTTAACTAAGTATAAGTTCTTCCGAAGAGAAACTTGCCTTCGGAAGATATCCAGTATAACTTCCGAAGCAAATTTCTCATAGGATAATTTTCTTCTCGGAAGTGTACTAAGTCTCGGAAGAAGCGATTGAGGTTATCTCAGATCTACTTCCGAAGCACTTACTCTCCACTTGAAAGCAACATGTATCTTCGGAAGCAATTTATTTACCTTCGGATGTACATTTGCCTTCGGAAGAACTTTACCTTCGGAAATACCTTATACTCGGAAGAAAGATTTTACTGTGTAACGGAAATCTTTTGGGCCCCACTCTGTAAAAAGTAAAGATTTTGTTAATGATGTCGGATTATTTAAATGTCTTAACCTTACCGCCCCTGTCACATCATCCTCTGAACCCTCACATCATCTTATCCAAACCACCCTTTAAACCGCCATTTCACCCATTTAAATACTTCCGGTTAATCACTTACACTCTTTTTACCAAATTCACTGCCCTAAAAGCTTTCTTCTTCTCCACTTTACCTCTCTCTCAAGAACTTTTCCTTTGCTATCTTTCTCAAATGGCTCTAAACCCTCAGCACAACCAGGTCGCACTCCTTGACTCTTCAAGGGATGCTGACTTCTCTGATATTATCTCTTTCTTAGCCCAATCTTCATACTACACAGCACTGACCGTAAACCCTACCATTTACACCAACCAAATGTCCGAATTTTGGGCAAATGGTCGGATTGAAACCCTAAATGGGGTTCGTGCTATCAGGTCAAGTGTTTGTGGCCAAGAGTTGGTCATTACTGAACAAATCATCAGGGAGCATCTTGAGCTCCATGATGAAGGCGCACCGACGGAATTCCCCAAATCTGAGTTAGATAACTCTTATCTCCAAATGGGATACGGTGGAGATGTAAGCAGGTCTACAGTCTACAAATTCAACTTCTCCTACAAGTGGAAGTTCCTGCTACATGTGGTTCTTCACTGCCTATCTAACAAATCCGGGGGATGGGATCAAATTCCCTATGAACTCGGGTGCCTAGTTCATGGGTTGGTACAAGGCCTGCGCTTCAACTACTCCAGGTTTGTGCTGACTAACCTCATGGGAAATCTGCAAAGGGACACATTCTTTATGTATCCCAGATTTCTACAGCACATAATCAACTGCGAGCTAGATCAGAGTAAGCTTGTCTGTGCAGCTGCTCTGTCTGCTCCCCAAATGAGGCCGACCATCTTCAAAGTCTTGAAGAGAGTGTCTACCAACTACACTGGAAGGGATACCGCACTACTTCCAGGTATGATTGAGCCAATGGCTCCTGGTGACATCCCTGTTAACCCCACAGGTGATGAACCCACACCAGCAACTACCCTCACCATTCCAAATCTACCTTCTCCTCCAATCACTGTCACCTACCAGAGACGTACCAAACGAACCCTTGTTCAATCTACTCTGATTGAACAAGCCCCTCCTCTTCAAACCAAAAAGGCTAGAGTGGAACAAGGGGCTCCCACTCAGCCAGAGGTCCACCAATCCTTCACTATTGACCTCAATATGGGTCTTGAGTCTCCTCAGTCTCAGACCCATGAGCCCATAATCCCAGCTGATAGCCCTCAGGGTGAGTCTCTATACTCCCCTGAGCAGCCACCAAGGGACAGCTCAATGCCTTTTGACATTGATCAAAGTCCCGGGTCCTTAGGTCTTCATTCCTTTTCTTTTACTGACCTATTGACCGGAGCTGGTGAAGAGACTATGTCTCTCAAAGGCGATGAAGTTGATCCACTACACCCTATTAAGGATCAACAGAGCCTAGAGAAACCTCTTGTCTCTAGCCCACACCAGCAAAGCCCTACTGAGGTGAGTCCCACTGATGTGGAGGGGACTCATGTAGATTCAGCTGCCACTACTGAAGGAGCCTCATTGGATCCTCAGGACAGTGGTAACGATAGTCAGACTGAATCTACGGCAACCATGCCCTATGATGCCTCTGAAAGAGACATCATTGTGCAAGGGAAACCAGGGTGCCAAGAAACCACATCTGGTGGTGAGGATGAACATACTAGGTATGTTACCTCATCTCCCCGTGATTCTTCAAAAGAAGATGAGGGAAGAATGCAACTCACAATAAGAGACCTACTTTCTAAAGTCTCAAACCTTGAATCAAAGGTTAAGACTTTAGAGGATAGGTCTGCCACTCAGCAACTTGAGATTGAAAGTCTCAAGGTCAAACTAGCTGAGAAACAGATTGAGAGATCTGTTAGGCATGTACCAGTTCAAGTCTCCTTGACCTCTTCCTCTAGCTCATCTACCTCTCAAGATGATGCTACCAAAAAGGGGGAGAATGTTGAGGAACAAAGCCAAAGACAGGATTCCATCAGTCAAGCTCTCACTTCTTTGAGCTCAAGACAACAAGCTGCCATCTTCCCTGAGCCTCCTCCAGTTGTGTTTCAAGTGGATCAAAGGATGCTTCAGGATCTAAATAGGATCTTCAACAAGTTCCTTTTAGAGTCCCTAATTGATCAACCAAGTCCAGATATGTCTGTGATTTACTTTGGAGCTCAAGAGCTTCAGAGGTTGAATGCACCTCCTACCACTGTTGAGGAAGTTGGTCAACCTAAGGCCCAAGTGGAACCTGAGATTGATTTCGAAGGGGAAACTAGGACTGATGGCCCAGCAACTGAAATAGTTGGGACAGAAGGTGTGTTTTCACAGGCTTCCGAAGCACAATTCGAAGCCTCGGAAGAACCAACTCAAACTTCCGAAGCTGAAATTGCTGCTGCGGAAGGACTGTTTTCTCTTTCCGATGATCTAATAGTCACAGATGCAATTCTGGAACTTGCATCTAAGGTTAATAGGGAGGACTTTCTCAGCCAACCACTAGCTATTACATCTGCATTGACCTCAGCTCCTACCTCCACCATCCAACCTGAATCTTCTACCCAAGAACCACCAAAGTCTAGCACTTCCGAAGACATTAAAGGCAAAAGGAAGATGACTTCGGAAGAGCTTCAAGAAGAAGAAAGGTTGGAGAAACTTAAAAGGAAAGGAAGACTGCCAACTGGGAAACTGTTAGCTGCAAGTTCAAAAGCAGCTGCAGCCAACCAAGAGGCAATCAACAATAGAAGAAGGGTGGAGGTAATTGATAGACTTGTCAGTCTAGGGGCTGCCTCGGAAGATGTACTCCTGCTACCATTAGAGGAGCTGATAGAGCTTGAAAAGGCAACCTTGCTGCAAAGACAGCAAAAAGAAGAAGCTGCAAGGTTGGCCTTGGAAGAAGAAAGGCTGAGAAAAGAAAGAGAAGCTGATCTGCAGCTCAGGAGAGAAAGGATCACTTTCCTACTCTCCAGAGGATTCTCTCAAGAGGATTTGTCTCCACACAATAGTGACACGATCTTATGGCTCTTTAACAAAGAGCAAGATCAATTGGAGAAGGAGAGAAAGAGAGCTGCAAGGGAGAAGCTGGTAGAGAAGAAGAAGAAAGAAGAAGAAGCTGGACTGTCTGCCGCCAAGAAGATAGGTGAGAAAGCTTGGATGAAGAACTATCTTAAAGCTCATGGCTTCTCTGGCAGGCAAGTGGGTCCAATGTCTGAGAAGACTCTCCAACGACATGTCAGTGACATCAAGGCTGACATTCGTGCGGGGAGAAGAAAGGAGATGTATAGAAGGGGACAGGGGATGACCTTCAAAGCCACCCCTCAGCCCAATATCCAAACCCAACATCAACCTGAACCAATACCTTTTCCCTTCCCAATCAAAACTGAACCTGAACCTTTCACCCCTGAACCTACACCATCACAACTACCAACTCCCTCACCTCAACCACCTAAACTACCCATCATCCAACCTAAAACCTTACCCAGAACCCAAACTTCTAAACCTACCCAAAAACCATTCAAACCATCCCCTCAGCCTTCCAAACATCTCTCTATGGAGGAATTCAAGGCGATCAAAACCAAGCTCATCAACTGCACTACTCTGAGCGACATCTCATGTGAGGAGGATACAGTCAACCTGACTTATGTTGATGGATCCTCAAGTTCCCTCACTAGAGATGAGTTTCTTGATCTGACAAGAGGAACTTTGGACCAAGCCGCAAGACTCCTTGGCCTCAATTCAGATACATTGAATGAGGAAGAAAAGAAGCTGAGGAGAAGGCTGGTGACTCTACTGGACACAAAGAAAGGAGATAGGGTACCAAGATAACCTCTTGTACCCAGAAAGAAGATAGTCCAGTGGAGGTTCGAAGACTCTTCTCAGAACTTTGTTGTTGAGAGAGAGAATGGTGAGATTAACAGGCTGAATGCCTCATCTCTGCTACACTTAAGCAGATTTGATATTGCTGAGTTAGCAGAGAAACCATTCTCCAACCCCTCAAACTCCGATGTAGCTGCCCACATCAGAAATCATCTTGGCAGCCTTCACATGGCCGAGCTCACTGCCAGAAGCACGGTCGAAGAGGAGTCAAAACTGAGAGAGGAGGAGGAAAGGAAAGGATCAGCAACCAAAGGCAAAGCCTTTCTTCAAATGGTTGAAGGTCCTGAACTTGAGTCCATAGTTAGATGGGAGTATGACTACAACTCCCGTCAACTAACTCTCTTCAGGGGGTCACAACAAAGGGTGCATGTCATTCAAAGTGATAGACTGGATCTCCTATCCACGAATGACTTGTACAAGCTTCTCAGCACCACTTCCGGGAAGAACAGAGAGACAGACAAATATCTTTTGTCCCTGGTGCTGAAAACTTTGAGAAGTAGAGATAAGTGAAGTTTTGGTAGCATCAGCCTACGGGGAGTTTGTTGGATCAAGAGAGGCTGTTGCAACCAAAACCATATCACTTAGAAGATTTTGAGTACAACATACAAAGGACTTCCGAAGCCAAGTGTGGGACTTCCGAAGGAAGAAGGAGCTCTTCTGAAGTCTAAGTGTAAATACACTTCCGAAGGAGAACTCCAACTTCCGAAGATAAAGAAGCTACTTCCGAAGAATCAAGACTTGAAGACAAAGTTCTGAAGTCAACTTCCGAAGTATAAAGAAGTCATTAAAGCCTCGGAAGCATAGAAGCATCTTCCGAAGTATAAGTGGCTTCGGAAGAACTTGTTCTTCCGAAGCCAGTTAACCTTCGGAAGACACTCCTATTATCCAGTAGACATAAGTATGGTCTGTCTGACAGTCCGCTGCAAATCTCTGAGATACTGCATAGCGTTTTCTCAAAAGCCATGTAGTTGACCATACTTTAATCTACTGTTTACCTTTTTATGTTAAGTACAGTTACCATCTTTAGTTGGTGACAAAAGGTAAGTCATGGACATGTCATGACTACCATATCTTAGATAATACTTTATCTAAAATACCTTAACTATAGCATTGTAGTATATGCTTTAGTCGTAGGTTTCCAGCTGGTATCAAGTATAACCGGCTGTAGGATCTAGTATATATAGTTTCTCTTTGTAACTCATGTTCTAAGCTTGTAAGTGTCTTGTAATCTTGAGTTGAGAAGTAATATATACAAGTACCTTGAAAATACTCCTGCTTGTTGCTTTGATTACTTATTATATTATTATCAACTCTTGTTAAAGGCATTGCTTCATCTTGTTTGAGTGATATTATAAGTGAGTTTGAGAGAATTACATGTGTTAAGTGACAAAACCCGATCCTGCATATTTTTTACATGGTTTTCATTGCTTAATTTAATAGCATGTTTCTTCATTAAATTTTCCTTATCTTACCCCCTACTTGTAAAATACAAATATAAAATTAATAAATACATACACGTGAACCAAACTGAATGAATTGTTTAGTTTTACCTATATGTAAACAAACAGAACCTAAAAATAAGAATTATTTACAAAGATGCATTAAGGATACAGTTTTACATATACTAGTTATGTAATTTTGACCTATGTGTACACAATAGTTTGCATTGTTTCGTTTTAACAGACCCTATACCAAATCAATTATTTACAAGCATGTATTAATCAAACAATTTTACGTATGCGTAAACAAACAAAATTTTATGCATTTATCACCTACGTATAAGTAACATAATTAATTGTACAGTTGTACTTATATGTAAACAAACCAACCATATAGTAACATAATTATTTACATTCATGCATTATTAATACAATTTTATATATTCTTACTTTCCTACCTTTGCTACATCAGTAACTTAAAAGGGAGTAAAAATTAAATCATAAGTATAGGATTGTAAAAACTAGCTTCTAAATTAAGTGTAATTTTCCTTGTTCACATAATAATTAAATAACTTTTTTCTCATTTTGTCTTTTTTCCTTATGTCTATAACTTCTTTTTTTTTTGCATTTTCTACTGCCCTTTGTCACTGACATATTCACTTTGTTCTTTTCTTCATCCATGTCCGTAAATGCCATCAACTTGCCCAAATTCAACTCTTCATATGTCTGTTAATATGTATATAAAGCCTATCAAACATAGTTAAAATATATTTTCTAAAATTAAATTAGGAGCCTCCTTTGAGTCATAATTCAAATGTCTTGGATAACAATATATTAGTGTATGTTATATGTATATGTTGTTAATTAAATACTCGTAACATATTTGTTGTTTGTTTTATTAGCAAAATAACCTACAAAAATAACCATTAATTCTATTATTTTTACTCATGTGTAAATCTTAAATTGACATTTTAAATTTAAAACCCATTGCCAAATTAATATTATACCAGAATAATTCAAAACATTTAAAATACATAATAGAGTAAATTACATGGATGGTCCCTGTAGTTATGTCAAAATTTTGGATTTGGTCCATAAAGTTTAAAATCTTTGAATATAGTCCCTAACATTTCTTTCTCTTTCTTATATTGTCCCTATGTCTGTTAGTTAACCGTTAGTGATGTTAAATATTGTAAAAATTAGCACTTTAATCACATTAGCCATCTATTTAATTTACCTTTTAAACTATATGATTATTTTTATTTAAGAAAATTTTATATTTTTATTTTTCAAATTTTTTTATATTTTATATTATTTTTATAATTTCATTATTAATAAGATTATTATTTAATAAAGTACGTTTTAAATACACAAATAAAAAACATTTTTAAAACATGTTTTTTAAAATGTTCAGTTTTTTCACCATTCAATTTTTATTCGTCATTCTACAAACTTTTTGATTTTTTAAACTTTTTGTAAACTGGTTGGTTTTCTAAATTTTTTTAAACCATTCATTTTTTAAAACATATTTCCTTAAACAGATTCTTAGTTTTTTAATTATTTTTTAAAAAACAATTCAGTTTTAAACGTCTATATAAAAGAAGACATTTTTGTAAAGGTTAAAAGAAACCCGCATATGGGTTTAAAAAAAATTTATAAACCACATTTAAAAGAAAACATTTTTTAAAATATTTTTTTATTTATGTATAAACTAATAAACATATTTATAATAAAAAGATTATAATAAAATAAAATTACATTGATGATTTTTACAAGTAAAATAGTTATTTTGACAAATTTAACATCACTAACTGAACTAACAGAGTAAGGACCATTGATAAAAGATAACTATAACATTAGGGACTGTATTCGTAATTTTAAAACTTTAAGGACCAAATCCAAAAATTTACCAAATCACAAGGACCATCCGTGTAATTTACTCTACATAATATAATATAAAAAATACATTTTCAAACTACAATTCAAATTTGAGCGGAAGGTTCAGTCATTTTTACTTGTAAAGTAAAAAGTTTCCGAACACAAACATTCCCTATTTTTTATCCACATATATACCCGCAAATCATTGTTGTATCAATTGAAATTACCTTGGTTTATTCAACAAAACTTTCCAACTGTTGTGTTCATAACTACAAACACACTCAATAACTCACGTACACACATATTACGTTTATTTATGCATATCTAAATAACACATATTGGTGATCGAACAACTACTTTACCGTCATGTCTTCTACGAATGGTGATTTCACGTTTTCTTCATTATCATATGCTCTTTAAACTCATGAATTCAAAAACTCTAGCTTCATGAGTAATTGATTTTGTGTATATTTAAAGTATTTAAGATAGATTATAGGAAAAATGGAAGTAACGTAGTATTTCCAAATTTATAGGATTCTAATTGATTTCCAAATTTATTAATTTCCAATGCTGCCCTTATTAATTAATTAACTTTAGTTAATCTGATTCTAACTAGCTTTAGTAAACCCATGTATTACATGGTTTAAATAAATAAAATATTAATATAATAAATTTATTAATTAAACAATGATATTCTAAGATATGATAAGACTAAAATAAAAAACGGTAATATCAACTTTTTAAAATTTTATTTTTAAATTTTTTATTGAAAATAAATATTTTATTTTAAAACAAATCGTATTAAAAATGTCATTTTTAAAAGTTTTCTTATTACAAATCCCAAATTTGATAATTTAAAATTATCAATTTATTTAGATATAACCATAATAAAAAGATTTCTCTCTTAATTTACTAATCATTAAAAAGTATTAAAATAATATTATTAGTAATTAAAGTAATTATTTAATAGGAGAGAGAGGCGGGAAAATTTTGATGAGAATGATTTTGGTGCTGACACGTGTCATCCCATTGATTGTGGTGATGACACGTGGCACCCCATTTACCTTTTTATTAGAGTAGTAAGATAAGATAAGATTTACATTTTATACCCAAATCAATCACAACTATTGATCAAAACAATCGATTTATGTTATTAGTTCTGGGAGTTCTTATTTTAAGGGGAGTTCTGAAAAGAACCTAAGAAAACCACATTCTTATGAGAAAACTAAAAAAACCACATTCAACCAATCAAATTATTTATATCTAATTTTATTTTGTTTTTATTTAAAGGGTATTTTAGTAAAATATCAATCCACTATTTTTGGTATCTTTTTAATTTAAATTACATGATTCTCTTTCTCTCTCTTTCATTTATCTTCTTCAACCTACATCTAAAAACCTTAAAAGTAATCTGATCATACATGTCGCTCACATCCACATATGAAGAAGATGAACCAAGATGAAGACGATGAACCGAATGAAGATGATAACCGAGATGGTGATTCGAGATGAAGATGATTATGAACTCGAGATGAAGATGATGATTCGAGATGATGTGAACTCGAGATGAAGATAATTATGATCTGTAGATAAAGATAATGGTTCGATATGAAGATGCTTATGAAATCGAGACGGAGATGATGATGAACAACGAAGAAATCGGTCCAAAAAAGAACATCTTCTTCATCCATCTTTTGTTTCATAGAAAGAGAACATCTTCCTCTTTCACATTCTTCCCTTTTTTAATTTTTACAATCGTATATATTTATAGTAATTTGAGTTGCATATATCTCCACCATCTCCTCTTTATTTTTGTTCAATGACACACATATGTAAATTACATATACGTAACACTTAAATATGATGTCAATTATTGTTTTACAAAAGCAAATAAGAGAGGTGGTGTTTCATATATATTTGATTTTTTGTTCATCTTCATTATCGTCAAGGTACATATATGTAAGTAGGTTTATAATGGTTGTACATCTATTCACTGTAACTTTCTTTAGATTCCAATGTATTTTTTTAGTGTTACATATATGTAACTTATCAGGTTACACGTAACGTAATATATGTATAAATCAAGTTACATACACGTAATCACATAAATATATGGGCCAATTTCCGAGTTTAATAAAATGTTTAGCATTTGAAATATGTGATATACTTAAATATACGAAAATGGAAATGGTTGTAAATATAGTATAGTTTATCAATGTGAGTTAGTAAGAAGAAGATTTAAAATTCGATTTGTTGGTGAATTTAAAGTTTGATGGGTTACGTATACGTAACATAGTGTTTCATAAGTGTGAAACATAGTGTTACATATACGTAACACAATTTTACATATTAAAAGTGACTATCGTCTAAGGTGTGCATTTGTTTTTTTCTTACTCCATTTATATCTAGTTCTTCTGATATATACAAATTAGTATGATTTAGTGTTTAGATTATTATAATATGTTGGTGAATTGGAGAAAGTTTGAAAATTTTGGTTTAAATTAAGAGAGAGAGAGGAGAGAGAATGAGTGGTTTTAAGGATTTAATTAACTAAATGGAAGTTTCCATATAATTTATAAACATGTTTTACCTATTATACCCTTATGAGCTTATAATTAAATCCTTTAAACACCATTTATTTACAATCTTACCATTTTTCTCAAACATAGATTACATAAATCAATGTGGATAAATGGTTTTCTTGGTTTTTTTGTAAAAAATGGTTTTCTTAGGAATAAAAATATAATATTTAATAATAGATATATAATTAGAGAAGGTATGATACTTATAGTGTAGAGCCTTTTCAAACCCGATGAAAAATGAATGTTATCTGAGTTATTCTTCTAATAGATCTATTTTCTCTTTATTGTTGTCATTGCTAAACAATGTTATCTGAAAATAAGCTCGTGTGACTGCAAAAGCAGAACTTAGACATTA